>OY978526.1:63207764-63530264 GCA_963854835.1 Megamerina dolium | reverse complement strand
GTTCCTTACATTAAATTACTTGCAATTTAAGAAAATTCTCCACAAAGTCTTAATAAATTCAATATATTTTCTCTGCAAAGATCATTATCAGAAGTTCATTACCATATAATGCCAAATATTTCATACAAATAATATGAATATGATACTTATAATAATCTCGAATATTATACTATGTAGGCACAAAGAAAAGGAAAGAAGACACAAAAATAATTCAATGTTAATCTCATTTGGCCTACAAGTTGCTCTACATTATACATTATACAATACTCTTACTTATGGGCTGAACTTGAATTTAAATCCAATTTTTCTTATCTCGACTTTGATGGGATCATAATATGAAAGTATAATGATATAGTAAATATGCATAATATTATTAAAGTAAATTGAATTTACATATAAATAGTATATACACGAATTTACAAAAGAAAATATATACATTATGTACTATATGAGAATAGTTTTTGTATTAATATCTATATTAGGTGCATATAAAAACGTAGGGAAAGAATATGATTAATAACAAAAAAGCTACTGTATTAGAGATTTTAGTTATTCATATAATTACAAGCGTATAGTTATTTTATTGTTATTTCTTGTACATACTAAGCTTATATATAAATGAAGAAACTAATCTTACTAAGTGAAGAACTATAAACAAATATTTCTCCTACACCAAATCCATACAATCGCATCAAAAGACATTGTCAATTTTTCTATTTAATTCTTAAATGGAATATGTTTGTAAAATGTAAGATAGCAAAATTTATTTACAATACCTCAATTCAAAGCTATAAAGAAATATACAATTTCTGCAGTATGTCTCTCTGGGGTAATTACAGAGCGATCAAGCTTACAATTGCTAAATAAGATTATTTTGCTCTGTATGAATGGAGCGAATTGGGTGAGAATCACCGGCACCCACCTGTCGGCAAGCAATTGGTAGTAACAATTTGCCATGAAAAAGCATATAAAAGAGCTCTGCGACAAAGCTCATAATAAGAGGAATATGCCGGTTAGCTAATATAAGTCGATATCTTCTAATATTGTCCAAAAACTAATATACAAAATAATGAACGTAATTGGATAATTCTCCCACCTATCTCCCATACAAAAGTATGTTTTCATACATTTTGCGCAAAAATGAAAAGTTATCAAATTGCAGCTTGGTACCTGTGAAGATAAGATAAATCGGATAAAAAGTACAATTACTTACCGTACAAATATTTGCATCAATATGTATGTTTTGCACACTTTATGCATTAAAATATTATGTACCAACTTAACGAAAAAAAAAACAGAACTCAAATTGGAACGATGGGAGCGTCACACTCTGGTTATTCCGGGAACTTTTTGATCAAGGTGGTATATATAAATGGACGTAGTCTAAGAAAAATCACACTTACCTCCCATACAAACATATGGGAGGTAAATCTTTCTTTCGCATTTTTCGCACGAAAATATGTAATTGCAACACAGTTACACACTTCTTAAAACAGCATTGATATGCCAAAAAAATTGGTCGGATATTAACCAGGGCTACCTCCCGTACTCGTACATATGTATGCTTCCGTAAGTGTATTTTCATTTCATCATAGTGTAACATACCTAATATTTCCAAATGATTACAATTATCTTGAAGATGTCGATAAATAAATCAGAAGGAAATTGTCACCAAAATTTTGCTAGCAAATTGCCATTAAAAAATTATTTTCAAAGTGTCTCGTTAAAAATTCATGAAAAGCATAAATGAAATTAATTTCATTTTTATAAAAAATAATTAGAGAAAAATCAACGAGACTACATATTGTACATGCGTAAAAACAAAAATTCGACCAAATTAAAATGTAAGTAGAGTAAACTCTCAAAACTTTCAAGAATCGATATACATATTTAAGTATATAAAATAAGTATGCTTGTACTAACAGCGTAGAGTTTCATTGACGAACTCTCAGCTGGAAAACTCAATGATACGCAAACAAGATATACATATAGTTACGCACATCTGGTGCCCTGATAGACACGTACATATTCATACACATACTCCATTATTCATTTTTACACTTTAACACGTTTCAGGGATATCCAGTACTACATCGAACATCAAGCATGTAGGGGAGAGACGAGACAAAAATCATTAGCAAACGGGGGAGAAAAAAAAATAGTTTGATTCAAACCGAAAAAATACTCTAGTATGTATACATATGTGAGTACTTGTACCAACCACTCGCATATAGAATCACACACATGAGTGTAATCATATGGTAGTACATAAATATACATACGTCCCATATGTCAGAAACATATTTCAGAAATAAAAAAAACGAAACAAAAAATATACTTTATAAACTTGTGAGAAAAAATTGTGAAATCTAGTGAGCATCCATAGGGTAATATTGAATATTTTTCATATCACATATGCATAGAACTATGCTGAATTTTTACGCACTTTTACATGTTTACACATGCACGATAAGTTTTCCATGCAAAACAAGTTTTACATGTAATTTTTCTTTTTAATTTCCTTCTGTCGTTTTTTTTTTAATATTATGCAATGAAAATGCATTTGCAAATATTCAATAATATGAATAAATATACTGATGATTTCAATCACATTCTGCAGTTGTGATTTAAATCAATTTTCTAAACTTTTCAAAATATTAAATTTTCAACTTTATACATAAATTCCTTTCATATTAAATTAAATTTGTTGAATTTGCATTTTCCTCTCATATTCATAGTTTTCAACTTTTACATTTTCGTTCTCATCTTTTTTTCATTACGAATATACCGATATGTACATAAGTAGGTAAGTATTATGTGCTCCTGCTACTGTTGTTAATACAATGATTTTGCCGGATTAGCTGAATTGCCATTAAGTGACCATAACCTTCAATATTCACTACTTGAATACATACAATATTATATGTATATATGAATATGTTATACATATCTACTAGTAATTCCAATATTTCTTTCGACATTGTTTTCGCACTCCCTTACACAGCAGTTGAACGAAATAATAAAAATAAAAATAAAATACATGAAATGAAGAGAATATTCTCTTTGGCAAAAACTTCTTACTACTTCTTGAAATAGTTTAATGGCTTTCAAATTTCATGTTCAAACATGTATCCCTAGAAATTTATTTAGGGGCTCAATAATGACAGAAGTATTATTGTATTTTCAGATTATTGTCAATTATAATAGGGCCAAAATATATTAAAATGGCAAGCACATCGAAATTGAGTAAGATTTGCAACCAAAAGCAAATAGCAATATAGAATAAAATCGGTGTTTATATAGAATGCATTAAACAAAATATGAAAAACTATCCATTCACAATATAATAATGATAATATATAGGGAATACATTTCATACGACAGTATAGCGCAAGTATGTTTTAAAGGATTTTGCCTAGCAGAGGAAAACCACAAGGAGGCGTCCTCTCACCCATTCTCTGGAATCTCGTAGTCAATGAACAATTGAGAAGTCTGTAGGCAGGGGGCTGCACAGTTATAGAGTATGCGGACGATATAGTACTCACCGTAACCGCAATATTCCCGCACACTATAAGGGATCGTATGTAAACCTCGTTAGACAATGTTGTCTGATGGTCCAACACCCGTGGTTTAAATGTAAACCAGTCGAAAACGGAAGAAATTCTCTTCACTAGAATATTTTTCACCACTCACACTCAACAACACTAACTTCGAGTTCAAAAAAGAGGTTAAATTTTTGGGTATAGTCATAGATAAGAAGCTAAACTGGAAACAGAACATGAATAACAGGGTCCAGAAGGCATCAGTTGTGTTTTACAAGGAGGGAATAGGCAAACCATGATCCTCAGATTAGGAGCGGCACATCAATGGTTGCAACATTAAAGTGGTAATTCCTCCAAACAAGCGATATTGGGCAATTGGATAACTTTCAAGTTCAACCGCTCGTATACCTGACAGGAAGCAATGGGATGAGGGAACTTTTGAGACAAATAACATATTGACCCAATTTGTGACATCTTCAACTGAAGAGAAGCGTATTCCGGGCAAGGCATTCTGCATTCAACGTAACAAGTGATAGTCAGAAGGGGTAATGTCTGGACTGTACGGCAGATGGGGCAAGGCTTTCCATCCGCTATTTTGCAAGCAGGTTTTAACAGGTTGCGTAACATGTGGTCGAGCAATGTCATAATTGTAAATCAATGACTCGTGGCTGGATGTTCATTCCGGCCATTTTTGGTTCAATGCTCAACTCAATTTGATGAGTTGTTGTCGGTTTCATCCGATTTTAGCAGCTAATTATACACTATATCCTTCTGATTCCACCAAATTTGCAACTGCTTAACCCGGTAAGTATGTGAAAAAAAAAATAAGAAGAAAAACTTGCGGCCATAGACTTCAATCTCCAGGTTGCTTTTGGGTATTGTAGTAAATGTTTCAACCGCCAACTTGTTTTTCATTTGAATTTAGCAGCGTAAGGCGACTTGGCCATGTTAAACTAACCACAAAAATGTGAGTTAAACGCTTTCAGAAATATAGATAATTATTTATCTCGTTTGAGGAACGTCTCTATTTGTGTGTAATTAATATTAGAACAATCACTTAATGTTTCCTTAATACAAATTCAAAAATATTTGTGAAAATAAAATTGTCACCACTAATTGAAATACCCTGTCATCATGTTTGTTGTTGAATTTATATTTTCAGATGAGTACTATCTACATATGTAACATAGGTTTTATTTTCATTCAAATATTATGTGAAACTTAGTTGTAACTTCGTTACTTGACTGCTGCTATTCTTCGTTGCTGGTTTAACAGTGTTGCCTGTCAACCATGATTATTACCGTTGTTGGTGTTGTTGTCTTGTCAGGAAATTAAGTAACATTTGTGGTATATGTTAACTGGTTTAAAAAGGTTTTTATGCAAAACATTTATCCTACATACTATATAGTTGTAAACATACCTTCTGATATTAATGTTTATGTGTTGCCTTGGCATAACTTCTTCTTCACTCGGTGTTTAACCCTTTCGCCCTCTCTTTGACTAACTCATCGTGTGTCCCACTAACAACAGGAAGAACAACAACAAAATCATTGTAACTTAAATTTAATTAGGAAATAGTTTGAAAAAGTTATGTTATGTTGTCGTTGTTGTTGTTGTTGTTTGGTTCCACTATGTCTATGTATGCACATAGTCATACATTTAGAATCCTTTCAAATATAGTGGAATGGAAAAATGGAAATTGTTTAAAATTGTTGAAACAAAAATCTAGAAAATGTTATTAAGATGTCACGGAATATGCGCACTTAGCCACATATACATACATATGAATGTAAACATAAACAAGCGTTCATATGTAATATGAACGCTACACAATTTTATTGCGAAGGTTATACATAACTACTTATATATCAGAATGTGAATGGGTAATGTGTTCATATTCATATATTTGTCTTAGTTGAACTGTAATCAAACTAAATACATAACTTTACAAAACTGTTTTTAAACTGTTGCTTTTGTTTACATAAATATCCACATACACTCATAGTGTACATTATAATATTGAATAACTTTTGGACACTTTCTATGGAATTTAATGAAAACTTACCAATTTCAGTATCATAAATATCTAAAGTATAAACAATAGTAAGGAAATATAAGAACGGTATATATATATATTTTAACTATTACAATATCATTCCAAGTGAAATGGAATTTTCGATTGATCGAAAATTTACAAACTATTTTTTGCATATAAAAGAAATTTTTAAGTCCAAAATTTCCAAGTTTTAATTCAGGCAAAATCGTTTGAGTTTGAGATATGGTTTCTTAGTAACTAGTAGATATATTAATGTACTCTTTTACTACTAGGACTCTAGGACTATTTCAAGTTTAAAATAGTTATGATTTCCTAGTGACTAGTACTCAGAACTCGTTCAATGCTTCAAGTGACAAATATTAAATACTAAATTAATCAAATCAGGTATGAATGAATGAACGAATGATTAATTGACAATAGGGTCCAACGTGCCGTAGCTCAGTGGTTGTGTGTTCGCCATCTGATCTGTAGGTCGTGGTTCAATCCCCGGCTGATGTATAATAAATTTAATACCGAGAAGATTTTTCTTTCGAACGGTACCCACCTGTCGGCAAGCAATTGGCAATTCTTCCGACAGTAACTACTTGCCATGAAAAAGCTTCTGAAAGAACTCTGTGACAAAGCTCAGAAAAAGTGATGTCACAAGTGTTATGCCGTTCGGAACCGGCTATAATAAGTAGGTCCCTTCTAATACTGTCTAAGACGCACAACTGTAATGGAAGAGAAGCTCGGCCGATGAGCCCTTTGGGGCTTTAAGTGCCACATATTTATTTATTTTTTTTTATAGGGTCCAACGTACTTTGGTTGTGTTATAAGATTACAAAAGCAATATGTTTCTACTGCAACCTTTATAAAAAGTAAAAGGAATTTGTAGTAGTTAGTGATTAGAAATTTGTGAAACTATTTTAAAAATATATTTTTTTTAGATTTCAGTATATTTACACTATCTAACTTTATATGGAAGAAAAAATGGACTAATGTTGAGATGATTTTTTCTTGAATTTACTCAACCTTAAAACCATAGGAAAATTTTAGAAACATTAGACGGCAGCGTTAAACCGGATTACCGGCGCACTTAATCCAAATAAATTATTAACCTGACAGACGGCAGTATTGCGTCTTATTAGATCTGCTCACTTACATTACCATCACTATCAATTTCTGCCATCTGTCACTCTCGATATAAGAAAATACAAGAATACAAGAAGTACGTGAACTGAAAACTATCAGAAACTTGTAAATTTACATTCGCAGTTCATAATTGACAACTGGATTTATTTGTTCGCCAATGCTTTTCATGTTGAAAACTGTTAACAATTGTTGAAAGTTTTTTGTTAGCGAACATACCTAATATTTTGTAAAATGGATCGTGAAAAATTCACAACGGAAAATTTTCAGCAGTGTTGCCATCGCAAATTGCCCTAATCCACTTTTATTTTGAGAATTAATTCATAGATTTAATGCGGATTAGTTGCAGTTAATGTCCGAGTTAATTCGAATTAACTCGGTAATCCGGAATTAGGCTGCTGTCTGTCTAGGCTATAAGCTCAGAAAAAGTGATGTCACAAGGGGTTTGCCATTCGGAACCGACTAAAATAAGTAGATCCTCTCTAATATTATCCAAAATTTAATACGCACAAGAGTACTGGAAGAGAAGCTCGGCCAAAGGGCCCTTCAAGGCTTATAAGCCAAATAAGTGGCTTATAAGCCTTTCATTTATTTTTTATAACAACGAAAAACAATTGCTATTTCACGATTTCAACGCGAATCACGTAGAATGTCTACCGAATAATAATATTCAAATAATATTCATCTACAGAATTCCATTGAAAAGAAATGAGGCTTTTTTTCGTTCATTTTGTATGGGCGTTCCTTTAAGGGGTAAAGATAGGAGACAAGTAGGTCAGGAGATATGTTGGAGTGTAAAAATTAATATGAGCATGACAAATACTTTACCTTGTCGATTTAATTTGTCGATTTTCAAGTGCTTTTATATTAATTTTATGGGAGCCACCTTAGGAAGTAAAGGTAGCGAGTATGTATATTTGGGGAAAATGTTAGAAAGACAATATTAATGTGGGTCGACCTCATATTTTAATCAGATCATAACGATTTCTGAGCAACTATGCCGAATTATCAGGGCTCTTTCGTTCATTTTGTATGGCAGCCTCCTTTACGAGTAACAATAAAAAGTAAGTATGGTGGAGAAAAATAATAGATTACAGATGATTGTTAATGAGCTTTGGAGCTATTTATCAATTTATGTTCTGAAAAAATGCTGAAGAGATTTAATTAATAGGGTAAACCATACATTTAACTCCTCTAGGGGCTACTGCTGAGAAAGGTGGGAGCGGATTTGATAAAAAACGCAAGTTTTATATGGAAGCCCCTCTAAGAGATGAAAATAGAGGATAATTATGTTCTGAAAAATATTGGGGAGAAAAAATGAATATGCGTATGACCCCTTGGCGTCTGTGGGGATATTTATCAATTTGGCTCCAGTTTTTATGAACCACACCTTCTGCAAAAAAAAAACCTTGAAGATAGTGCTAAAACACATATCAAAATTCTACTATTAATGATGACCATATGTCTTTATGAATACAAGAAAACAGATCGACACACATCACCTATTTGTCGATTATAAAGCCGCTTTCGACAGTCCGATAAGGGATTACCTCTACACAACTATGTCTGCATTTGTTATACCTGCAAAACTCATTCGAGTTTGCAGAATGACACTGCTTAACTCTCTTTGGGCAGCGAAAATTGGGAAGGACCTCTCCTCTCCGTTTAACGGACCGAACGAAGTTTCAGGCTGATTCCTTATCGTGTGACATCTTCAACATTATTATGAAGAAAATTATACAAGTTGCAGATTTACGACATAATGGCACTATCTTCGACAAAAGTGTCATGCTGCTGGGGTCAGTGCAACATTCTCTGAATTGGAACGAGAGTCACGTCGAGTGGGTGAATGTGAATGAGGGCAAGACGAAGTATCGAGTGTCAACAATCAAAGAGTCCCGGCGTCGTTTACAGCACGTCACTGTTGAAAACTACGCTTTTGGAGTAGTAAGGGACTTTGTCTATCTCGGAACCAGCATTAACAACAGTAATGATGTCAGCGTGGAGATATTGTGAAGGATCACTCTTGCAAACAGGTGCTACTTTGGCTAAGTAAGTAATTGAGAAGTCGAGCCCTCTCTCGAAGAACGAAAACTACACTCTCAAGTCTCTCATCATGCGCAGAAGCCCGGACTATTTCCACCACGGATGAGAGTTTGCTTGGAGTTTTCGAGAGAAAAGTTCTGCGCAGGATTTTTAGGACCTATTTGCGTTGATGGCGAGTACCGAATGAGGTACAACGATGAGCTGTATGAGCCGCAAGCTCACATTGACATAAACAAGCTCGGCATGACCCAGCCAGCGAATGGAAGAAGACGCTCCAGCGAAGAGGGTACTTAAATCGGCACCCGCAGGAGGACGACGCAGAAGCAGAGGAAGACCAGACCTCCTTTGGAAGGACCAAGTGTTGGGTAATCTGGCGGCGCTTGGAATATCCAATTGGCACCAACAATCGAAGAACAGAGAGGACTGGCGCCGCGTTATATGTTCGGCCTAATTCGATGATCGGTTGTTATGGCCACGTAAGAAAAAAAAATGTCTTTATCTCATATATACCGTATATACATATTCATAAGACAATCTACATTAGGAACTTCTATTCTATTTCCTTTGTACATATCATATACAAATTCATAAGAGAATCAAGTGCTTCTAGCCATTGACACATTTCTTTTTGCAATTTCCTAAAGAAGTATGTTAATATTCAGTGTTTATAAGCTCATGCACGTATTTTCGGTATATTGAGTTGTTGAAAAGTAGATATTCTTTTTTTTTTTTGTTTACTCCTTACATACTTTTTTTCTTTTCATATTGTCTTTTCTCCTTTAAGTTACCTCTTCTTTTGCTGATCCCTTAAATGATAATCAATTTGTTATCGGCTCAAAAAGTTAAGTACCTAAAAAGCCATTATAAAAAAATACGCACTTTTACATATATATACAACACTAACATGTATAGTGCTTTCCAACCCTCATTTTTAATATTCTTCAGTTAGTTTATATTTTGTGCATGTCTATATGAAGATGACGTTCAATAGAGCCTTTACAGATTAATGTTTTAAAATATAATACCTAAACTCTCTAAAGTTTACAACAATAACTTAAATATATACCTAACCGAATAATTATGTAAATAAAAGGAATAAGAAAAACAAAAACAACAATAACTGTAACTCTCTATATATATTAAGAACACTATACTTCACAAAGTTGTGTGCACGTACCACACAACCTTGTAGAATTCATGGTGGTGACACTATAAGTGTTAGGCACCTACTAGTAAAGTACTAAAAGCAATGTATATTACCATCAGTACTAGTACTAGTTGTACAAAGTACTTGGCACTTTTCGAAATGAAAAACAAAAAATGGCTGTCAAAATATAAACTTCTGATTTTATAGTCAACCATTATTGTTTGCATTGGTGGCGGGGATAGTCGTAGTAAGTACATTTCCCATATACAATACAATACATATTCATATATGGATAGAGTAAATATAGTATATTTACAATCACTACATTGTATACGGAATAGGTATGTACCTACTTGCAAACATTCACTTCCCTAAGTAAAAGTCGATGTAGTCGAATAGTGAAACAAGAGCCAAATAATAAGGTTAACATCCAGAGAAGCAAAAAAAAAGCACATAAAAAATAAAAAGAAAAACAAAAGTGTAAAAATCAAAACATCAATAAATGTATTGCAGAGAAAAGAGCCTTTCTGTGTGATTAGATTTATAAACTACTACTACATATTTTCAATATTATGCACACCATACATTCTAGATTTATATGGTACAGATTATATATATCCGATAGTCGTAGCAATTTTGTAGGCTCTTTAAAAAAAACATAAACAGAAATTCAAGGAAAACATGACCATATATAATTTCGATAACTATATTGTAGTACCTTAGTTGCACTTTCAAGGAAAGTAAAGTACTTCAGTCATTTTATCACAAATTTCAGTCATAATTTTCACAAAAATTCTAATTATCTATAATTATATCGTATGTTAAAAATTTTCTGTTTTCAAATTGAGATTTAAACCAAGATTTAATTGAAAACTATTTAGTCAAGCAATTGTTAATGAATTTTGCATTGATTTCACATAATAAATGTATAAAATTGCTCCAAAATATGAAAATGATGTTAGACTGTTATTTTCAACAAGAAACAACAATGAACGAAGCATAAAACTTTATAAAAACCTTAGCAGCTCTAGGACTGGTTATTCAAAAATTAAATAAGTTATTATTTGTCAAATTTTATATTTATATTTTGAGTAGGTTTTTTGATGAAATTGTTAAAAAAAATACTGTGATACTTTAAAAGCCCACTTTAGTGTTTTGCTTTCTCGCTACTCTCTCTCTCTCTCTTTCTCTCTCTCTCTCTCTCTCTTTCATATAATATATACATATAAAATACTTTAATAAGCCATAAGCTCCACTTATTAGCACTTACTAGTATCACTACATATTTTGCAGCAAACTTATTTGTAGAATACTAGTGATATCGTAATAAGAATTAATGTTTGTAGATAAAACAAAATTTTAAACTTACTTACTTACTTACTTACTTATGTGGCCATAACAAACGAATATCGATTTAGGCCGAAAATAACGTGCTTCGCCAGCCATCTCTGTTCTTCGCCAGCTGGCACCAGTTAGAAATTCCAAGCGCCGTCAGGTTCTCCAGTACTTGGTCTTTCCACCGGAGGTTTGGTCTTCCTCTTTTGCGTCGTCCTCCAGCGGGTTCCGAATATAACACCTTCTTAGCTGGAGCGTGTTCTTCCATTCGCTCGACATGACCTAGCCAGCGCAGCCGCTGGATTTTGATGCGCTTTACTATGTCAATAACGGCATGCAGCTCGTACAGCTCATGGTTGTACCTTATTCGGTACTCGCCACCAACGCAAATAGGTCCAAAGATCTTGCGTAGGATTTTTCTCTCGAAAACTCCAAGCATCCGCTCATCCGAGGTGGAAATTGTCCAGGCTTCAGCGCCATATGTTAGGACAGGCATGATGAGAGACTTGTAGAGTGTAGTTTTCGTTCTTCGAGAGAGGGCTCGACTTCTCAATTGCTTACTCAGCCCAAAGTAACACCTGTTAGCAAGAGTTATCCTACGCATGATCTCCAAGCTGACGTCATTACTGCTGTTAATGCTGGTTCCAAGATAGACAAAGTCCCTTACTACTTCAAAAGCGTAGTTGTCAACAGTGACGTGCTGTCCAAGACGCCGGGACTCTTTGTTTGTTGACACTAGATACTTCGTCTTGCCCTCGTTCACCGTGAGACCCATCCGACGCGACTCTCTTTCCAACTCTGAGAATGCTGCATTGACTGCTCGCGTGTTCATGCCGATTATGTTAATATCGTCGGCATACGCTAACAGCATGACACTTTTGTTGAAGATAGTGCCATTATGTCGTAGATCAGCAGCTCGTACTATTTTCTCCATAATAAGATTGAAGAAGTCGCACGATAACGAATCACCTTGTCTGAAACCCCGTTCGGTATTAAACGGTGCGGAGAGATCCTTCCCAATTTTCACTGCACAACGGGAGTTATGCAGTGTCATTCTACAAAGTCGAATGAGCTTTGCAGGAATACCGAACTCAGACATTGTTGCGTAGAGGTAATCCCCTACCGGACTGTCGAAAGCGGCTTTATAATCAACAAATAGGTAGTGTGTGTCGATCTGTTTTTCTTGGGTCTTCTCCAGGATTTGGCGCAGTGTGAAAATCTGGTCGATGGTGGATTTACCAGGTCTGAAGCCACACTGATAAGGTCCAATCAGGTTGCTGAGCATAGGCTTCAACCTTTCAGACAGTACGCTCGATAGAACCTTGTACGCGATGCTCAGGAGACTTATTCCACGGTAGTTGGCGCAAATTGTGGGGTCTCCTTTTTTATGTACAGGATAGAGAACACTGAGCCTCCAATCATCAGGCATGCTTTCATCCGACCATATTCTGCTTATGAGCTGGTGCATGCGGGTGAGCAGCTCATCGGCTCCGGTCTTAAACAACTCGGCAGGCAGGCCATCAGCACCTGCAGCTTTGTTGTTCTTCAGCCTTAAAATGGCCATTTCAACCTCGTTATAGTCGGGTGGTGGAATATCAACACCATCCTCTGTAATTGGGGTTATCGGGCAAACTCCTCCACTGGCGGAATTGTTCGTAGCATCGCCATTCAGTAACGTGGAGAAGTGTTCCCTCCATAGGCTCAGTACCCTCTGGACATCCGTAACCAGATTCCCATTTCCATCACGACAAGAAGAGGCTCCGGGATTTAAACCTCCACTCAGGCGCTTGATCTTTTCAAAGAATTTTCGAGTCTCATTCTTGTCGGTACACATCTCTATCTCCTCACACTCGCGTCTTTCCAACTCCCTCTTCTTGCGCCTGAAAAGATTTCTCTCTGCACTCCTTTTCTCTCTATACCGCTCCTTAACAGCTCGCGTTGCGCCTGCACGCAAGGTTTTTCTGTAGGCGGCGTCTTTCTCTGCGGTAGCGTCGCGACACTCCTGATCATACCACTCATTCCTCAGAGGCCGGTAGTAACCGATTACCTCCTCGGCAGCAGTAGTCATGGAGTGGGATATATGTGTCCACCGTGCGCATGTATCATCAAGTGGAGGAGTGTTCTGCATAAGCAGATCCGATAGTCGAGTGGAAAATGCATCTGCTGTCTCTGGTATTCGCAGCTTACTGACGTCGAGCTTTCTCTTTGTGGGACTTCTCTTGTTATTTGCGACACATAAGTGTGTGCGCACCTTAGCTGCAACAAGGTAGTGATCCGAGTCGATGTTGGCACCACGGATCCGTCAATAACCTCATGATCAATTTGGTTTCTTGTACGTTGATCTGGAGACAGCCATGTCGCTTTGTGGATGTCGAGATGCTGGAATCTGGTACCACCAATTACCATGTTTCGTGCTGCGGCGAAGTCGATCAGCCTCATTCCGTTATCGGAGGTGTTCTGGTGGAGGCTGAATTTTCCGACAGTTGGACCAAAGGTACCTTCCTTGCCCACCCTGGCATTAAAGTCGCCAAGCACGATTTTAATATCGTGGCGGGGGCAGCGGTCATAAGCTTCTTCGAGGCGCTGAAAGAAGCTCTCCTTGGTCACATTGTCCTTCTCATCCGTCGGAGCGTGGGCACATATAAGGCTGATGTTGAAAAATTTTGCCTTGATGCGGATTGTGGCCAGCCGTTCGTTCACAGGCGTGAACTGTGAGACAAGATGTCGTAGTCTCTTGCTGACCAAAAATCCACATCCTAATTCGTGCGTTTCAGCATGGCAACTGTAGTAGATATCACAAGACGCTCTTTTGGAGCAGCCCTGTCCTGTCCATCGCATTTCCTGAAGAGCGGTGATGTCAGGTCTGTATTTTTCGAGGACATCAACCAGCTGGATAGAGGCACCCTTCTTATAAAGGGATCGGACATTCCAGGTGCATATCCGTAAATCATTGTCCTCTTTTCGTTTGCGGGGGTCATCAACAAAAGCGGTAGTCCTTATCCGAGGCATATTTGTTTTTTTCATTGGGGGGTTTTTTTTTATGTGGCGGGTCCCAAACCCAACGCACAACCTCTAACCGAGGAGATTTTCGCCACAGATTGAAACAGATTGAATAAATTTAAATAATCAAAAAATCGTTTTATTCAAAATATTCTGGATAGGACTACGCACACAGAGTTCTGACAAAGGCAAATGACAATGTCATGACTTTTCCGACAAGCCAATAGGTATACCACTTTGTATATGTAAAATGTTTTCCATTAGGAACATAACAATTTCGTATCTTTATATGAACGCATCCTTAAGGGGCATAACTAGTTTGACCGACTGAAAAAAGGTGATTTTTGTGAATTGTTTAAAAAAAATTATTGCATCGAATGTTTTAAAATTATGCAGATATATTTGTAATAAAGGATTATCCATTTTGCGGTTTCAAAAGTAAATGTAAATAAAACACATATAAAATATTTTTTATCATGATATTTCTTTTTTATTATAAAGTTTGAACGTTGACATTATGTGTGAAATACTACAACATTTAAATGACCACCACGCGAATTGTTGCAAGCATCGATTCTTTTGAGGTAATTTTCGACCACTTTTTGACACATATTGGGCGGTATCTCAGCCATAACGTGACGAATGTTGGTTTTTAGGTGCTCAAGAGTTAAAGGTTTATCTGCATAAACACGGTCTTTCGCGTAGCCCCACAAAAAAAGTCAAGCGGTGTCAAATCGCATGATCTTGGTGGCCACTTGATTCGCCACGACGAGAAATTACGCGGCCAGAAAATTTCTCTTGCAATAAAGCCATATTCGCTCGAGTTGTGTGGCATGTGGCACCGTCTTGTTGAAACCACATATTCTCTAAGTCGTATTCTTCAATAGCAGGCAAAAAAAAGTCGGTTATCATATGACCATAACGCTCCGAATTGACGGTGACTGTCGTTCCATCGTCGTTTTCAAGAAGAAAGGTCCAATCACACCTCCGGACCAAAGAGCGCACCAAGCAGTGACTTTTTGTGGATGTAGTGGCCTCTCTTCAATTACTTGAGGATATTTACAGCAGCGATATTTTCGGTGGTAAGAGCGAAACGATGATGCACTGGCCTTACAATATCTGTAACCGATCCAGTCTCTTCATATTTCTTCACAATTTTGCCAATTGCTTGCGTAGTTGGACGATTATGTAAACCATAATCTCCTCTTAAAGCACGATATGTGGCTGTGGCAGAATCACCATTTTTGTAGTAGGTTTTTACAATTTTAATGCGTTGTGCGATAGTTAAGCGATCCATTTTCGCAAATGTCAGACTATGAACTGAAAAAAAAGAAATTGTTTTAACAACTCAGTTTGACAGATGTCGAATTCTAGCCCTATACTTTTGAAACCGGGAAATGGATAACCCTTTATAATAAATAATGAATAAATGATGAATACAAAGTAATTTTTTCAAATGAAAATATTCGATTTTCAACAAGTTATCCACCATCTCCTGAGTCTTCAAAAAAAAAGTTTTCCCTCTGCTGCAGTGATTGTAGCCTTCGCAGTGCCTGAAATCAAAAAAACCAAAAATTTTATTAAACCAGGTTATATATCCTATACAATGGCCCTCGATTGTAAAAAAAAATGAAATTGCAACAAAATGGCGGTTTTTTGAAAAAAAAATTAAAATCTTGCTGAAAAATCTGATGGTTTCTGGCCTGGCATAATTATATTTTTCATCCAATCATAAAACTGAAGGGTCATTGTATGGAAAAACAAATACAAAATAAGCTAAAAGGAGACCCAAGTCGATCGGATGATTTGTTATCAAGTTACAGCTGCAGCAAATTTGAAAAATTTAGTTTTAGAAAAAACGAGTTTAAAGGTAAAAGTACTGATTTCATTGTTCATTGCAGCTGTTCTGTAGAAGGCTGCAACTCAGAATCTATTTGAGATTTTCTCTTGAAATTTTAATATATTATTTCTAAAGGAATAAATTATCAAAAAATGCAAAAACAAAAAAAAAAACGAAATTGACAAAATTTCAAACTAGTTGTGCCCCTTAAACTTTTTTAATCAACTGTCAAAGTCAAAACGTTAGTTAAAGTCAACATTTTCATCATGGTAAAGTTCACGAACCAGCAACGTTTGGAAATTATTAACAATTACTACCGAAATTCTGAGTCGGTGGTCTCAACTTTAAGAGCGAAAAATCATCTTCAGCGATGAAGCTCATTTCTGGCTCAATGGCTTTGTCAATAAGCGTTATTGGTCAGCAACATACCCACAAATGCTTCTTGAGATACCGTTGCACCCGCAAAAAGTAACTGTTTGGTGCGGTTTTCATGCCGGAGGTGTGATTGTGCCCTTTTTTTTAGTGGATGAAAACGATTGTCATGTTACCGTCAATGGAGATCTAACACCATTGGATTTCTTTTTGTGGGGCTTTATCAAGTCACTGGTCTATGCCAACAAGCCAGCAACTTTAGACGAGCTCAAAGACAACATCCAACGCGAAATTGCCATCATTCCGATCGAAATGTGTGCTAGAGTGGTGGAAAATTGGGTCCAAAGAATCGACCGCTCGTGGGCTCGTTGTGGTCATATGACCAAAGTCGAATTTCATACATAAAACGTAATGCTTGCAATATATCCACAATAAATTTGAACTCAATATCTCAAATATTTCTGTGTTTTATTAATAGATAAAATTGTATGTCCCTAATGGAAAACCCTTTACTAAGTTCTAAAGCAAACATTTAATTTTACACTTTTACAAATACAAGAATAAAGAGAAATTTAAATAAAGAAGTCAATTTGAGTCAATTTTCATGTAGCTGTCTTCTATAATATATTTCGTGTATACATTCTTGTAGCTCTTCTTTCTTTGTTGTAGTTATTTTTACTATATACTACCTGTAACTTAATAAGTTCCATTTTAGTACTACCCAAATAAGTATATAATATGAGGCGAAATCTCAGATCAGAATTGTATTCGCTACTTAATACTTTTCAAACACAACATTTATTAATAGTGAAGTTAAATTTAAAAAACAAACCGAAAAAATAAGAAAAATGTTCTTTCATCTAAAGTAAATCGAAGAGGATTAACTGGATGATTTACAAGTGCTAATGCTATTTTGAGCATTATTTTGCTTTTTTATTTGTTTACTTTGTTTTACAGAATTGAAGAATACGACGGGCAAGCATGAAAGTAAATGCCAATAAATTCGGGATATCTATAATAACCTAATAATATTTTATCAACACATAATCAACAATTTGAAAATATATCGTTTCTATTTCGCAAAAGAAAAATTACCAATACGTATATAAAGAAGTAGGTCATGAAAGAAACTGAGTTATGGTTATGTTATTTTATTTTAATAAAATTGAGTTAATGAACGTATATATCGTGTTTGTCGTATTCATATTGGTTTAAACTCTTCGAAATTATAATGAGCATTTATAACAATATTTGATTTCTAAGAGAAATTGATTTTATACTCCACTTCTTTTCCTTTTTAATAATATACAAAGTAAATTTTTTGATTTATATTATGCTGAATTTTTTCCTTTATTATATTTACCCTATAATCAAAGAGTCAATGACATACTGAATTCGCACTGTCGTTTTAAAAGTCCTCTCTGGTTGTCCGTCTGACTATTTCTCTGATAATGCACACACAATAACTGTCGCAATTGAATAGCATACCAGCTGAAAATTGGCGGTGAAGATTATGTTCACCAACAAACTGACGAGCTTGTGAATGAACAATATCAGGTGAAAGCCACGCTGAGCTCCTATACAAATGTATGTTGTTGTATAAATATCAAGCTTTAACTTTGCACATGCAGTAAACATGATAATAGAAATGGTTTATCTAAAAACCGATATAAGGAAACATTCACTACGTGCGATTGAATAGATGTATTGGGCGTACAAATTTTTTATTAAATTGTTTATTTTCAAAATTGGGATATTATTGTCTAGTTTTTATTAAACATCAAGTCAAATATTAGATCAAAACAAAAAAAACCAGCTCATTTCAATTGCTATTTAACAGTTTATCAATAAAACTGCCATCTAATACTAGTAGTATATCAATAAACTTAAGCATACATTGATACAATATATGTATGAAGTGACTACTCAACACGTAGTGGGGCAAATGTTGAGTCGTGACTGATTTCGTCATACAAAACGATTTGAACCACAAACAAAAAAAAAAGGTTTAATTGAATAAAAATACACAGCACACACAGAAATACGCTGAAGCATGTACAACACGTGTACAATATCAGTCACAAATGTTTTTTCCTTGCATAAATATCAAACACGTATTTCTTATGTTTTTCTTTTCAGGCTACCAATATAAGCAGTATGTAAATGTATTTCATAAAATGGTGTTAAAGCCTTAGACAAAGCGTAAACATTTAGAAGACAAACACACTCACATATACAACTCACATACTTGTTTGCTGACATATAAAATTATATATAATCCTTAAAGAGCACATATCTAAACGGCAAAAATCCAACTTCCACAGTGAATACACACACATAGATGAAATATAAGCAGTGGGTAGAGAATGTTAGCTAACGAAAATTATATTTTAAAATTTTAAATATGTTTAAAAATTCAACAGCATTTATGTTCAACATTAAAAGGGATCAGAGGTGTGTACTATATACACACTTAGATCGTAGGTAGTTGGGTAGACAACAGGACGACAACCATTGTAGCTTAGTAGACTTAATAGGAGCTAAAGTTGGCAAAAGTTTTTTTTTTGCAAATATCAAAAGTAACAGGCATGGAAGATAAAAGCCAACAACAAGAATAAAAAATATGTAAATATAAGATTTTGTTACCTTGTGGCAAGCATATGTGGTCCTATGTTTTGTTACTACATCCAGCTAAGCCTCTACTACATACTTAACTTGTACAGACAAATGGGTTACATATACACTGATGGTCGTATAGCAGCATATGTATTCTCATATTTACCTACTCGGTTAAAGTAATAATAATATAAAAAAATTGTTACACAAATACATTACTACATTTTACATATTCGTCGTTTCATTTTCTCAGCTTGAAATATAATCTAATAAGGACATGGCATCGGAAGCAAAAAAAAAAAAAAACAGACAGAAAAGAAAAACAAAATACCAGATACAACACTTCACTGAATTCAACCTAAATTCAAAACTGTAATAAAGTGAGTGAATGAATGTATGACAGTAGGTATTCTAGAAGCACCCAAGCATAACAAAATGTAGGTACATGAATTTGGACAAAACCAAGGCAAACAAAAAAAAAACATTCAAAAGAAATGAATAAACGAAGGAGCAAACGGACGTACGAACGAACGAACGAACGAATAACTCATTTCAACTTTCAACCTTACAATCAAGGAAACAAACAATTCCACGAGAATAATACCAACAACAACAACAAAACCAATATATATACAAAAGCCCTAAGCTAGAAAAAGGTTTACTCATGCAACAATTATTGTTAAACGTACACACGCATACAAAAAATGTGTAACTTAAAAAAAAACAAATTCTTTGGATACGACCAAAGAACTAGTCTACATATGATGCGCTCAGAGCAAAAATGAATCACTTGATTTGCCGGCAGAAAAGTGTAATATTAATTTTTACTTGCACGTAAACAAACCATAATTTTAGTTGGATTTTTGTTTATAAAATACAATTGTCAGAAAGATCACGTTGCATTCTAAGGATAATTTTCAAAACTTATTTATTGATTAATAGAACAAATATCAATCAAAATATAGATATTCGTATATCTTGAAATTAATATAGTGAAAAGTAAAATGGATACTGTTTTTAACATGGATAAAAATAAACATATTTTAGTACAGTTTTTACAAATGTTAGACTCTAAGCTTCAAAAATTGAATATCTATATCATTTCTTTGAGAGATAATTTATTTACCCTTCCAACAAGCTTCAGATTACCTAGATATTCAAATTTTATAATTTAAATCAATTTATAAACTCTTTTATTTTTAAAGGAATTACTGAACTTTTCAAACTCAAAGGAGCAATAAAATGATGATTGATTTGTCTTTTACATAAAATCGCTTGATTTACCGAAATTTGGTTCCTGTGGAAAAATTCGTAAAAATATAAAACTTTAACGATGCTATACCAGAATAATGTTATTTTTCGTCTTTTTTGGCCGTTATGAGAATGAATTTATCAGAAAACTTAGTATATCTTTCCTAATTATTAAAAAATGTAAAACACTTTTCTAATAAGCCCAAAATGCTTCTATACCATTTTTTAATGATTTCCGTGAATTTTGAAATTCAATTTTAGCTAACACAATTTTGTTCATCTACAGTTTGATTTTGTTCAGATTACGTGAACTTGGCAAGGCCTCTGAAACCTCTGACTACCGGGAAGATCACTTAGTTCCGGACATCATGTACAGCAAAAACTATTCTCCAACGCATTAACTATTATTGTCTAGAACGAGGAAACAAATAAACGAACTAGAACGAACTTGAAGAAGCTTTTCTATTGCAAAATATACTGCCTCCTTTTTGCTCTGGGCTCATCAAATTGGTATACTTGCATGTGAAGCCTCTCTACTATCAAATTTATCTTGCTTTACCGCATCTTTTAGCTCATCATCAATGTATGATACTAAGTATGTAGTAGCATGTGCATATTTGTAGGTAAAATGTGAAACGAAGTATATCCCATCACTGATTGTACAACCATTGTTATTACTATGTACTTACATAGTAGGTATAATCTGTGTGCATGTGGAATTACTTGAATTGTCATCATTTTGTAGCACCTTGTAGGAAATCACTTAAAAAATTAATATTTTTATATAAAGTGGGGTGCCGTAGCTCAGTGGTTAGTGTGTTCGCCTTCTGATCTGTAGGTCGTGGTTCAATACCCGGCTGATGCATAACAAATTTAATATCGAAAAGATTTTTCTTTCGAACGGTACCCACCTGTCGGCAAGCAATTGGCAATTCTTCCGACAGTAACAACTTGCCATGAAAAAGCTTCTAAAAAAGAACTCTGTGACAAAACTCAGAAAAAGTGATGTCACAAGTGTTCTGCCGTTCGGAACCGGCTAAAATAAGTAGGTCCATTTTAATACTGTCCAAAAATTTAAGACGCACAACAGTAATGGAAGAGAAGCTCGGCCAATTAGCCCCTTGGGGCTTTAAGTGCCACATATTAAAAAAATATAAAGTGAATGTCTCTGGGGGAGTGAATTCATCAGGGACACCCATCCATTTTTTCACCTCAACATTTTTTCTAAATATACTCACTTCCGATTTCTCCATCGCTAGTGTATTGCCTGACTGCTTCCAGAATGTCCCTACAGAGATCAGGTATATTATTTTCATCAGTTGTACATACTTAAATTCTATATCTTGTTACTACCACAGGAATGACAATAGTACGAAATACTTTCTTTACTACTATCTAACCAGTACACGTTCGAAACTCCTAACCGAGAGGATGTGGTATTTTTACTCTAAGTTTACCTTAAATACACAAGGAAATTTTATTTGATATCAATTATACACATAGATTTCCATACTTTTCTCACAATTGCCTGAGTGTCTAAGGCTTAAAGTTAGTCTTGCTCATATCGTCGAATTTAGCGTAATTTAGCAGCACTTTAAAATTGCAAAACGTAATGTAAAAAGATAACTTCATCTCACGCATTATTTATTTTACATTCTCTATTAATCCTTAAGGGCTCATAGCTAATTGAGTTTTGGCTTCGACTCAACTATTTGTGTAATAGAGCTGCTAAATTTTCTACCGGTCTCACAAATAAAGAAAACTATTTCTTCAATTATTATTCTAACAAAAATAAATAAATGTGTCGCTAGTCAAGGTTAAAATATATTTCCTTAAGGATTTACTTTTTCGTAAGACACATGTATGTTACCTACACACTCGTACTTGTACACTGACAATAACATATATTTAAGAGATAACATACTTATACATACATACGATACATTTTCATTGTTGAATTGTTTTGTTCTCCTTTTTTTCTTCTTCTTTTGAGGGCACATTTATAATTTAGAATTTATGGTTTTTGGCGTTTATCACATTTTTGTTGTTGGCATGCATACTTCAAGTCCCACAACAGAAATCGTTTCATCTCTCTCTTCATATGCTGCTTGGAGCAGATCTTTCTTCTTATCCTTTAATGTCTACACGTGTATGTGGGTTAGTAAATTGTTGGTTGATGTTGATTGTTTGCATTGTTTTTTATTTATTATTGTTATTATTATTATTGTTGTTGTTGATTTTGTTCTTGGGAAGGTGAATTTGTGAATTTTCCTATGGGCATATAATTGTAGTATATCATATATATCTACATACATACAATATTTTTGGTAAATTGGATGAAGCACAAAAAAGAACACTACAAACAAAGAAGCTCTGGAGAAAAAGAAAAGTTTGTTAGCTATTTCAAAAAACAACTCTCACACTTTTTATGTGTCTTTCGTATTTATAAATTCACGTTATTTACGCTTTGTTCCTACCAAAGACAGCCTCTTCCGGTCTTCGTGCCTCAGCATAAGATGGGTGCTGAATTTATTAGTGTTTCTTTATATAAAGTTATCTCCAAATATTTTCATAAAATTTAATTTCCTTTTATTTTCAACCTCTTTTTAGGCCGTAGTTCCTTTTCAAACTTTCTAATCGAGATTGACACCAAATTTGTCAGTTCATTTAGTGTGGATGCTTATTTATGTTTTCTTTTGAATATTGCTATACATGTCTGTTTTTGGCATTTCACATTTTTGGCAGGTCATTTTCAAATATCATTAATCATTTGGTGTTCAAAGAGAATATTTCTATTTTCAGGGGATGTAATAGTGAAGTAAACATACTAATTTAGCATATATTCGAATATGATTTGTGGTATTGCTTTCTCTCTCTCTCTCTCTCTCTCTATATATATATATATGTATATATATATATATATATATATATATATATATATATATATATATATATATATATATACATAGGAGAGTAGAAAATTAAGTTATTTACGTAAATCTATATATATAATCTTACATATTCGTATGCACAAAAATCTCATGTAGTGTTCCGAGAAGTAATTTATTTGAAATATATTGGGTCTAGCTATACTTGTAGCTAATGACCTTTATAGTACATCCCATATGGGGAAAAAGTTCAATTGAGTTATTTTTCTATTTTCATATTTCGTAGTATTTACTTGTGACCTTCAGTGTAGGATGTAATATTAAAATTATGTATATATTGAAATAAATATATTTTATTACAATTTATTTTCAAAGAAAATATTAGCTACCAAATGTATGATAAATTATTAATGGGTAGTGCTTGGCGAACAGTCGAAAGCCACATTTCCGGTATATTTTGCTTCTTCGAGAAGGTAGTCAAAAATATTGTTCAAGAAAGCAAATAATTATTCGATGTATGTGAAAAGATGTATTGCCAGAGCGGCAGTGCCAAAGCATGTTCTGGAGTATGTAGGTGGAGGCAGAATAAAGGTATTGAGTGCTGCAAACTGCCAACTATTTATTTATTTATTTTTTCAGTTTTATAGTATATCGTCACTGGGTATGAGAAATGTATTTTCTACAACAATATTGAATGTAAGATGAGTATGGAGTAAAAAAGATAAACCTTCTAAAGTACTCCGAGAGAAAGGGAGTTTAATTTGAAGAAATTGAAAAATACAATAAAACAGAAAAGACCATAATAGATCCAAAAAAAAAGAGTATAGTCTTTCACCCAGATAATAACAGACCCCCATAAAAAATCGTAACTCGCTAAAGCTCGTACAGCTTTTATGGGATGTACTACAATAGCCATATCACCACAGCACAACCGTATCATAATCTCCAGATTTGATGCATATTGATTATTTCTTGTCCTGATCTTTACAAAAGTTTTTAAAACGCCAAACCATTTTATTTCTGATAACCTGCATTTGTTTTTTTTTTTGCCAGCAAAGATTAGAGCTTATTACATATGTGGACTCATGCCAGAGCCAGAATGATGAAAAAAGGTGCTATAATTCCAGGATAATTCTGTAAAGCATTCAGACAATACAAAAAAAAAAAATTTAATGAAAATACTTTCCGTAATTTTTTAGTATTTTTCTTCTGCGTAATAATCTTTAAATAAAATTGATTTCCAAATTAGCCAAAATCTTTTAATATTTTTCGTCTATATATACAATTTTATTATTTAGCTGGTTATTTAGTATTTAGACCTATTACCTGTTACCTATTGAGATAATCAGATAACAGTAAAACGTGTCACAATTGTCGTAAAATGGTAAATTTATGGTATAAGTACTTTCATATGCATATGTATATCGAACATACGTGGCACAACTTTATACTATCCCATCATTTTTATTTTCGAAAAAACATTTTTATACCCAAATGAATATTCCTCGATAAAGGGATAATCGAGATCTTTCATGAAAAGGATATCCACCAACCAATACACAACTGTGGCACATTTTTCTCTTATCCACTCAACTTCATTTTCCAAAAAAACATGTTTCCATATCCAAAGAAACATTTGTAGGTACAGGACTGAACTCTACTTCTCACTGCAGGAGATTCAGAAATCTTTCCAGATATCTATTACTTTGCAGCATAACACTAAATGGAAAGAATTAAATGCCAATATAAGAATTAAATGGAAGTGCATGTGTTTAAAGAGAATTATAAGCAAACCAATAATTTAAGATGTTTGCCTTTTCTTCCCCAGGCCATATTTTGCTAAAAGAATTGACTTTTATAATTTATACTAATGTGTATAAATTTTAAAAGAAAAAGGTATATATAAGTACATATAAGTGTGAAAATTGCAATAATTAAAAGAAATTGCAATTGGAAGCTAAAAGAAAAAAGAATCTAAACTAAAAACTCTGTAACTACTGGATTGCAATGTTCTGTGTATGCACCAAGTACATCAAAATCATTGAAGAATTGGAAGGGCGTGTTTTTGACTGACGGCAATGCTGGTAAATTGAAATGAATGCGATGGATATTACTTTTCTGCCTCTCACTTGTGTGAATGGTTGTAATGATGTTGATGTTGAAAATGGCTGGCAAAAATGGAGAATATGGGGGAAAAAATTGCAAACAATCAAAGCAATCAAATACAATCATCGTCACTATGTATTTAGTTATGCTTTCGACATTCGCCTTCAATTCAACAGCACAATGATGATTATGATGATGATGATGTAGACGATGATGCTGACGAGAAGCTGGTAAATGTGCACGATGACAGCAGCAAATCCATCGTTCATTCGCTGGGTCGTTTTTTTGTGTCTACTTTTTCAGTTGTTGCTTCATTCATTCGAAAGAAAATCGAACTTTATTGCGATTATATTTTTATTGTTGCCATTACTGCTGCTGCTGCTGATGCCGCTGCACGCATCGTAACCAAACGAAAAACTTTGCCTGACATGGAGTTTACGAAAAAATAAAGAAAGAAAGTTTTCTCAACGTATTCCATTTTTGTATTGCATTATTAACGTTGCTCGCCCACATTCAGTCCGGCAACAGCAGCAACAGCGGTAAGAGAATTTAGTGATTTGTACAACAATGAATGAGCAAGTTTTCATATAAATTTATTTAGTACATTCCTTTCAATATAATACATACATACGTGTCTTTATGTATGTATGAATATAAAAGACTTGCAAAGAAAGTAAGTGGAAAAAGGCTATTATTATCAACACACTCAGCCAAAGGCTGACAACTGTCGATAGCAAGTGAAGTAAAGTTTTAGGAATTTTTTTTGTTTTTTTTTGTGTATGGCCCTTTGTATAGATTATTAAAGAGATTTGTAATGCGAAGCATGGAAAATATTAATAAAGTGGTGAAAACAAAAGCCAATATCATATTCTATGCGAATATAATGTTCAAAGAATTTTATGTTTATTAAATGCAAAAATATACTGAATTTAACACAAATTTATATTCTTAGGAATATGAAAACTTTGAACATTTCTTTGAACACCTTTATTGGCATCCATACCATATCGGTAATATAAATTTATTGATGCTAAAGAGTAAACCTAAAAAAAAAAAATTAAATTATGCAACTTTAAATATTTGTGTTGAGTTAAATATCATTTATCATGATATGCATTATCACAAACATACCACCATAAGTACTATACATTTATTACTTATATTCGCTTTCTTATATTGCTCTTTTCCATATTTTGTTTCCTTTTTTTATGCTTTAAGTTGCCATTTGTCTTATTTTTAATTTCTTTCTTCTATAAATAGGTACTCGCAGTTTTTATTTTTTATTAAATTTAAATGGCCAAAGTCGTTAACTTTCGCATGTTTGTTGCTATAAGAATAGCTTATAATGATAGTACATATTGTTGTATATTACGCACGTATATACGTTCGTATAAACAAGAAGAGAATAATATCAAGAGAAGAAATTCACTAAAAATATAATATAAAAAAACCGACGTGTTAAAAATAACCTGAAAGCACAAATTTAATGATTTTTTAAGTGGCATTGTTATTAACACGCTCGTAAAAAGTGTTTGTATAGAAATTAGTAGCAAGGTGTAAAAATATATACGTTGTATACCCGCGTATTAGAAAAAAGGAAACATATATAATATATAGCTTAATTATAAACTTTTTATAACAACTTCTTTATTATTCAAATAAATTATGTAGGTAGCTACTATTTTTTATGGAAATTTGTAAAACACATACTTTAGAATCATATGTACAATGAGACGTATGAGTAATATTTAATTAATTCATACTAAAGCTAATCAGTTTGTGTTTAGAATTTATTTGGATGAATGTAAAGATTTTAAACCGAGTATTCAAAAACAATTTCACAATAAAATCGTGCGATATCACTTTTTATATGCCATCTATCTCTAAATTAAGGCACGAACAAATTGATACAAATTTTCGCTCAGAAGCAGAATTTGGTCAATTTAGGCAATAATTATTTCCACTGAATCTTCATGAAACTTTGTGAATTTTATTATTTTATCTCATCAATATTCTACTATACGTAATATTTCACGTCATTCTCGTAATTAAGAGATATAATCCACATTTTTCTACGAAATTCTTTTTAATATCACATTATATTTTAAACGAAACTTGGCAGATCTTCTTTATTCATCAAATACATCATACCACCAAAGTAATCAGGTTAATAAATAAATATAGTAATCATACAAAATGTTCAATATCTCCACAAAAAAAAAAAAAAATTAAACACTATTAATTATATATTTCTGCAAAAAGCGTGACTACACTAAATTATAAAACACATTAATAAAACACACGCATTTTTCCTATAAAAATTTATGGAACTGTACATTGACAAATTTGTCGATTTTCGTTAAAAAGATAATTTTTAATTTTTTGTTTATGATTGAAATGGCTTCAAAAAAATACAAACTACTATTTTCTTATAGAAATAAAAACCTTAACATTTTAAAATTATAAAATTATATATGAAGACTATGTTGTGTCAATTTTTTAATGAAATGACTTCAATGTAATTATGAAATGCTAATTTGGTGATAAAATGAAATTATCTTTCGATACAGAATTTTTTATATTGTTTGCGGACTACATTTATTTATGACCTAAAAGGACTGAAGTATTGCTTGGAGTACTACTTATTACAAATATAAAATGGCCAATGTTCGAACGATACAATGCAAAACATTAACAGCTTTTTTACAAATATATCAATTTGCTAATAAAAAGTATGGGGATTGTATTTATTTATGAATGGGGATTGTATTTATTTATGAAAGATATGGTTTTAGATTTGGTGAAAAACATTTACCATTTTGGTAAACCACAAAAAACTCACATAGAACCAAAATGAAATACCATAAAGAAATAGTGGAGCCTTTCAACAAAGGCAAATATTGTTTGTGGCTATGACGTAGAAATGATATAGCCTTCAGTGGAAAAATAAATTGGTGAGTTCTTTAACACTTATGTTTGAAAAACGAATTACAATTCAAACATCAATATTATGACATTATATGGAGCACAATTTCAATATAAAATTTCTTTCTTCTTTGTCGAAAGTAGATATATTTCCTGTCAATAATTTAACAATCGAATAATTAGCGCTCCCTCATCGCATACAATAATTTTATGAGTAGGAAAAAACTTTGTTTTGATTTCATTTAATTTCTATGAATCAAATAATCACAACTACCACATCCAAACTAAATCCTTCAATCACTTCAATGATATGGTATGTAAAGTGAATGCTGGTAATATTTTTCTTTTAATTACATATTTCATATTTCATTTAATATTAAGCACTTCTATCGTACATTCCATAATATAATATACATATGCAATATTAATTTGAGGATTTTTAGTATTTTCTTTCGTATTTCTTGGTTTACGCGTAAACAAGATTTTTGCGTGAATACTTTCACATTTACATAATAAATAAAAATAAATAAATGAATATGTGGCACTTAAAGCCCCAAAGGGCTCATTGGCCGAGCTTCTCTTCCATTACTGTTGTGCGTCTTAAATTTTGGACAGTATTAGAATGGACCTACTTTTTTTAGCCGGTTCCGAACGGCAGAACACTTGTGACATCACTTTTTCTGAGCTTTGTCACAGAGTTCTTTTTAGAAGCTTTTTCATGTCAAGTTGTTACTGTCGGAAGAATTGCAAATTGCTTGTCGACAGGTGGGTACCGTTCGAAAGAAAAATCTTTTCGATATTAAATTTGTTATGCATCAGCCGGGTATTGAACCACGACCTACAGATCAGAAGGCGAACACACTAACCACTGAGCTACGGCACCCACATTCACATTTACATACTCTTGTAATTTATTTGATAATTTATATATGATATGTATCGAGTTTTGCTACGTTATGATACTAGCTAACAGCACGCGTTATTGCAAGAGTTTACTTTATTAAACTGATTATCTTTTTAATACATGCAATTGCGACTACAGCTAACATGTACCCACACACATATATGTGGGTTAAATATGATTGTATGAATCAGTAGTTAGTAATAATGCTGTTATATACTCGTATTCATACACTACTTCGCTGCTACATACACACGCACACACAGTGAATTCATAATTCCCACCAACGATAATGGATGCAAGTATCCGCACTAGTATACTAAGGATATAGATATGGATGATGATGATGATGATTATCATCATCATCATCATAATCATAATCGTGAAAATGGCGTAATAAAGCCAATGTAAACCACATAATCGTGCATGCTAGTATACAATATAGAGTCAGTCAGGCAAGGAACTGGCAGTCAGGCAACAATAAATATTGCACGGCATTTAACAACAATAGTCGTACTACTCTCTCATAGTATGATGGTAGAGGCAATAATATGAGCAGTTAAAAAATGTGCGATTCTGTTTATAGCATAGTTTCTATGCTCACCAGCATCGAGTGTTAATATGCCATAAAGACAATAGCAACAACAACAACAACATTTATAAATTAATAATATAAAATTATGAGCAATAATGCTCGTTATATGAACGTATAAAAATTGTATTGTAAATATAAATGTAAGTATCGTACGAAAGAATTTAACTCACAATTAAATGGAAAGAGACAACTTATGGGGAATAAATTAATCAAGGTTAATTATTAGAAGTTTGGTGTAGATTTTGAGGGATCTGAAATAAAAACCGTCAAATTCTTTTGATGAAATAAACACTGTAATCCGATATATTTGGCAATCTGTGCTAAGAAAGGAATAGAGAAGGTCTTCCAAAGAGGTTTTTGTATTCGAACGAGTGCAAGCAACCATATAGTAACCATATACACAGATCGTTGTGAATTATAGCAACCAAAAATAGCACAATAACAATAGGTTAAGTCTGGTTATGCGATAAGCGAGATTTTTATACCATATCGCACATTCGTGGACTTATCCACCAACAAGCTTTGCATTTTCGTACGCAAAGTGTGAAAATATGAATTCGATAACATGCTTTTGTATGGGAGGTAGGTGTCTTTCTCATTGGATTCCGTCCATTCTCAAGCTATTCCATTAGTAAATGAAAAAAATCTCCTTACAGTCGGCTGGGGCCGACCAAATTATACCCTGCATATGTAGAGATATATATAAAAAGTTTGCTCGTATATCCATCCTTTTCTTCCACTACTTTGTATAGGACCTACATTAAGAAGCAGGCGAACGGAAGATATATAAAAAGTGGGCGTGACGTATCTCTTTCTGGTATATCTAATTAATTTTTCAATATCAATCCACACCTTAAATTTGGTTGTCCTACGCTAAATGGTTTGTAAGTTATGGAGCTTAAAAGTTTTAGTTTAATTCCCTCGACTTTGTATGGGAGACCTATGAAGGAGTGGGCGTGGCACACTGATTTTCTGCCAGATTATTTCCGACTACGATATTAATCTAATTGTCAATTATGGTTATTTTAGGCAGGAGATTGCCGAAGTTACAGCTGTTTAAATTTAAAAGAATTTCACTCATTTTGTACAGGGGCTACGATAAACAGTGGGCGTGGCGCACCCATTTCCTGTAAGCCTAGTTGCTCGTACAATACTAATCCACACCTTAAATCTCGTTGTCCTACGCTAAATGGTTTGTAAGTTATGGAGCTTAAAAGTTTTAGTTTAATTCCCTTGACTTTGTATGGGAGACTCATGAAGGAGTGGGCGTGGCACACTGATTTTCTGCTAGATTTTTGCCGACTACGATATTAATTTAAGTGTCAATTATGGTTATTCTAGACAGAAGATTGCCGAAGTTACAGCTGTTTCAATTTAAAATTTGTATGGGGGCTACGATAAACACTGGGCGTGGTACGCCCATTTTCTGTGAGCCTAGTTTCTCGTACAATACTAATCCACACCTTAAATCTCGTTATTCTACGCTGAATTGTTTGCAAGTTATAACCGGTAACATTTTTTTTAATTTCCGCAACTTTGTATGGGAGACCCAAAAAGCAGTGGGCGTAGCACACTGATTTTCTGCCATATTATTTCTGACTACGATATTAATCTTAGTGTCAATTATGGTTATTCTGGACAGAAGATTGTAGAAGTTACAGCTGTTTCAATTTAAAAGAAGTACAGACACTTTGTATGATAGCTACACTAAAAAGTAGGCGTGGCTCAACCACTTTTGGAGAGGTTATATAGTAGTATAATATAAGTCTATGTACCAAATATTGTTGTCCCAAATCGTATATTATGTGAGTTATAGCAAGTTAAAGATTTTAAAAATTTCGAGGTTAGTCGCTTTGAATGCTTGGTGTGGGCGTGGTTATTGACCGATCATGCCCAATATCAATCCCCTCCGTACCCTTGGATCATAGATTACTTATGCCAAAGTTCATCGAAATAGCTCAATATTTACTCAAGTTATCGTGCGAACCAGCCAGGTGACAGACAGACGGACGGACGGACGGACGGACGGACATCGTTAAATCGAAAATTTAATCGACGCTGATCACGAATATATATCTATGTCTATATCTCCGGAGATTCCTTCAAGTGGACACAAACATCTGACCGAAATGAATATACCATGCATATTGCATTATGCAGGGTATAATAATTATATACACTGAATTTGAACTTGATAAAGTTGCTCATTTCTGTCAAGATAATACTTTTTTATGAGAAGTAGTCGTCGTTTTTAACCGATTACACCAATTTTCAAATGTGTTGATGCTATAGAAATTATAGTTGCATACACAAAATTTCAACCTAATAGCTAATAGCACAATGAACTCTTTGTCATCGCAGCCATTGATGATGACGCATAATAATCCAATAGCAAAATTGTAGTGAAGCATGGAATTATAAAATCACTCTAACTCTGATTTATTTGGTAACTGAATAAAAATAAAATAAAGAAATATAAAAATAAAAACAGTTTATGGGAATCCTAACCGCTACCGCAATAAAAGCAAACCTCTAAAAATGTAGACACATTGAGTACCTACATATTGTGAAAATAAATGATTATAGTATGATGACGTTTAATCTTCCGCTGTATTTTTCTCTTTAACATACACACACGCATTTAGCTACTCAAAGTCTCTTCTAATTTGCTCAACTATGCATTGTGCTTATCTGACCACGGGTCTATGCTATATTTGCAGTTGTTCATTTTGTGGCTACACGCTAATTTCACTACACATCAATAGGTTTAACGTTTCATGTATATATATATGGGTAGGTATGTAGATATTACCTTTATCTATATATATTTTGTCTACCTTCCTTCCTTATTTTTATACCCTGCATAATGCAATATGCATGGTATATTCATTTCGGTCAGATGTTTGTGTCCACTTGAAGGAATCTCCGGAGATATAGACATGGATATATATTCGTGATCAGCGTCGGTTAAATTTTCGATTTAACGATGTCCGTCCGTCCGTCCGTCCGTCCGTCCGTCCGTCTGTCTGTCACCTGGCTGGTTCGCACGATAACTTGAGTAAATATTGAGCTATTTCGATGAAATTTGGCACAAGTAATCTATGATCCAAGGGTACGGAGGGGATTGATATTGGGCATGATCGGTCAATAACCACGCCCACACCAAGCATTCAAAGCGACTAACCTCGAAATTTTCAAAATCTTTAACTTGCTATAACTCACATAATATACAACTTGGGACAACAATATTTGGCACATAGACTTATATTATACTACTATATAACCTCGCCAAAAGTGGTTGAGCCACGCCTACTTTTTAGCGTAGCTCTCATACAAAGTGTCTGTACTTCTTTTAAATTGAAACAGCTGTAACTTCTACAATCTTCTGTCCAGAATAACCATAATTGACACTGAGATTAACATGATAGTCGGAAATAATAAGGCAGAAAATCAGTGTGCCACGCCCACTGCTTTTTGGGTCTCCCATACAAAGTTGCGGAAAATAAAAAAAATGTTACCGGTTATAACTTGCAAACTATTCAGCGTAGAATAACGAGATTTAAGGTGTGGATTAGTATTGTACGAGCAACTGGGCTCACAGAAAATGGGCTCACCACGCCCACTGTTTATCGTAGCCCCCATACAAATTTTAAATTAAAACAGCTGTAACTTCGGCAATATTCTGTCTAGAATAACCATAATTGACACTTAAATTAATATCGTAGTCGGCAAAAATCTGGCAGAAAATCAGTGTGCCACGCCCACTCCTTCATGAGTCTCCCATACAAAGTCAAGGGAATTAAACTAAAATTTTAAGCTCCATAACTTACAAACCATTTAGCCTAGGACAACGAGATTTAAGGTATGGATTAGTATTGTACGAGCAATTGGGCTCACAGGAAATGGGCGCACCACGCCCACTGTTTATTGTAGCCCCCATACAAATTTTATATTGAAACAGCTGTAAATTCGGCAGTCTTCTGTCTAGAATAACCATAATTGACACTTAAATTAATATCATAGTCGGCAAAAATCAGTGTGCCACGCCCACTCCTTCATGAGTCTCCCATACAAAGTCAAGGGAATTAAACTAAAACTTTTAAGCTCCATAACTTACAAACCATTTAGCGTAGGACAACCAAATTTAAGGTGTGGATTGATATTGAAAAATTAATTAGATATACCAGAAAGAGATACGTCACGCCCACTTTTTATATAGCTTCCGTACAAAGTCTCGGATTTATCTTAAACATTAAAACACCTATAACTTACTAATTAATATGCCTAGGTCAACCCATTGCAACCTATGTAGTTTAGTATTATGGGCAGTAATTGATCCTCCAAAATTGGTGAGGTACGCCTGCTTCTTAATGTAGGTCCTATACAAAGTAGTGGAAGAAAAGGATGGATATACGAGCAAACTTTTTATATATATGTCTACATATGCAGGGTATAATTTGGTCGGCCCCAGCCGACTGTAAGGAGATTTTTCATACTCTCAATCCCGCTTTCTCTTATTAGCTTGCACATAGTAGGATTATTTTGCTGATTTTCGGATTTTTTTTCTATTTTCTTTTTATTTCATTTTTTTATGTGTGTCTCCATGTTTATTTCGCAATTTGCCTCTTTGCCATTTTGGTTTCTTTGTTGATCACTTTCTACGTATGTTGGTTGTTAAATTTCATTGGTTTTCGTGCTAAACACAAATAGCACGCAACACTTTTAACAATGTGCCTTTTGTCCTTGTCGATGATGAAGTAAGGATAGAAATGAATTAGAGAAAGAAATAAGCTGCAATAGAAGAAGCAGTAATTTTATGTTCGCTTCGACATTTTCATGGTTAACTATACAACTTGATTATATATATACACACGCAGTCACACTCAAATGCTACATGTTGCAAGCGATATACCACACATGTACGTCAAACGTACACATATGTATTTATGACATTTCGCTAATTAGCCATTCGTCTTCAATTGCTTTTATGTTAATTCCTCTCTTGCATATGCATGATTTTATTCTATGTCTGAATGAAATAAATAAAATTCCTTCTTAATCTTCCACTTACCGCCATTGCACGCAATATTGAAACCATTCAATAGCATTCTGTATAAATATTTTCTAAATCTCTATTTAGCAAGAAATGTTTACTGTACATATATTTAATAGGTACCTGAAAATAGAAGAAAAAGTTAAAGGTTACAATTTGTATTAGCAGAATTTTATTTTTTGCAATATTATTTATATCTCTGGGCAATTTTTTTGGCATTTTGTGTCAGGTTAATTATTTGAATTATTTCGATTGCTTCGCTTGACTGCGCAAAATCAAAAAAAAAAATATTTATTTACTCCAATGATGTTCGATCATAATTTAGTCAAGAGATTATACCATAAGGATGTTGACATATGTATTGTGTTTATTCTGTTAATCGATCTTGTACTATAGAAAAGCGAGAATTGCAAGATTTTAAAGATTTCGAGTTACACTTAGTTCTTAGTTTATTTAGTCATAGTATTAATTCGATTTAACATATTTTCAGATATGCCTATTAAATTGTAAATATAATCATATGTACTGAGTTTCAGCCTGATAGCTTTATATTTTTGTAAGCAAAGTAAGAAAACACATTCACTGAAGTGCTTTTGATGCTATTCGGCCTTTTTTCATATATGTGTATTTGTTAGTAAATGTAATCGTAAGTACTGATTTTCAGCTTGTGACCTTTATATTTGTATACATAACTCGTGAAATCACACACTTTTGTATGAGAGATCGGTGTGATTTTTAAAAACAATGAAAATATACAAGGTGCGACAATTATGTATTAAGACTGCCTCTAGAAAACACAATTAAAATACGATATCTGCTAATTTTTCAGTATATTTATTCGAAATATTCTCCTCCTGATTCAATACACTTGTTACATCGATTTAATAGTGATTCAAACGCGTGTTCCAGCTCATTTTTCAGAATTGCCTCCAGTGCCCTCGTCGAAGTCCGTTGTATGGTCTGAATGTCATCAAAAAAACATTTTTTCAACTTCAATTTCAGTTTTGGGAACAAAAAGAAGTCGCACGGTGCCAAATCAGGTGAATACGGCGGGTGATTCAACACACAGACCTGATTCAGGGCCAAAAATTGACGAACAATGAGTGCTGTGTGACTTTTTTCTCTCTTTGAATGTCAATAAACATTAAATGTCAACCAAATGCCATGAAATTTTGACAGTTAGTAGAGGAAGGTGAAAGCTTCAAAACGCATGTGCTCACACATAGATGGCGCGCTTGGTTGCTGAGATATGGTTCGAGTCTTAGTACATAATTGTCGCACCTTGTATATTAAGCACCATATTTTTGTATGGGAGGGATCGTAATTTTTATCCAATCATGCCCATTCTATAACAGCTTAATGTTGTGATAATAATAACCTTGCATATCAATTTCTAAATGACAGTCTTTATAGTTACATGCGCAAAGTGTGAAAACATGCTTTCAACAACTTGCTTTTGTATGGGAGATAATCGAGGTTTTTACTCAATTATGTTCAGTTTCCACTATATCAATTTCGTGATCAGAGTAACCGTGCACACAGAACTTGAATTTGAAAGCGTTATCTTTTCATGCCCAAAATATGAAAAAACTATTTCAACAACTTGCTTCTGTATTGAAGCTAGGCGTCATTGTCGTCCGATTTCGACTGATGAAAATAATGTAATGCACGAATTTTGAGCTCGATTGCTCTATAATTATGGCAGTTTTTGTGCAATGTAGGTTTATTAAATACCTTTACAAATCTATCACCTCTTGAATGGATGTTATAAACGGAAGAAAGAGCTCTATATACGCTTTTCAGTGTAGGATTTAAATGTACTTAAAATTGCCAAAGCGATTACTGGTAAAAATTAAACTAATATTGTATGAAACACGAAGTACAAACTTTACAAATTGTTTACATCTCTTTCCTTAATAGGAGCAATCATATAAAAGTTGTATAACAATTGCATTGTTATTATGAAGTTTTCATTAGGGTGATAGCCCTTTTTATTTCCGCAAAAATGAGATATCGAAATAGACACCAATCGATAACCTTTATAGTCGATTTTGGTTATTTAAAATCTTCAAAAAACTTTCGAAATATTCTTAAATATTTACCTTACATTCGTACAATTTTTGCTCATCAGTATAAATCGTTTGGTTTTTGTTTTTGTTTTTTTTTTTTTTGTATAAATTATTTCTCTCAGTGGGATCTAGTTGCTGACATCGATATAGATTTATGGTTGTTCTCGAATACCCGTGTCTGTATTTAATATCGTATATACTCCTCTTTAGTGTTATTGATAAAGGTAAACACATACACACATACACACTAACACATGCATCAATGCTGACATGTCAGGGAGGTGAAAACAACCTTTTTACGTTTCATATCATCACATCGTTTATTTTTTATATGCCATAGGTATTTACGATGCTATCCCATTTGCAAAAGGCATATGTAGATAGAAATAATAAAAACTATATGCATTCACGCATACTAGGTCTCCACATTTGTAGACCAGTAGATACTAGATATGTAGAGTAGATTTAACAATATTTTTTGTTAAGACTTCTCCATTTTACGTTTACCAATTTACGAGTTTGATTGCAATGTAAGCATTATGTATATTCGTTGTTCGAAGGCTACGCACTGCGCATTGTTTATTTTCGCATTTTTTATTCTCTTCCCTCAAAATTTCATCGTCATCAACATCACCATCATCATGAGCACCATTCAATAAAACATGGGGAAGATTTTCTTTTACTAATTCGTTTTCGCATATACTTTTTTCTTAATTTGTTTCCCTTTTCACACAGTTACATATGTATAAGAACATAGGTAGGTATTACGTAGTTGCTTGCCATTTCATTTAAGATAAATATCATGTAGAGTCATTAGATTGTTTTCGATTGACGTGACATGATACCAATTGTGTTTTGTGATTGTGTTTTCGCTGTTGTTCATGTTTTTGTTCTTGTTGTGTGTATTGCTGCTGATGATATTGGATTTACTGCAACAATTGCTACTGTCTTTTGTTGTTTTCTTTTATATGTGTTTGGATATTGATGAGTGTAAGTATCACATATAAATTTTCAGGTGACAGCAGAGCTTATTAAAAGCGATAAAAACATCACGTGTCGTATGTGTACATATATATTAAGATTTGTATCTATTGTAAGTCTATCCGAGCAATTCAATATTATTTTACTTACATTTTAGAATAGAACTTCAACTATACAGAAAGTGATATATAAGTGATACGAGTTATTATTTGTAGAGCTAATTACTTTTTCTAGAGGGCAACTATCAATTGTTCTTGTTTAGCAAGCTTCTGATAATATCTCCAAAATTTAGTAATGGGCATAAAAATTACACAACCGGAAAAGATTAAACCATTTGTCGCACAAACCTTTATCGTACTGATTTGTAAATTCAAAAGAACATTTTTTTGTACATATAGAATAAAACGAGAATTTACCTACAAAAGTAATCAGAATGAAGTCACAATTTTTCAAAGAAGTGGGCCAAATATTTTTTTAAATGTGCTAGCTAAAAATGTCTAAAATTTATCCCAAGAAAACAAAAAAAATTGCAGATTTGAAGCCTCTCAGTTTTATAGCTTTTGCAGTCATTATAAAAAATATTCATTTGATGGAAATCCCCCATATGGATTGGAGATAGGGGCTAAGAATGTTCGCATAAAATATTGAAAGGAAAATTTAATTGAAGTCGATCTTACTTTTCGTCGCGGTATGGGCGATTTCACAGTTACCTTGGTGTTACTTTTAGGTGTTTCAGCCTAACTTTCTTTGGAGGCCACTTAAGGGGATAAAACTGGGAGTAAACGAATTTAGAAATATATTGGGGAATAAAATTAAATTGGGTCTGTCATACGTTTACCACATATAGGGGCGCACAGATGGTGGGGCAGCAAATTTGATAAAAACATGTATTTCGATTGGGAGCTCTCCTTTGCGGTGAAGATATGGAGTAAGAAAGATCGAAGTTCAAGTGATTTTGCTCCATTTCTTAGTGCAGCTACCTATGAAGTGCCTATTGGGGGTAAAGATATTGATAAGAAATGTTGGAGAACAAGTAGTGGTCAGTAATGGGATAAATCACTGCAGGGGCCTGAGAGCAATGGCAGTCAATTTGATTTTAAAAAACATACAATTTGTAGGGTAGCCCCATTTCACAGTGGCGCCAGGGGGTAATTATGTTCGGAAGAAATATTAGAGAGGAACAATTAATGAGGTGCGATTATGCTTTAGACTGTTCTAGAGGGAATTTCTGAACATACTATGGAGGAGTCGTTCGAGAGTTAGTATGTTCAGGTATAATCTACGCTTTACCCAAGGATCTCGTTGGTTCCTATGGTAAATAGCCTAGCACGCTTGCGACATCACTATGGTCCCCACTTGGTATAAGTGAGACAGCAGCGTCGACTTAACTTAAACTAGGTTCAGGAAAATGGAACACCCTGCGATCGGCTGGAGTAAATTTGATAAAAACATCAATTTTTGTAGCATAACCCCCTAAACGATCTTGTACTTGTGCCTGAAAGCGTTATGTTAGACAGAGATTTTATATCGTGTGAATTCGCACTTACCATAACTGCATGTTCGAGACAAAAACCGTAATAAACTAACTCACGTCACACTAAACAAAACCTAACGGCAAATTAAGCTACTAAGAACCGCAAAGCCATCATATATTTGTCGGTCTGACAAACTAACGTGCGTTAAGCGGAGATAGGGAGTAAAACGTAAACTAATTATAAAACTGAGTCTGGTAGAATAACGGGTGTATAACGAAATCCCGACATATAAATTCCCTAAATACAGAATCCCGAAAAACATAATCCAGACACGACCGAATCCCGACCAGACATAATCCAGACACGACCAAATCCCGACAAAAAATTCCGACAGAATAAAAAAATAATTTTTTTAAAATCGCGCAATTTTTAAAAAATTATTTTTATATTTTGTCGGATTGTCTCCTAGTCCACACAAGAATAGTACGTAAAAGATACTTCGTAAAATAATCGTGTGAAATAATTACATCTGTTACCGCCGATTGCAATCAGCATTGCGGAATATATTTGCCTTCTACGCCCTCACAACTACAAAAATATATAGAACGAGACAAAAATGCAATTGAAATATCCAAAATCCATTCAAGAAATAGAAATACCAAAATATTTACAATATGTTGACGAAAAATTGTTTGTACTATCCTTCAAGAAATTTGATGGCTAATGTGTTATTGTTATGGTCACTATCGATAACATACGTTTGCTGTCTAAATCCAATGTGTGGATCATGGATGGAACTTTTAAAGTAGTGCCATCATTACTGAGACAACTTCTTACCATTCAAGATCGCGTAGGAATCGATAGCTGCAACGAAATAGTTTCATTAGTATATTGCTTAATGTCGGAGAAAAGTGAGCATTGCTATAATGAGTTTGTACATGAATTCTTGAATATATCATATAATCATCAAATTTGCCTTAACCGCAAGCTTATTGTTTCTGATTTTGAAAGAGTAAGTGTTAAAGTTTTTAAATCATATTTTCCTTAAACTAAATTTAAAGAGTTTTTTTTTCATTTTTTCTTATGGCGGAGAATTCAAAAAGAAAAGCTTGGAAAAAGGTATGGAAATAATGAAGTTTTTTCACTGCAAATGAGAAAACTCAGAGCTCTCGCTTTTGTTCCTGCGGTAAAAATACCACAATATTTTGAATCGATTAAGAATGGTGACAAAGATTTTTTAAATATAGCAAAATTTTTGGAAGAAAATTATATATTTGGGAAAAAGTCAAAACGAGGAAGTAGGACTCATGCGCCTATACATTCTACTCAATTTTGGCCAGTACACGATAATATGTTATTATGTTGAATCTTCCGAGAACACAAAACAAGCTTGGGGTGTGGTATAGAAGGATACGTTGCCTAATAGGCCATACGCACACAAATATTTATAATTTAATTCACAACCTAATTGAAAAACAAATTACAGTAGAAACAAAAATTGAAAAAATTCACTCAGGTGATAAACAACCAAAAACACGGTGTTACGAGAAGGAAGAAGAAAGTATTAAAAGGTTGATGTTTGAAAAAGATAATTATTTAAAAGAGGACTTTTTGAAATATTTCGCTGCACAGCTGTGCCTAATATAGAAACTCTTCTTCTGCTTATATTCTTCATTAGATGGGTAATTATGCTTTTTCTTACATCTCTCTGGAATCATTATCTTCTTGCAACAACTCGGTTCTAATATTTTTCTGCTGGTATAACCGGTTCTTTTTGGTTAAATTTTTGTTTCTAAATCTGAATAATATTTAAATATTTGTATGCGTATGGTCCATTAGTTAATTAATAAGTTAATTAATTGAATTATATTGAATATCTCTTTGTTTTTCATTTCTGAAAGAAATATCTTCTTTTGTTTATATTTGTATTTGTAAAAAAATATATATATTGTAGATAATGTATATATATGTATGCATTTAATATGCATTAATAAATTCTGTTAATTATACCACTCCTCAGCCTTTTCTTCAGTACGTTAAAGGCAAAAATAGACTAACAAATTATATTTTTTTTCTGTATTGTGTGTTTAGTTTGAATTTTGTTCCATACTAGATTTTCTATATTAATGTATTGTCATAATAATCAAAAATATTATTTTTCATTTGATTACATATTTGATTTTTATCCAAATGCATGTGCCAATATGACTTTGATTGTAATACAAATGTCTTCATATTTACTCTTTGCTCATTTAGCTGTTGCACACGTTATTCAAGGAGGTATATAAAGTTGACACTCGTCATAGTTATGATTTTCTGCTATAACATTTATACATACATCAATGTACTTGTGCATTGAACATGCAATATGCAACATGCCATAATACTGGCAATATGTATTCACAAGTGTTGCAATAAATATGTCGTTACTTTATTATTATTGTATTATCATGTATGCAATTGCAGTAATTTCACTTTGTAGTTGAGTAGTATTTTGCATGTCAGCATGTCATGAAATCAAATTTCAATAACAATAAAACAAAGCGTTAATTATGTACTTACACAGTCATATTTTATAATAACACAATATTTACGAATATCCACGAAAGGAATTTGACTGTAAAATTTTATACAATTCTATTTAAAGTATTATATAATCATACTTGTATATGTTGTTTATGTGGTAAAAATTGTGTCGGCTTGATATCAAATTTTAAACAAATGGGCGAAAAATCGACAATTGTAAAGTGTATTACTGGCGTACTTAATATCTTTTTTTAACAGTCTTCCAGAACATGCTACTCCATATTACTACCTCTAAGGAGGATTTCTCTACAAAACTGACATTTTTATTTAATTTGCTCGCACGACTCACAGAACTCTCCTAAAAGGGTTTAGTATATAACCGATACGTATGAATTTTCCATCATAACATTTCTTCCGTACAAACTTATCCCTTACCTTTACTTCTTATGGAAAATGTCAGACCATTCTGAATAAATTTTAACTCCTCAATATTTTTCTGCAAGATTCTTCTCCTGTATCTCCACTCTCTTGGGTGGGATTTCTAACAAAACTAATTTTATCATAAATTCAATCCACCCATATCAAAGGTTTAGCAGTAATCTAAGTTGTGACTAGCAGCTTATGGAGGTAACAATGTCTACTATGCCTCACAAGTACAAGGCATACTTATAGGGAGTGCCTCTAAAGATCATTATCATTAGCTATTCTTTCCCAACTTTCTAATTTATGGTAATAATCTAGAGTGAATGACCTCATGAGCTATTCAAGGTTTCAAGATTTATTGCAATCCATTATAATCCATCTTGTATTGTTAGACAAATATGAGTATGGCAAAATATTTATACCAAAGATTTTCCTACGTAAAATATTCTAGTTAATAAATTCAGTTGTTCCATCAAAATGTTAATTGAATTAGATTTCAATTGAATTATATCATACTTGTAGGAATATGCTTCCTAACATAAAAAGACAAACAATTTTAACTACAATATCATGATAATAGGACAAACAAGTGCTGCATAGAAATATTTGTAAACAACATGCAATATACATATTGGGTTTACTTATGTTGTACGATTTCTGAGTAAGCGTAGTATGATATAAAGTATGGTAAATTATCAGCTAGATTATATATTCCTATGTATACATGTATCTATGCAAATCTATGTTCAACATATGCTTATGTGCATATGTAAGGTTATAGCTTTGTTATTTGATGCATTACCATGATAATTGTATGCATTGCCTCAATATAATAGTTTGCCAAAAGCAGCAAATATTATTGTAGATATCGAGAAGATGATGAATTTTAGCAAATTATATAAACAGAATATCAGATATTTACTAAATTATATATTAGCATATACAATAATTTCGGAGCTGGTGAATTTTGTAATATTCTTATGTGCCCTTATAATTTTCAAAACTTTTTCACAATTATTATTGTGCCACTGGCAATAAATTGTAAAAATTAATATAAAATTTCTACAATTTTTTATTAAATTTATTTTTATATTTTTCTCCCCGGAAATAAATTTCATTTTAACGATGAGTTAGTATTAAATATTTCTTGCCTGTCAAAGTGTTATGTACCTTTATTTGCGCATTTTTTTGAAATAATAAGTAGAACAAAATAAATCACGTAATAATAAATTTCAGCACATCGCAAGCTAATGTTATATCAACAAGTATATGAGTATAGGTATAATACATGGTAGCAATAGCAACAAAAATAATATCAATTAAGTATACTGTCGTATGCGACATTTACATTTACATATGTGTACTTATAAATATCCTGGCAACCATAGTAGGTGCCTCGCAAATCAAAATACACGCAAACCTGATCTATTTCAATCTTTTATTTGTTTTTAGGCAGCTACATAGAGTTCATTAATTTGCTTCCGTACATTTAGCATTGTTGGTTAATGGCAACGACATTGAGTTTGTTGACATGTTTACATTGTTTCACCATTCAAATGAAACAATGATACGAATACGCATATGTGGTAATTATATTTATAGAAGACTCTAATAAAAATTATATACATTTGTATATGTAGATTCATTACGTTTGTTGGCTATATCATAGCATTCACAAATTTTAGCATATCAAAATGAAGATATGGCAAAAGCTGTAAATGGAAATGAACTAAAATGGGATCGATGAGTTCACAGAATCATAATCTCAATAATACAAGTGGATTCATTCATAGTTCAAATCATTTAAAATAAAATAATTTGCATAGATTTTCTTTTAAGTTATTTTCAAATTGTTTATGATGCCAATTAATTTGTATACTTACTTACTTATGTGGCCATAACAACCGAATATCGATTTAGGCCGAAAATAACATGCTTCGCCAGCCATCTCTGTTCTTCGCTAGCTGGCGCCAGTTAGAAATTTCAAGCGCCGTCAGGTTCTCCAGTACTTGGTCTTTCCACCTGAGGTTTGGCCTTCCTCTTCTGCGCTGTCCTCCAGCGGGTTCCGAATATAACACCTTCTTAGCTGGAGCGTGTTCTTTCATTCGCTCGACATGACCTAGTCAGCGCAGCCGCTGGATTTTGATGCGCTTTACTATGTCAATATTGGCATACAGCTCGTACAGCTCATGGTTGTACCTTATTCGGTACTCGCCACCAACGCAAATAGGTCCAAAGATCTTGTGTAGGACTTTTCTCTCGAAAACTCCAAGCATTCGCTCATCCGAGGTGGAAATTGTCCAGGATTCAGCGCCATATGTTAGGACAGGCATGATGAGAGAATTGTAGAGTGCACAAGAGAGACTTGTAGACACTGCACAACGGGAGTTATGCAGTGTCATTCTACAAAGTCAAATGAGCTTTGCAGGAATACCGAACTCAGACATTGTTGCGTAGAGGTAATCCCCTAACGGACTGTCGAAAGCGGCTTTATAATCAACAAATAGGTGGTGTGTGTCGATCTGTTTTTCTTGGGTCTTCTCCAGGATTTGGCGCAGTGTGAAAATCTGTTCGATGGTGGATTTACAAGGTCTGAAGCCACACTGATAAGGTCCAATCAGGTTGCTGAGCATAGGCTTCAACCTTTCACACAGTACGCTCGATAGAACCTTGTATGCGATGCTCAGGAGACTTATTCCACGGTAGTTGGCGCAAATTGTGTGGTCTCCTTTTTTATGTACAGGACAGAGAACACTGAGCCTCCAATCATCAGGCATGCTTTCATCCGACCATATTCTGCTTATGAGCTGGTGCATGCGGGTGAGCAGCTCATCGGCTCCGGTCTTAAACAACTCGGCAGGCAGGCCATCAGCACCTGCAGCTTTGTTGTTCTTCAGCCTTAAAATGGCCGTTTCAACCTCGTCATAGTCGGGTGGTGGAACATCAACACCATCATCTGTAATTGGGGTTATCGGGAAATCTCCTCCACTGGCGGAATTGTTCGTAGCATCGCCATTCAGTAACGTGGAGAAGTGTTCCCTCCATAGGCTCAGTACACTCTCGACATCTGTAACCAGATTCCCATTTCCATCACGACAAGAAAAGGCTCCGGGATTTAAACCTACACTCAGGCGCTTGATCTTTTCGGAGAATTTTCGAGTCTCATTCTTGTCGGTACACATCTCTATCTCCTCACACTCGCGTCTTTCCAACTCCCTCTTCTTGCGCCTGAAATGATGTCTCTCTGCACTCATTTTCTCTCTATACCGCTCCTTAACAGCTCGCGTTGCGCCTGCACGCAGGGTTTTTCTGTAAGCGGCGTCTTTCTCTGCGGTAGCGTCACGACACTCCTGATCATACCACTCATTCTTCAGAGGCCGGTAGTAACCGATTTCCTCCTCGGCAGCAGTAGTCATGGAGTGGGATATATGTGTCCACCGTGCGCATGTATCATCAAGTGGGGGAGTGTTCTGCATAAGCAGATCCGATAGTCGAGTGGAAAATGCATCTGCTTTCTCTGGTGATCGCAGCTTACTGAAGTCGAGCTTTCTCTGTGTGGGACTTCTCTTGTTATTTGCAACACATAAATGTGTGCGCACCTTAGCTGCAACAAGGTAGAGATCCAAGTCGATGTTGGCATCACGAGTCGCTTGCACGTCCATCACACTAGAAGCATGCCTTCCGTCAATCGCCACATGATCAATTTGGTTTCTTGTACGTTGATCTGGAGACAGCCATGTCGCTTTGTGGATGTCGAGATGCTGGAATCTGGTACCACCAATTACCATGTTTCGTGCTGCGGCGAAGTCGATCAGCCTCATTCCGTTATCGGAGGTGTTCTGGTGGAGGCTGAATTTTCCGACAGTTGGACCAAAGGTACCTTCCTTGCCCACCCTGGCATTAAAGTCGCCAAGCACGATTTTGATATTGTGGCGGGGGCAGCGGTCATAAGCTTCTTCGAGGCGCTGAAAGAAGCTCTCCTTGGTCACATTGTCCTTCTCATCCGTCGGAGCGTGGCCACATATAAGGCTGATGTTGAAAAATTTTGCCTTGATGCGGATTGTGGCCAGCCGTTCGTTCACAGGCGTGAACTGTGAGACAAGATGTCGTAGTCTCTTGCTGACCAAAAATCCACATCCTAATTCGTGCGTTTCAGCATGGCAACTGTAGTAGATGTCACAGGACGCACTTTTGGAGCAGCCCTTTCCTGTCCATCGCATTTCCTGGAGAGCGGTGATGTCAGCTCTGTATTTTTCGAGGACATCAACCAGCTGGATAGAGGCACCCTCCCTATAAAGGGATCGGACATTCCAGGTGCATATCCGTAAATCGTGGTCCTTTTTTCGTTTGCGGGGGTCATCAACAAAAGCGGTAGTCCTTATCCGAGGCATATTTGTTTTTTTCATTGGGGGGGTTTTTTATGTGGCGGGTCCCAAACCCAACGCACAACCTCTAACCGAGGAGATTTTCGCCACTCACTTCAGCCGCCTCCCAGCGGGTGCCAGGAAGACGTTGTCCGGTGGTCGCCGCATGGAGGGCCCCCATTAATAATAATGAAAGCGCCATCACAGAGTAAGCAGAGCAAGCTATATGACCACCCCTCATTAACAAATAAAGGTATCATCACATAGCGCTCAGATCAAACTACATGACAGCCAGTGAGTTGACTTGCGTTGAGTTCAACAAGGATTGCGCTAGCCCCACCCGGTTGAGGCAGTTAGACACGTTACCTTGCGAAAACACCACCAGACAATTTGTATAGATATCTCAATTTTTGGAGAACTCCAATTATCCTATATGTGTATTGTTACTCAACAGAAATCAGAAATTTTGACTGTTCTTCACCAAAGCCTTTGATACCAAGGAAGTTTCACTTAATTTCGTAACTCAAAACCACAATATAATGACAAAGGAGTATAATAGATATTCATCATAGCTACTCATCACACACTTCAGCAATTTAGCATATTTGTATAATATACATATTCACTTGCTTCCTTCTATTAGATTCCATACTCATTACTATGAGTATTTCAAAATTCCTTTTCAACACATTAATTAATTTTCCATTAAATAAATGAATTTATTAAATTAATTAATTATTTTTACAAAATACATGAGTTTCGAAAACCGCAAAAATACAATCACCTTTCAAACTCTTGCACCCACGCAGATATATCTAAGGCAGCAACCAACAAGAATATGAAGACCCTCATATATGTATGTACTCATATGTTGACAGTTGATGTTGATGACAATATGTTATTGATGTTGCCTTTGTTGTTGTTGTTGTTGTTGTATGTGATAATGATGATGATGATGATAACGATGTTAGTGGTATTTTAAATAAACCACAAAAATCGTTTAATTGCTTTGTATATGAATGAGTTTGTTTATGTGTAAAATTCATAGTATGTTTGATTGAAATTTGCAATTACTTTCTACTCTTTGTATGTAGTTTTTACTCTAAATAATTAATTGTAATTAATTATAATTTCTTTTTTGTTTTTTATTTTTTATTTATGCATCATTTTAATTTTATTATATGTTCTGCCAAAGCGAGAATTTTTTATATTTTAAACAAAGTTTCTGAACTAATTTCTTGGAAATTCTGATTACTGTAATGGATAATCGAGAGAAATATTAACATTTATTTATTAAATTAATTCAACGAGAGCTAAAATAATTTTTTTATTTTCTATACTCAAAGATTTAAGCGTCTATTGAGTTTGTGGATTTTTTTCTAATACCCATATGAAGAGGTGAATAATGTGGGAAAGTGTATCTATTATCGATCCCGAATCACTATCTGAGACGATTAAGCCCTGTCTCTATGCCTGTCTGTCTGGCTGATTGCCATAGTTATAAAGCGCTTGGATTGAAATTAGTTTATAAAATTATTTTCACCAACAGCGACTATCTCCAATACAAACTTATACTTCGGTGTGCATCTCTTCACTCTTTATGCGATCAACTGCAAAGCTATCGCACTAAAACTTCGTATATAATTCTAATCTGATCACAAAATAGTTATATTAACAAGTGGACATAATTTGTTCCGTATAACAGTATGCTTCTGATGATAAGATTTATCACACTTTCAGCGGAATAAATTAAGCCAACAAGTTAAAATTTGGCAAATGCAACTAAATAGTTTTACAAACTTTTACAGACACATTTAAAAATGGACGGAATCGAATAAAATCCACGACTACCTGTAATACAAATTTATTTTTCAGAATATATTTTTTACACTTTACACATGAAAATATTAACCCTTTCAGCTGAAACTACATTCGCTAGTGAATGGACACATTAAAAATGGGTGTAGATACCTTAGACGTAAATCGAGTACGAACCACCCAAAGATAATTGAAGAACATTAAATCTCACTCGAAAAATTTGAATCATTCAATAATAGTAACTCGGTTATTCATTGCAAGTTTGCCACACACTAATTCGCATGCTTTCAACTGACCCAGCCATGGAAATTCTCAATAAACCAATAATCGATGATAATTTTAATTATCATTAATTTAATTTATTGACCGACACTATCTGTCAAGACACAATTCTGATTCTTGCATTTATATGCTGTTTAACTCAAAAATTCACTTTCAGAAATTCAGTGTTAAGCATAGGCTTAACGCCAATTTGGCCATCGCTGTTAACGTTATGATCAGCGCGGCCTTTTAACTTGTCTCCAAAAATAGAATCACTTTCTTTATTAAAGCACATAAGCACATTCTTATTCATTTCGTTAAGCATGTACGGATTATGGATATGAGTAAGGTTTAACTACATAAACCATGCCAAAATGTTTCACTACATTTGTACAGGTATTAATTGAATTTCCGCAAAATGTCAAGAAAAGAAAAGCCACATCATTAAATCGGCGACATGTAAGAAAGAATACAAAAATAAATGGCCAAGTACGAAATTCCACGTACTAGAAGTACGCAAGTAGAAAAGATGGTACGAAGAAATTTATTGAAAAAGAAAAGGATTCCTTTACATTAAGGGTCCATATGCGACGACAGATATAAACATGGAGCAATGTTGTTGATGTTATTATTACTATTTTCTTTTTATTACTTACAATACATATATACATAATAATAATAATAATAATAATAACAATAACAGCTGCATTGCTCCATTTTACCATTATTATGAAATTCGTTGGCTTTGTCTTTTTCTTCATATTCACACTTTATTAAGCTTACTAAAATTTCGCAGCAACTTTATTAAAGTTGTTGCTATTTTTAGTCGACTGTTATTTTTATTTTTTTTTTATACCACAGTAGTACGTTTTATTATATAAAAAGATATAAAAGTGTATATACACATAGAAAAGAATATAAAACGAAATGGAGGAAAATACTGAAATTAACCAGCATAACAAGACCAAAAACCACTGACGAAGGCAATACGAAAAACAAACAGCAACATGTATTTAATAAAACAACAAAATCAAAAATATTACAAAACGAATTGACGTTAATATCAACCCTTTTTACGTTTGAGTGAATTATTTATTTCCTATCTATTGGTAGTTAGTAGCAATATGAAATACGGGAGAGAGCGAGAGAGAGAAATAGATGTAGCAATATAAGTAACATAAAAATACACAATATTTACAAAATAAAATTTGAAAGGAAAAAATTTACTCGACTCTATGTCTCCCATGTACACATGTATCCTATGTATCTCCACCAGCAGTTTCACCAAAGCGTAATTAAAGAAGGGAATGGTGTGCAAAAACTTAATTGAGTCACCCGCTTAATCCCTTAAGCAACAGGTTTTTGTAAATATTTGTAATTTTTTCCACTGCTCTTCTCTTAGATGAAAACTGTTTGAACAAACAAATATATCATCACAGCAAAACCAATTAATGTAAAATGAATAAATAGTCAGGTTGGTATACCATATCGATTTGTAGACAACCACAAATGTGGATTTGGATATGAAGGTAAATGGAAAATGATCAAGTTCAGATGATGAATAAATACAAAATCAACAGAATAACGTTTTTTCTTCTTCTTCAATATTGCTGAGGGAAGCTATTTTTAAAGTTTTTGGTTAATTGAAGATCTAATACACGACTAATTCAAATATTTGTGTTCACAATTTAATCAAAATTATATTAGCTGCAGGATAATAGGATAAATCGAATAAAAATCACGCCTATCTCCCACACAAATTTATGTTTTCGAATGTATGTTCTTACATTTTGCGGATGCAAATATTTTACATATTCAAAAATAGGATGAATCAAATAAAAATCACACTTACCTCTCATACTAAAGTTTGACCTGAATCCTATTCTACTGTATGTATGTACTCTATTTAGCGCATGATTATATTGCGGTAAAGCTCTGTCCATAGTTTTTCTTGGCCATAAAAAATAAATGTGACCTGACAATGCAAAAATGATGTGGAGGTTTTACTATATCGGTCTTGGTCTTTCATCCTGAGTTGGAATCATTCCACCACCAGACATTGACTCTGAAATTGTTTCATATTGTCATATATTTTAAGCTTACAATATTTAAATATTTCTTTTTTTTTCGTTGTTGTTGTTCGTTGTATTTGTTAATATTATTAATTATTATTATTTTTGTTTTTTATTCACTTTTTTTATGATAAAATATGATTTAACTAATAATATGCTATTTTTATTTATTTTTCACATGCAAAGTTTTTGTTTTACATACAAGTATTTCAATAAATAAACATACATATTCAATAAATAAACAACAAATAAATTGTGAACTGGGGTTGCGGGAGTCGTGAATTTCATTCTGATCAAAAATGCTGAAAAGTTCACATTGTGGTAATATTAGGTGTAGTAAAAGGAAATCCACTACTTTTCCAATAGATGGCTTTGGTAATCTGTATCTCGTGTTGTATTAGTGCGATCAGGTTAGATGGCTAGATGGCGTTAAAAATATAGGATTTCGTACTAAATAAATTTTTCAGACAGTTTTGTGATTGCTTGACTCAGTATTGTTTGAGGACGCGTCAAAGATGGACACCAGTAAAGAAAAATACGCCATATTTTACAGTTTTTCTTCGATAAAGGCGAAAACGCAAACCAGACAACTGAAAATGTGAATAGTGTTTATGGTCCTGATACTGTAATAGCCAATCACGTGCAATTTTGGTTTCGTCGATTCCGTTCCGGTAATTTTGATGTCAAAGATGCAAGGCCAATTGTCGAAAATATCGATAAAATAATGGAAATCGTCGAGTCTGACCGTCATGTAAGCACTGTTGCCCAGGAGCTAGACATTGCATAAAGAACCATTTGGAAACATTTAAATTAATATAGCCTTCAATTTAATGCAAAAATAATGGATTTCATTTAACTACACCTAATATTAGCTAGACTATGAAATTAGCTTTAAAGTATGATGCAAATAGTACATATGAGAAATTGTCACTTCAATGAGTGATCTTATTTTTTATTACCTGTAAACTAGTGTTATTATTACAATATTATAAAAGCCCATGAAATAGTGGCTGAATTTGATATATCACAAATCAGAGATGTGCATGTAATTGGGGCGACAAATGAAATTTCTCCCAGACATGTGGGTTATCATAAATACGAAAGTAGAATATAAAATGACAGAGACTAGAGAGACAGATAGAGAGAATGAGATATTGTTCAAACAATTTTCCACATAAATTCATTTTTCACAATCAATTTTATTTTTTCTGAGTTGTTATGGTGTCTTCACTTACACTCATTCCATATACGTTCATTTAAATGTGTCGCTGCCGCATTTCCTACACCCTACCATTCAACTACTGTTTGTTTACCGCTGACATTACCATTATATGTATTGTTGTTTATATATTTCTATTTGATATTATTTTTTTTTTTATGTTAAAATAAGAGATTTGGGTCACCAAAAAAAAAAACAAAAACCAAAACAACAACAAATTGCTATTACTATTATACATTCCTACTCGTATACTTTCTCATACAAAGTTGTATTCATACTCGTACTTATGAAAAAACAAAAAAGTAAACGCATTACAGCTACATTCATATATGTTTAATGTAAATAATGCGGGCATACTTTGATATTGAAATTGTGAATGGTAATGGAAAATGAATGTTCAAGGACTTGGGTTTTTGCGATTTGTTTGTACCTATTAGCATTAGTAATGGTTCTTTGAAAAGATAACCTTATGCACGTAGTAGTGATACGATATGACAATAGAGCAAAAACATTACAAAATGGCAAAGCATGAAAACAAACGTATTATAAGGGTATATTTATATTTAAAGTGGGGGAAGAAAATATATGTTTCTATAAACTCAAAAAAGTTTTTTTTTTGTGGTAATGGGCAGTCGTATTAAAGAGAATATATTTCAATATGTTGCAATTAAAGCAAATAGGATTGTATTAATATAGATTTAAATTGAACGTATTTTTATTAGTTCATTTTTAAATAATTGTCTAGAATATCGAATGTGATATATGGGTGGTGACAATTTTTCTTTTAAAATAATTTAGCAATGTCACATATATATTCGTTTATTAATTTTTTGAGCAACAACAACAAAATTTTGGAAAACTAATTTTTTGTTTTCGATGGAAAGGCAGGCGTGGTTTTCAGTTGATTTTACTCATTTTCACTCTTATCTTTCTACTATACAAATATAATCGTATGTGCTGATTTTCAGTTTGAAATTTTATGTTTTCGAGTGCAAAGCGTAAAAAAATACATACGAAAGAAAAGTTTTATATGGAAAGTGGGTGTGGTTTTCCTCCGATTGCGCCTATTTTAAAGTTTGCCCACTCGTTAGAAAATATAATTATTTTACGCAGGTAGGCGTGTTATGTATTTTTTAACTTCCATTTTCGAATATGTCTAAATAAATAAAATAATAAATATATGGCACTTAAAGCCCCGTTGGGCTCATTGGCAGTGATTCTCTTCCATTACTGTTATGCGTGTTAAATTTTTGGACAGTACTAGAAGGGACCTACTTATTTTAGCCGGTTCCGAACAGCAGAACCCTTGTGAGATCACTTTTTTTGAGCTTTGTCACAGAGTTCTTTTAGAAGCTTTTTCATGGCAAGTTGTGACTGTCGGAAAAATTGCCAATTGCTTGCCAACAGGTGGGTACCGTTCAAATAAAAAAAGCTTTTCGATATTAAATTTGTTATGCATCAGCCGGGTATTGAACCAGGACCTACACATCAGAAGGCTAACACACTAACCACTGAGCTACGGCACACACAATATGTCTATTGAATATGTCCATTGATTGATAAATTTTATCGTAACTATAGTATTTTAGCCATAATTTTAAATTTTTTAGATTACAAAACATATTTACACAGAATACTTTTGTATGGGTGCAGATTCCAACCTATTACACATATTTTCTAATTTCAGCCTAATAGCCTTCTATTATCGTGTTGAAAGTATAAAAAAAAACCATTAAAAATATTAAACATTTGTGTGGGAGATAACGTAATTTTCATCCTATTTCGCTCATTCTCAAACTCGTTCAATTTTTAGTGAGATTAGTCTAGCGTACCAATAGCAGCTCAATCGAGATTTTGACCAATGGAACGGGTATACACTTTTCCAAATCTGTCACTACTTCTTATGTATGTTACAAACAAACACGGTCTCTATATAGTTTAGCTCCATTTATGTGTGGTAAAAAATATTCAATCATGGCAGAAAATAATCACAAACTATTTAGGGGCAATAGGAATATAAATTATGCAGAGTATTGAGTCATCAGCCACTCCACCTATAGACTGAAACACAATTCGAGTTAAAGTGCTTAAATTTATGAGATATACGATTACAAATACTCTGCCCAAAAAAAAAAAATGGTTCAAATTACACAAATGAGAGTTATTCCCATAATAAATTAGAAGTTTTTCGACTTAGAGCAACAATTTTTCGGGCATTTTTAATCTCATATATTTTCCCTAGAAAATGTCCATATGTCCATATGCTACTGATGCAATATAATATATGTTAAAAGATAATAAGCTTATTGGGTATACTGACATACTCTATCACTCTTGCTTTTTTTTATAACATATCCACATTTAAATAGATTTCTGTTTTAACATAATATTATTACGATGTGACTTTCAAGCTATTTATGCAAATAACTAAAATCCAAATCTAATTCATTGCGGTATATATTGCTGCATGGTGATATTATCAAGTATCAGGTAAGTCCATAAGTTCGTGCGTTATTTTTTCAATAGTTTCACAGTAGGCGTTTTTTGCGTACAAAAAATGATCGTGGGAGATAAAGGAACAATTTTTATATTCTCTGATTCATGCATTCAACAAGTGATTTTAATTGCGGATAGAAGTGAAAAATAAAATGGAATCTTCGAAAGAGTATAAGAGGCATATTTTGCATTTTTTTTTTATAAAAGTGAAAAAAAATGCAACAACTGCTGCTGTAGAAATAAACGCAACTCATGGGGTGAATACCGTGAGTGTAGGGACTGTGCAAAAGTGGTTTTACAAAAAATGATTCGTGGGAGAAAAAGGAACAATTTTTATATTCTCTGATTCATGCTTTCAACAAGTGATTTTAATTGCGGATATAAGTACGCGTTGTTGAAAAATAAAATGGAATCTTCGAACGAGTATAACAGGCATATTTTGTATTTTTTTTTTATAAAAATGAAAAAAATGCAACAACTGCTGCTGCAGAAATAAATGCAACTCATGGGGTGAATATGGTGAGTGTAAGGACTGTGCAAAAGTGGTTTTACAAATACCGAAGTGGTGATTGTGACGCTGAGGATGCCCCACGCTCTGGTCTTCATGAGGTCTTTACTCCGACACCTTGCTGGAATTCGAAGAAGCTGAGCTAAGTTTGACAGTCGATGTGATGGCTGGAAGGATAAAATCATCACATGGTACAATTTACAGACACCTGGTTCAATTGAGCAAGGTTCCAAAGCTGGGAAAATGGGTTCCGCATAAACTTTCCGTCGCAAACCTTCAGCAGAGAGAGAATGTATGTTCTCAGCTTGGAAATGAGAGTTTTTTGAACCGAGTTGTTACTGGGGACGAAAAATGGGTCCTTTACAATAATCGTGAGCCTCCTATTGGTGAGGCATGGCCAGTATCATTTATTTGGATCTGCTGGAACCAAACCAGACGATCAAAGCTGATTATTATTGCCATCAACTATCCAAAATGAATGAAGCACTTGAAAAAAATCGACCGTCTTTAGTCAATATACGCAAAGTTTTGTTTCGCCACGACAACGCAAGACCGCATACCGCAAGACAGACCTTAGACAAGCTGAACGAGCTTGAATGGGAGCTAAAGCCGCATCCACCATACTCTCCGGATATTGCACCTTGCCATCATCACTTTTTCCGCTAACTTTATTCCCATTTAAGTAATAAGAACTATACCACAAAAGAAGCTATAAAGATGGCTTTACAGTCGGCTGGGGCCGACCAAATTATATCCTGCATATGTAGAGGTATATATAAAAAGTTTGCTCGTATATCCATCCTTTTCTTCCACTACTTTGTATAGGAGCTACATTAAGAACCAGGCTACCTCACCAATTTTTGAGGAATAATTTCTGCGTATTACTAAACTACTTAGGTTGCAATGGGTTGACCTAGGCGTATTATTTAGTAAGTTATGGGTGTTTTAATGTTTAAGATAAATCCGAGATTTTTTACGGAAGCTATATAAAAAGTGGGCGTGACTTACCTCTTTCTTGTATATCTAATTAATTTTTCAATATCAATGCACTCCTTAAATTTCGTTGTCCTACGCTGAATAAATCGTAAGTTATAGCGGTTTAAATTTTTTTTAATTTTCCAAATTTGGTATGGAAGCCCCATTAAGAAGTGGTTGTGGCATGTTGATTTTTTGTCAGATTATTTCCGACTACCATATTAGCTGAAGTATTAATTATAATTGTTCTAGACAGAAGTATGCAGAAGTTACAGCTATTTCAATTTAAAAGAAATTCACTCATTTTGTACAGGGGCTACGATAAACAGTGGGCGTGAGGCGCCCATTTCCAGTGAGCCTAATTGTTTGTACAATACTAATCTATATCTTAAATCTCGTTGTCCTACGCTAAATGGTTTGTAAGTTATGGAGCTTAAAATTTTAGTTTAATTCCCTCGACTTTGTATCGGAGACCCATGAAGGAGTGGGCGTGGCACACTGATTTTCTGCCAGATTATTTCCGACTACGATATTAATTTAAGTGTCAATTATGGTTATTCTGGATAGAAGATTGCCGAAGTTACAGCTGTTTCAATTTAAAATTTGTATGGGGGCTACGATAAACAGTGGGCGTGGTGCGCCCATTTCCTGTGAGCCTAATTGCGCGTACAATACTAATCCACACATTAAATCTCGTTATTCTACTCTGAATAGTTTGCAAGTTATAACCGGTAACATTTCTTTAAATTTCCGCAACTTTGTATGGGAGACCCAAAAACGAGTGGGCGTGGCACACTGAATTTCCGCCAAATTATTTCCGACTACAATGCTAATTTAAGTGTCAATTATGGTTATTCTAGGCAGAAGATTGCCGAAGTTATAGCTGTTTCAATTTAAAATTTATATGGGGGCTACGATAAACAGTGGGCGTGGTGTGCCCATTTCCTGTGAACCTAGTTGCTCGTACAATACTAATCCATACCTTAAATCTCGTTGTCCTAGGCTAAATGGTTTGTAAGTTATGGAGCTTAAAATTTTAGTTTAATTCCCTCGACTTTGTATCGGAGACCCATGAAGGAGTGGGCGTGGCACACTGATTTTCTGCCAGATTATTTCCGACTACGATATAAATTTAAGTGTCAATTATGGTTATTCTGGACAGAAGATTGCCGAAGTTACAGCTGTTTCAATTTAAAATTTGTATGGGGGCTACGATAAACAGTGGGCGTGGTGCGCCCATTTCCTGTGGCCCTAGTTGCTCGTACAATACTAATCCACACCTTAAATCTCGTTATTCTACACTGAATAGTTTGCAAGTTATAACCGGTAACATTTTTTTAAATTTCCGCAACTTTGTATGGGAGACCCAAAAACGAGTGGGCGTGGCAAACTGATTTTCTGCCAGATTATTTCCGACTACGATATAAATTTAAGTGTCAATTATGGTTATTCTGGACAGAAGATTACCGAAGTTACAGCTGTTTCAATTTAAAATTTGTATGGGGGCTACGATAAACAGTGGGCGTGGTGCGCCCATTTCCTGTGGCCCTAGTTGCTCGTACAATACTAATCCACACCTTAAATCTCGTTATTCTACACTGAATAGTTTGCAAGTTATAACCGGTAACATTTTTTTAAATTTCCGCAACTTTGTATGGGAGACCCAAAAACGAGTGGGCGTGGCACACTGAATTTCCGCCAAATTATTTCCGACTACAATACTAATTTAAGTGTCAATTATGGTTATTCTAGGCAGAAGATTGCCGAAGTTATAGCTGTTTCAATTTAAAATTTATATGGGGGCTACGATAAACAGTGGGCGTGGTGTGCCCATTTCCTATGAGCCTAGTTGCTCGTACAATACTAATCCACACGTTAAATCGCGTTGTCCTAGGCTAAATGGTTTGGAACTTATGGAGCTTAAAATTTTAGTTTAATTTACTCGACTTTGTATGGGAGACCCATGAAGGAGTGGGCGCCGCATACTGATTTTCTGCCAGATTATTTCCGACTACGATATTAATTTAAGTGTCAATTATGGTTATTCTAGGCAGAAGATTGCCGAAGTTATAGCTGTTTCAATTTAAAATTTATATGGGGGCTACGATAAACAGTGGGCGTGGTGTGCCCATTTCCTGTGAACCTAGTTGCTCGTACAATACTAATCCACACGTTAAATCGCGTTGTCCTAGGATAAATGGTTTGTAAGTTATGGAGCTTAAAATTTTAGTTTAATTCCCTCGACTTTGTATCGGAGACCCATGAAGGAGTGGGCGTGGCACACTGATTTTCTGCCAGATTATTTCCGACTACAATACTAATTTAAGTGTCAATTATGGTTATTCTAGGCAGAAGATTGCCGAAGTTATAGCTGTTTCAATTTAAAATTTGTATGGGGGCTACGATAAACAGTGGGCGTGGTGCGCCCATTTCCGGTGAGCCTAATTGCGCGTACTATACTAATCCACACATTAAATCTCGTTATTCTACGCTGAATAGTTTGCAAGTTATAACCGGTAACATATTTTAAATTTCCGCAACTTTGTATAGGAGACCCAAAAACGAGTGGGCGTGGCAAACTGATTTTCTGCCAGATTATTTCCGACTACGATATAAATTTAAGTGTCAATTATGGTTATTCTGGACAGAAGATTGCCGAAGTTACAGCTGTTTCAATTTAAAATTTGTATGGGGGCTACGATAAACAGTGGGCGTGGTGCGCCCATTTCCTGTGGCCCTAGTTGCTCGTACAATACTAATCCACACCTTAAATCTCGTTATTCTACACTGAATAGTTTGCAAGTTATAACCGGTAACATTTTTTTAAATTTCCGCAACTTTGTATGGGAGACCCAAAAACGAGTGGGCGTGGCACACTGAATTTCCGCCAAATTATTTCCGACTACAATACTAATTTAAGTGTCAATTATGGTTATTCTAGGCAGAAGATTGCCGAAGTTATAGCTGTTTCAATTTAAAATTTATATGGGGGCTACGATAAACAGTGGGCGTGGTGTGCCCATTTCCTATGAGCCTAGTTGCTCGTACAATACTAATCCACACGTTAAATCGCGTTGTCCTAGGCTAAATGGTTTGGAACTTATGGAGCTTAAAATTTTAGTTTAATTTACTCGACTTTGTATGGGAGACCCATGAAGGAGTGGGCGCCGCATACTGATTTTCTGCCAGATTATTTCCGACTACGATATTAATTTAAGTGTCAATTATGGTTATTCTAGGCAGAAGATTGCCGAAGTTATAGCTGTTTCAATTTAAAATTTATATGGGGGCTACGATAAACAGTGGGCGTGGTGTGCCCATTTCCTGTGAACCTAGTTGCTCGTACAATACTAATCCACACGTTAAATCGCGTTGTCCTAGGATAAATGGTTTGTAAGTTATGGAGCTTAAAATTTTAGTTTAATTCCCTCGACTTTGTATCGGAGACCCATGAAGGAGTGGGCGTGGCACACTGATTTTCTGCCAGATTATTTCCGACTACAATACTAATTTAAGTGTCAATTATGGTTATTCTAGGCAGAAGATTGCCGAAGTTATAGCTGTTTCAATTTAAAATTTATATGGGGGCTACGATAAACAGTGGGCGTGGTGCGCCCATTTCCGGTGAGCCTAATTGCGCGTACAATACTAATCCACACATTAAATCTCGTTGTCCTACTCTAAATGGTTTGTAAGTTATGGAGACTAAAAGTTTTAGTTTAATTCCGTCACCTTTGTATGGGAGACACATGAAGGAGTGGGCGTGGCACACTGATTTTCTGCCAGATTATTTCCGACTACGATATTAATTTAAGTGTCAATTATGGTTATTCTGGACAGAAGATTGCCGAAGTTACAGCTGTTTCAATTTAAAATTTGTATGGGGGCTACGATAAACAGTGGGCGTGGTGCGCCCATTTCCTGTGAGCCTAATTGCGTGTACTATACTAATCCACACATTAAATCTCGTTATTCTACACTGAATAGTTTGCAAGTTATAACCGGTAACATTTTTTTAAATTTCCGCAACTTTGTATGGGAGACCCAAAAGCGAGTGGGCGTGGCACACTGATTTTCAGCCAGATTATTTCCGACTACAATACTAATTTAAGTGTCAATTATGGTTATTCTGGACAGAAGATTGCCGAAGTTACAGCTGTTTCAATTTAAAATTTGTATGGGGGCTACGATAAACAGTGGGCGTGGTGCGCCCATTTCCTGTGGCCCTAGTTGCTCGTACAATACTAATCCACACCTTAAATCTCGTTATTCTACACTGAATAGTTTGCAAGTTATAACCGGTAACATTTTTTTAAATTTCCGCAACTTTGTATGGGAGACCCAAAAACGAGTGGGCGTGGCACACTGAATTTCCGCCAAATTATTTCCGACTACAATACTAATTTAAGTGTCAATTATGGTTATTCTAGGCAGAAGATTGCCGAAGTTATAGCTGTTTCAATTTAAAATTTATATGGGGGCTACGATAAACAGTGGGCGTGGTGTGCCCATTTCCTATGAGCCTAGTTGCTCGTACAATACTAATCCACACGTTAAATCGCGTTGTCCTAGGCTAAATGGTTTGGAACTTATGGAGCTTAAAATTTTAGTTTAATTTACTCGACTTTGTATGGGAGACCCATGAAGGAGTGGGCGCCGCATACTGATTTTCTGCCAGATTATTTCCGACTACGATATTAATTTAAGTGTCAATTATGGTTATTCTAGGCAGAAGATTGCCGAAGTTATAGCTGTTTCAATTTAAAATTTATATGGGGGCTACGATAAACAGTGGGCGTGGTGTGCCCATTTCCTGTGAACCTAGTTGCTCGTACAATACTAATCCACACGTTAAATCGCGTTGTCCTAGGATAAATGGTTTGTAAGTTATGGAGCTTAAAATTTTAGTTTAATTCCCTCGACTTTGTATCGGAGACCCATGAAGGAGTGGGCGTGGCACACTGATTTTCTGCCAGATTATTTCCGACTACAATACTAATTTAAGTGTCAATTATGGTTATTCTAGGCAGAAGATTGCCGAAGTTATAGCTGTTTCAATTTAAAATTTATATGGGGGCTACGATAAACAGTGGGCGTGGTGCGCCCATTTCCGGTGAGCCTAATTGCGCGTACAATACTAATCCACACATTAAATCTCGTTGTCCTACTCTAAATGGTTTGTAAGTTATGGAGACTAAAAGTTTTAGTTTAATTCCGTCACCTTTGTATGGGAGACACATGAAGGAGTGGGCGTGGCACACTGATTTTCTGCCAGATTATTTCCGACTACGATATTAATTTAAGTGTCAATTATGGTTATTCTGGACAGAAGATTGCCGAAGTTACAGCTGTTTCAATTTAAAATTTGTATGGGGGCTACGATAAACAGTGGGCGTGGTGCGCCCATTTCCTGTGAGCCTAATTGCGTGTACTATACTAATCCACACATTAAATCTCGTTATTCTACACTGAATAGTTTGCAAGTTATAACCGGTAACATTTTTTTAAATTTCCGCAACTTTGTATGGGAGACCCAAAAGCGAGTGGGCGTGGCACACTGATTTTCAGCCAGATTATTTCCGACTACAATACTAATTTAAGTGTCAATTATGGTTATTCTAGACATAAGATTGCCGAAGTTACAGCTGTTTCAATTTAATATTTGTATGGGGGCTACGATAAAGAGTGGGCGTGGTGTGCCCGTTTTCTGTGAGCCTAATTGCGCGTACAATACTAATCCCCACCTTAAATCTCGTTATTCTACGCTGAATAGTTTGCAAGTTATAACCGGTAACATATTTTAAATTTCCGCAACTTTGTATGGGAGACCCAAAAACGAGTGGGCGTGGCAAACTGATTTTCTGCCAGATTATTTCTGACTACGATATTAATTTAAGTGTCAATTATGGTTATTCTGGACAGAAGATTGCCGAAGTTATAGCTGTTTCAATTTAAAATTTATATGGGGGCTACGATAAACAGTGGGCGTGGTGTTCCTATTTCCTGTGAGCCTAGTTGCTCGTACAATACTAATCCACACCTTAAATCTCGTTGTCCTACTCTTAATGGTTTGTAAGTTATGGAGCTTAAAATTTTAGTTTAATTCCCTCGACTTTGTATCGGAGACCCATGAAGGAGTGGGCGTGGCACACTGATTTTCTGCCAGATTATTTCCGACTACAATACTAATTTAAGTGTCAATTATGGTTATTCTAGGCAGAAGATTGCCGAAGTTATAGCTGTTTCAATTTAAAATTTATATGGGGGCTACGATAAACAGTGGGCGTGGTGCGCCCATTTCCGGTGAGCCTAATTGCGCGTACAATACTAATCCACACATTAAATCTCGTTATTCTACGCTGAATAGTTTGCAAGTTATAACCGGTAACATTTTTTTAAATTTCCGCAACTTTGTATGGGAGACCCAAAAACGAGTGGGCGTGGCACACTGAATTTCTGCCAAATTATTTCCGACTACAATACTAATTTAAGTGTCAATTATGGTTATTCTAGGCAGAAGATTGCCGAAGTTATAGCTGTTTCAATTTAAAATTTATATGGGGGCTACGATAAACAGTGGGCGTGGTGTGCCCATTTCCTATGAGCCTAGTTGCTCGTACAATACTAATCCACACGTTAAATCGCGTTGTCCTAGGCTAAATGGTTTGGAACTTATGGAGCTTAAAATTTTAGTTTAATTTGCTCGACTTTGTATGTGAGACCCATGAAGGAGTGGGCGCCGCATACTGATTTTCTGCCAGATTATTTCCGACTACGATATTAATTTAAGTGTCAATTATGGTTATTCTAGGCAGAAGATTGCCGAAGTTATAGCTGTTTCAATTTAAAATTTATATGGGGGCTACGATAAACAGTGGGCGTGGTGTACCCATTTCCTGTGAACCTAGTTGCTCGTACAATACTAATCCACACGTTAAATCGCGTTGTCCTAGGCTAAATGGTTTGTAAGTTATGGAGCTTAAAATTTTAGTTTAATTCCCTCGACTTTGTATCGGAGACCCATGAAGGAGTGGGCGTGGCACACTGATTTTCTGCCAGATTATTTCCGACTACAATACTAATTTAAGTGTCAATTATGGTTATTCTAGGCAGAAGATTGCCGAAGTTATAGCTGTTTCAATTTAAAATTTATATGGGGGCTACGATAAACAGTGGGCGTGGTGCGCCCATTTCCGGTGAGCCTAATTGCGCGTACAATACTAATCCACACATTAAATCTCGTTATTCTACGCTGAATAGTTTGCAAGTTATAACCGGTAACATTTTTTTAAATTTCCGCAACTTTGTATGGGAGACCCAAAAACGAGTGGGCGTGGCACACTGAATTTCTGCCAAATTATTTCCGACTACAATACTAATTTAAGTGTCAATTATGGTTATTCTAGACAGAAGATTGCTGAAGTTACAGATGTTTCAATTTAAAATTTGTATGGGGCTACGATAAACAGTGGGCGTGGTGTGCCCATTTCCTGTGAGCCTAGTTGCTCGTACAATACTAATCCATACCTTAAATCTCGTTGTCCTACTCTAAATGGTTTGTAAGTTATGGAGACTAAAAGTTTTAGTTTAATTCCGTCACCTTTGTATGGGAGACACATGAAGGAGTGGGCGTGGCACACTGATTTTCTGCCAGATTATTTCCGACTACGATATTAATTTAAGTGTCAATTATGGTTATTCTGGACAGAAGATTGCCGAAGTTATAGCTGTTTCAATTTAAAATTTATATGGGGGCTACGATAAACAGTGGGCGTGGTGTGCCCATTTCCTATGAGCCTAGTTGCTCGTACAATACTAATCCACACCTTACATCTCGTTATTCTACGCTGAATAGTTTGCAAGTTATAACCGGTAACATATTTTAAATTTCCGCAACTTTGTATAGGAGACCCAAAAACGAGTGGGCGTGGCAAACTGATTTTCTGCCAGATTATTTCCGACTACGATATAAATTTAAGTGTCAATTATGGTTATTCTGGACAGAAGATTGCCGAAGTTACAGCTGTTTCAATTTAAAATTTGTATGGGGGCTACGATAAACAGTGGGCGTGGTGCGCCCATTTCCTGTGGCCCTAGTTGCTCGTACAATACTAATCCACACCTTAAATCTCGTTATTCTACACTGAATAGTTTGCAAGTTATAACCGGTAACATTTTTTTAAATTTCCGCAACTTTGTATGGGAGACCCAAAAACGAGTGGGCGTGGCACACTGAATTTCCGCCAAATTATTTCCGACTACAATACTAATTTAAGTGTCAATTATGGTTATTCTAGGCAGAAGATTGCCGAAGTTATAGCTGTTTCAATTTAAAATTTATATGGGGGCTACGATAAACAGTGGGCGTGGTGTGCCCATTTCCTATGAGCCTAGTTGCTCGTACAATACTAATCCACACGTTAAATCGCGTTGTCCTAGGCTAAATGGTTTGGAACTTATGGAGCTTAAAATTTTAGTTTAATTTACTCGACTTTGTATGGGAGACCCATGAAGGAGTGGGCGCCGCATACTGATTTTCTGCCAGATTATTTCCGACTACGATATTAATTTAAGTGTCAATTATGGTTATTCTAGGCAGAAGATTGCCGAAGTTATAGCTGTTTCAATTTAAAATTTATATGGGGGCTACGATAAACAGTGGGCGTGGTGTGCCCATTTCCTGTGAACCTAGTTGCTCGTACAATACTAATCCACACGTTAAATCGCGTTGTCCTAGGATAAATGGTTTGTAAGTTATGGAGCTTAAAATTTTAGTTTAATTCCCTCGACTTTGTATCGGAGACCCATGAAGGAGTGGGCGTGGCACACTGATTTTCTGCCAGATTATTTCCGACTACAATACTAATTTAAGTGTCAATTATGGTTATTCTAGGCAGAAGATTGCCGAAGTTATAGCTGTTTCAATTTAAAATTTATATGGGGGCTACGATAAACAGTGGGCGTGGTGCGCCCATTTCCGGTGAGCCTAATTGCGCGTACAATACTAATCCACACATTAAATCTCGTTGTCCTACTCTAAATGGTTTGTAAGTTATGGAGACTAAAAGTTTTAGTTTAATTCCGTCACCTTTGTATGGGAGACACATGAAGGAGTGGGCGTGGCACACTGATTTTCTGCCAGATTATTTCCGACTACGATATTAATTTAAGTGTCAATTATGGTTATTCTGGACAGAAGATTGCCGAAGTTACAGCTGTTTCAATTTAAAATTTGTATGGGGGCTACGATAAACAGTGGGCGTGGTGCGCCCATTTCCTGTGAGCCTAATTGCGCGTACTATACTAATCCACACATTAAATCTCGTTATTCTACACTGAATAGTTTGCAAGTTATAACCGGTAACATTTTTTTAAATTTCCGCAACTTTGTATGGGAGACCCAAAAGCGAGTGGGCGTGGCACACTGATTTTCAGCCAGATTATTTCCGACTACAATACTAATTTAAGTGTCAATTATGGTTATTCTAGACATAAGATTGCCGAAGTTACAGCTGTTTCAATTTAATATTTGTATGGGGGCTACGATAAAGAGTGGGCGTGGTGTGCCCGTTTTCTGTGAGCCTAATTGCGCGTACAATACTAATCCCCACCTTAAATCTCGTTATTCTACGCTGAATAGTTTGCAAGTTATAACCGGTAACATATTTTAAATTTCCGCAACTTTGTATGGGAGACCCAAAAACGAGTGGGCGTGGCAAACTGATTTTCTGCCAGATTATTTCTGACTACGATATTAATTTAAGTGTCAATTATGGTTATTCTGGACAGAAGATTGCCGAAGTTATAGCTGTTTCAATTTAAAATTTATATGGGGGCTACGATAAACAGTGGGCGTGGTGTTCCTATTTCCTGTGAGCCTAGTTGCTCGTACAATACTAATCCACACCTTAAATCTCGTTGTCTTACTCTAAATGGTTTGTAAGTTATGGAGCTTAAAATTTTAGTTTAATTCCCTCGACTTTGTATCGGAGACCCATGAAGGAGTGGGCGTGGCACACTGATTTTCTGCCAGATTATTTCCGACTACAATACTAATTTAAGTGTCAATTATGGTTATTCTAGGCAGAAGATTGCCGAAGTTATAGCTGTTTCAATTTAAAATTTATATGGGGGCTACGATAAACAGTGGGCGTGGTGCGCCCATTTCCGGTGAGCCTAATTGCGCGTACAATACTAATCCACACATTAAATCTCGTTATTCTACGCTGAATAGTTTGCAAGTTATAACCGGTAACATTTTTTTAAATTTCCGCAACTTTGTATGGGAGACCCAAAAACGAGTGGGCGTGGCACACTGAATTTCTGCCAAATTATTTCCGACTACAATACTAATTTAAGTGTCAATTATGGTTATTCTAGGCAGAAGATTGCCGAAGTTATAGCTGTTTCAATTTAAAATTTATATGGGGGCTACGATAAACAGTGGGCGTGGTGTGCCCATTTCCTATGAGCCTAGTTGCTCGTACAATACTAATCCACACGTTAAATCGCGTTGTCCTAGGCTAAATGGTTTGGAACTTATGGAGCTTAAAATTTTAGTTTAATTTGCTCGACTTTGTATGTGAGACCCATGAAGGAGTGGGCGCCGCATACTGATTTTCTGCCAGATTATTTCCGACTACGATATTAATTTAAGTGTCAATTATGGTTATTCTAGGCAGAAGATTGCCGAAGTTATAGCTGTTTCAATTTAAAATTTATATGGGGGCTACGATAAACAGTGGGCGTGGTGTACCCATTTCCTGTGAACCTAGTTGCTCGTACAATACTAATCCACACGTTAAATCGCGTTGTCCTAGGCTAAATGGTTTGTAAGTTATGGAGCTTAAAATTTTAGTTTAATTCCCTCGACTTTGTATCGGAGACCCATGAAGGAGTGGGCGTGGCACACTGATTTTCTGCCAGATTATTTCCGACTACAATACTAATTTAAGTGTCAATTATGGTTATTCTAGGCAGAAGATTGCCGAAGTTATAGCTGTTTCAATTTAAAATTTATATGGGGGCTACGATAAACAGTGGGCGTGGTGCGCCCATTTCCGGTGAGCCTAATTGCGCGTACAATACTAATCCACACATTAAATCTCGTTATTCTACGCTGAATAGTTTGCAAGTTATAACCGGTAACATTTTTTTAAATTTCCGCAACTTTGTATGGGAGACCCAAAAACGAGTGGGCGTGGCACACTGAATTTCTGCCAAATTATTTCCGACTACAATACTAATTTAAGTGTCAATTATGGTTATTCTAGACAGAAGATTGCTGAAGTTACAGATGTTTCAATTTAAAATTTGTATGGGGCTACGATAAACAGTGGGCGTGGTGTGCCCATTTCCTGTGAGCCTAGTTGCTCGTACAATACTAATCCATACCTTAAATCTCGTTGTCCTACTCTAAATGGTTTGTAAGTTATGGAGACTAAAAGTTTTAGTTTAATTCCGTCACCTTTGTATGGAAGACACATGAAGGAGTGGGCGTGGCACACTGATTTTCTGCCAGATTATTTCCGACTACGATATTAATTTAAGTGTCAATTATGGTTATTCTGGACAGAAGATTGCCGAAGTTACAGCTGTTTCAATTTAAAATTTGTATGGGGGCTACGATAAACAGTGGGCGTGGTGCGCCCATTTCCTGTGAGCCTAATTGCGCGTACTATACTAATCCACACATTAAATCTCGTTATTCTACACTGAATAGTTTGCAAGTTATAACCGGTAACATTTTTTTAAATTTCCGCAACTTTGTATGGGAGACCCAAAAGCGAGTGGGCGTGGCACACTGATTTTCTGCCAGATTATTTCCGACTACAATACTAATTTAAGTGTCAATTATGGTTATTCTAGACATAAGATTGCCGAAGTTACAGCTGTTTCAATTTAATATTTGTATGGGGGCTACGATAAAGAGTGGGCGTGGTGTGCCCATTTTCTGTAAGCCTAATTGCGCGTACAATACTAATCCCCACCTTAAATCTCGTTATTCTACGCTGAATAGTTTGCAAGTTATAACCGGTAACATATTTTAAATTTCCGCAACTTTGTATGGGAGACCCAAAAACGAGTGGGCGTGGCAAACTGATTTTCTGCCAGATTATTTCCGACTACGATATTAATTTAAGTGTCAATTATGGTTATTCTGGACAGAAGATTGCCGAAGTTATAGCTGTTTCAATTTAAAATTTATATGGGGGCTACGATAAACAGTGGGCGTGGTGTTCCTATTTCCTGTGAGCCTAGTTGCTCGTACAATACTAATCCACACCTTAAATCTCGTTGTCCTACTCTAAATGGTTTGTAAGTTATGGAGCTTAAAATTTTAGTTTAATTCCCTCGACTTTGTATCGGAGACCCATGAAGGAGTGGGCGTGGCACACTGATTTTCTGCCAGATTATTTCCGACTACGATACTAATTTAAGTGTCAATTATGGTTATTCTAGGCAGAAGATTGCCGAAGTTATAGCTGTTTCAATTTAAAATTTATATGGGGGCTACGATAAACAGTGGGCGTGGTGCGCCCATTTCCGGTGAGCCTAATTGCGCGTACAATACTAATCCACACATTAAATCTCGTTATTCTACGCTGAATAGTTTGCAAGTTATAACCGGTAACATTTTTTTAAATTTCCGCAACTTTGTATGGGAGACCCAAAAACGAGTGGGCGTGGCACACTGGATTTCTGCCAAATTATTTCCGACTACAATACTAATTTAAGTGTCAATTATGGTTATTCTAGACAGAAGATTGCTGAAGTTACAGATGTTTCAATTTAAAATTTGTATGGGGCTACGATAAACAGTGGGCGTGGTGTGCCCATTTCCTGTGAGCCTAGTTGCTCGTACAATTCTAATCCATACCTTAAATCTCGTTGTCCTACTCTAAATGGTTTGTAAGTTATGGAGACTAAAAGTTTTAGTTTAATTCCGTCACCTTTGTATGGGAGACACATGAAGGAGTGGGCGTGGCACACTGATTTTCTGCCAGATTATTTCCGACTACGATATTAATTTAAGTGTCAATTATGGTTATTCTGGACAGAAGATTGCCGAAGTTACAGCTGTTTCAATTTAAAATTTGTATGGGGGCTACGATAAACGGTGGGCGTGGTGCGCCCATTTCCTGTGAGCCTAATTGCGCGTACTATACTAATCCACACATTAAATCTCGTTATTCTACACTGAATAGTTTGCAAGTTATAACCGGTAACATTTTTTTAAATTTCCGCAACTTTGTATGGGAGACCCAAAAGCGAGTGGGAGTGGCACACTGATTTTCTGCCAGATTATTTCCGACTACAATACTAATTTAAGTGTCAATTATGGTTATTCTAGACATAAGATTGCCGAAGTTACAGCTGTTTCAATTTAATATTTGTATGGGGGCTACGATAAAGAGTGGGCGTGGTGTGCCCATTTTCTGTGAGCCTAATTGCGCGTACAATACTAATCCACACCTTAAATCTCGTTATTCTACGCTGAATAGTTTGCAAGTTATAACCGGTAACATATTTTAAATTTCCGCAACTTTGTATGGGAGACCCAAAAACGAGTGGGCGTGGCAAACTGATTTTCTGCCAGATTATTTCCGACTACAATATTAATTTAAGTGTCAATTATGGTTATTCTGGACAGAAGATTGCCGAAGTTATAGCTGTTTCAATTTAAAATTTGTATGGGGGCTACGATAAAGAGTGGGCGTGGTGTGCCCATTTTCTGTGAGCCTAATTGCGCGTACAATACTAATCCACACCTTAAATCTCGTTATTCTACGCTGAATAATTTGCAAGTTATAACCGGTAACATTTTTTTAAATTTCCGCAACTTTGTATGGGAGACCCAAAAAGCAGTGGGCGTGGCACACTGATTTTCTGCTGTATTATTTTCGACTACCACGTTAATCTAAGTGTCAATTATGGTTATTCTGGACAGAAGATTGTAGAAGTTACAGCAGTTTCCATTTAAAAGAAGTACAGACACTTTGTATGGGAGCTACGCTAAAAAGTGGGCGTGGCTCACTTCGCCGTTTTTGGCGAAGTTATATAGTATTATAATATAACTCTACGTGCCAAATATTGTTGTCCCAAGTGGTATATTCTGTGAGTTATACCAAGTTAAAGAAAATTTCGAGGTTAGTCGCTTTGAATGCTTGGTGTGGGCGTGGTTATTGACCGATCATGCCCAATATCAATATGGGTTACTTGTGCCAAATTTCGTCGAAATAGCTCAATATTTACTCAAGTTATCGTGCGAACAGCCAGGTGACAGACAGACGGACGGACATCGTTAAATCGGAAATTTAAGCGACGCTGATCACGAATATATATCTATGTCTATATCTCCGGAGATTCCTTCAAGTGGTCACAAACATCTGACCGAAATGAATATAGCATGCATATTGCATTATGCAGGGTATAAAAAGGGATATCGACAAACAATTTTTTGAGCAGGGAATTAAAAATTTGCATTGTAAATAATGCAGGAAAATATATTATTGATTAGTAAATACTGAAAAATTCTTTTTTATTTATTTTAAAACCACCTAAGAAAAAGCACCTAAAGAAAACTTATGGACTGACCTGATATATTGTGCAAATACAATCAATAGCCGTGTAAGTGTGCTATGGCTTCTGTCAATTCTTTTTTAGTTCATTAAATTATGTACGTGGTGTTAGTTGTGAATTTTCGTAACAATGTGAATGAACTATGTTGGATGGAAGTTAATTTTTGAATTTATCCGCTAGCATTATGAAAGTTTTGAAAAAATCACAATATCAGAATGACAATGTGAACGTGATTTACATATATGAATATAGTATAAATATTATGATATGAATTGAACATATATCAAATAGTCAACTACCGACAAAATTAGTCGATGCATATGTATTATGTTCTGCATTTCTAAAATTACAGTGAAATTCCAGCAACACTTCCGTTGTATGCTTTTCATTCAAATTTATTTATTTAGCCTATCATAGTGTTAGTACATTAAGTGCACATTATTATACATACATACATATGTATATACCTATATCCGTACGTAAGTATATCACTACGTATATCAATGCTGTACATGTGCTGCATAGCGAGCTGCAATTGCTTGTTGCTTGCATGCAGGCATGCAATCAAAACTAGTTGAGTACCTACATAATTTATTAGAAATTTATTTTGTTGAAATGCTTCTATTTACTCGTGAGTTTCCGTTTGTTTTTGTTCTTGTCTCTATGTTGGCCATTTGCATGCCACTAAAAATTGGTTGTGGGTATAAAATATAATATTCAATATAAAGGTATATAATTTATTTTACATTAAATTTATGTTATATGAGTTCTTACAGCAATGATGAATAAAATTCATAAACATGCAAATTAGTTTAGTTCAAAGCTCTCACAACCCTTTTGATATATCACTTTATAGGCGCCGTGTTAATTTTAATGACTTTCGGTAGGTGCATAAATATTTTTTTAGTATTTCTAATTAATTTTGACATACATGTAATTTCAAAAATTTTTATAGCAACAAAAAAAAATCATTTTGAAGAGGCATGACTCGAAAGTGATTGAGCAATTTCACATTATGCAATATTATGTTAAAGTCATGCTGTTTTTTTAGTTGAATGTTGAAGTTATTTCGAAAACAATATTTCGTAAGAGCGATTAAATATTTTCCAAACGATTTTAACAATTTTTCTTTAATTTATGTTTATGGAAAAAATAAATTTTTTTTTTTTGACAATACTACTGAGAAATATAATTTAATTGACCTTTTATATTATTTATATAAATGGCACGCTGGCGTATGAGTAATTGAGTATTATCCTCTTTCAATATATTAATATACCGCGAGGCAAAATTTTTTCAAAATAATCGCACATTTTGTTTGCACAATTTATTGAAATTGTAAATGTTATTAATTGAATTTATATTGTAGGTGCGGTTGGTACACACAGCGTCTGAGTTATTATGTATATTTATAATAAAATAATATGAAACATCAGTCAGCAGCATGGTATTAATTGAAATGACATTTCGTTTTGATTTATAAACACATTCGTATATTTGCTTTTAGGTTCAATTCTTTGATGTGCCAATCTTAATTATTAACATTATTTCAAGCACAACATGACGCATTAGCAATGAAGAATTTTTGAATTTCTTAACATATAATGAGTACTTAAAATGTTGAGTATTTGTGGTTGCTAAATATTTCTTCCTATATGTAATTATTTTGATTAATCGATATTTGTTATATTGTCGCATTGAAATGAAATACATTATGTTTCTAAACAATTGAAAAATTCAACACAAACAACAACAAAAGATATTGTTGGACAAAAATGTTCAAATATTTTCCATATTTCAGGATAAAACTGAACAACATTTTAAAGAGTCTTGTATAAAGTTTTTAAAAAAAGAAGTGATTCACATGGCGTTTGTCTAATATATGTATAATACAAATTAAACAAAGATCCTAAAAGAATATTTGTATATAGACACGTTAAGGAGGCCTCCCATTGTACGGAAGACAATTTTTGAACGCAAATTCTGGTGCGCATAAGCTAAAAGCACTAGATTTGATTAAAAAAAAAATTGTTAGAATTGTCATTTATCTTAATGTCAAATGTAAGACCGATCCTTCTTAAATATTGCCTTCGTACATACGAACATACTTATCGATTACATCCATAACTTAAGGGCCTTGAGACAAAAATTTATATTTTTATGAAATTCCTTCCAAGCAATCTCAAAAGTAATGAATGTTTTATCAAAATCCATTCATAATAGCTTCCGCGAACATTTTTACCCTCTATCAACATCTCTTACAAAATTCGCACCCAACACTATCAGAGTGTCGCCAGAGTTGTAAAATATATGGCCGACATTAATTTATTTTGTCATCACAACCTTTTCACCACTATATACCAGGTGTACAATATTACATCCGCTGTTTACTCGTAGATGGCGTTAGTGAGCATATAGAGCTATTATCGACTGTGCATCCTTTCTTTATGAGTTCGACATCTATTTACATCAGTTAGTAAACATCATCAGTGATTTCATACAACAACATACATTTTTCCTCGTATAATCATGTCTAGTTTCGTGCCAGAAAAAGAGCATATGCGGGAAGCTCTACTTTTTTGCTTCAATTTGAAGAAATCTGCTGCGGAGTCGCATCAAATGCTTGTGGAGACAGTGCGCTATCGGAAACCACTTGCAGAGACTGGTTTCGTCGGTTCAAAGAAGGCCATTTTGACTTGAGTGGCAAGAAGCGTGAAAATAGACCCAGAAAAGTTGAGGACCATGATTTGCAGGCTCTTTTGTATGAGGACGACATCCAATCGCAAAAAATGCTTGCCAAACAGTTAGGTGTTGCTCAACAAGCCTTTTCCATACGTTTACGAGCCATGGGGAAGGTTCAAAAATTTGGAAAATGGGCACCCCATGAATTGAATGATAGCCAGATGGAGCGACGCCAAAACAGATACGAAATCTTGCTTGCTAGATAAAAAAGAAAGTCGTTCCTGCATCTTGTGGTGACTTGCAATGAAAAGTGGATATACTTTGAGAATCCTAAACGAAAGAAATCGTGGGTCGATCCCGGCCAACCAGCAACTAAATCGCTTTGGACGCAAGACGATGCTGTGCGTTTGGTGGGATTAGCAGGGTGTCATCTACTACGAGCTATTGAAACCTGGTGAAAATTTCAATGCTCACCGCTACCACCAACAACTAGTGAAATTGGGACGTTATTTGTGTGAAAAAAGGCCTGGTTATGAACAAAGTCGTGAGAAGCTGATTTTTCTCCACGACAACGCCCAACGCCATAGTACACGTCAAAACTGGTCCAAAACTACTTGGACACACTCAATTGGGAGGTGATACCTCATCCCGCTTATTCACCAGACCTGGCCCCTTCTGACTATCACCTGTTTTCGTCGATGAGTCACGCGCTTGCCGAACAGCACTTCGATTCGTATGAAGACGTCGGAAAATGGCTTGATGAGTGGTTTGCCTCGAAAAATGAGGAATTATTTTGGCATGGTGTACACAAATTGCCCGAGAGATGGGAAAAATGTATAGCTAGTGAGGGCAAATACTTTGAATAAATTAAATTTTGGCTTTCTATGAAAAAAATGTGTTTGCTTTTACCGAAAAACAGCGCATTTAAGCTTGTACACCTGGTATTTGACTTATATCACCCTCTTTTATGGGAGCTGTAGACAAATCGCCTCTATGAGTATGAAATGTATATCCAAATCTTAAATTAATTTACATTCTATTTATTTTCTTTAAGATACTTGCCGCCCTAAAATACCTTATGGCCTCTATCACATATGAGAATGGCCTTTATTAATGTTTGTTCCCCATATCTATCCCCTAACTATACCATTTAGGGAGACATTATTGACATTATTTATTAAATTGGTTCCCACTCTTCCCTGGGTGCCCCTAAAGGAGCAAAATTTTTTTCCAACTGCAATTATGCACTCTCTTCTTGCTTTATCGGTGAGCCCATGTAAAATAAAATTCTTTCCTAATCTCTTATTATGATGGTCATTTCAGCACTCCTTTTTCAAAGAAATTGCAAAATAAATTGATAAGAATGTAGTTTTCATGAGGTAAAATGTTCTTCAAAACTATTTTTCAATTAATTTCAATAGCGATCGCCAAGATTTAAGCAATAAGGCAAACAATTAGCGGTATCATAACCATGGGTCGAAGTCTAAGTGCACGTAGATGTCCAAAATTGGATTCAAAAATTCCAAAAGAAACACTCGAATGCGCCAATGCAAATAATTGCTACAAAACAAAAAATGATAATTTATACTCTAATGTGCTGTGATATATTTCCTTTCAATTATGGCAGAATCAAGCAGTATGGAAATACAAATTTTTGTACAAATCCGTATTAATATCAATGCTGGCATTTATTTTATATTTTCTCACATTCACATGAAACACTCTCGGATTACAAATTTCAGATTTTTTGTGTGCGCAGATTATACCAAACAATGTATTCAATTGTGAGATTTTAAATGTTTATGCATATCACAGTTCTATAGTGGACTTTTGTTGTGCTAGAAAAAAAAATGTATTGTTTAAAATTATAAAATATGGTAAATTGCATAGTTTTTACGATGGCAGCAAAAAATATAATAATATAATAAAAAAAAGAATCTGAAACAAAGTCCGGACAATGAACATGATTAAACTGTTGTAATTTTTGTTGGCCTTTTGGTACTACCTACATACAATACATACTCATAGTAATAATACAAGTACAAAGTGACACACACAAAAATAGTAGCCAGTAATATCTACAGTCTCTATGCATATTTTATTTAACGTTTTATTGTATTGTATTATGTTGTTGTTGAAATTATTTTTATTATTATTATTATTATTTATTTTTTTGAGTCTGTTTTTGCATTGTCTGTTTTTGTTGCTTTGTTTGTCTCACAATGGCACCTAAGGGAGTGTTGTCATAGTCATTGTCGTTTGTTGTCCTCTATTTTTTGTTTTTTCTTTTTTGTGGTTTGCTTTTATTCTATGTGGTTAAGCTGATGTGATAAGACCTGAAAATATTAGCAAATTTTAAATTTCATAATTTTTTTCTAAAAATAATATGTAACTACAATGTAGAAAGCTTAACTATAAATGGCAATTACTCTAGAGACAGAAAGAGAGGGAGAGAGAGAGAGAACGAGAGCTAAACATGTGACATTATGCCAAATTTAATTCAATTTTTTATTTTGCGTACACTATGTAATTTAAAAAGTGAGAATAAATGAATTATTTTACTCATTATTTTTTTTTTTTTTTTTTTTTTGTTTATAAAAAAACACGAAATACATTTCTGTGTTAAATTTAATGCATTTACACATAATAAATTTTACTCAAAATAATTATTTCATTTATTTATATTGTTTAAATATATAATTTTTTTATTAATTCAATGGAATTTATTATTTTGTTGCATTCCATTCTTAAAATTAATTCATGATCAGATTTAATTGCATTGTTATAATTATATGGATTTCATGGCTTTTGTTAGCAAATACGAATTGGTTCAAATATTTTCAAATCATAAAAATAAATCCATTCCCAATAGAATTTTGGAAATATTCCTAAATATTTTAGTAAAAAATAAGTAGTGAGTGCACAATGGAACAGGTTTACAGTATTGTTGAATATAATGCATTTGATCAAAAAAGTATTGCACAGCGGCATTCCTCGATGTCTCACAAGCATTTGCTCACGTTTGGCATGATGGCTTGCTTTACAAAATTAAAGCCACACTCCATGAAAGTTCAGCTAATATACCCCAAGGTAGCGTCATGCGTCCAATCCTACTACCTACTCTATATACGATTTGCCATCAACTGAAGGCGTTACCATAGGTACCCTTGCCGATGATACTGCTGGCTTAGTCATTGACACTCTAAGATACTCAGGTTAAACTCCAAAGAGGGCTAGATAATATTACTGACTGTCTAAAAAAATAGAGGTTCAGGTCCAATGAAACAAAGTCAATCGATGTTACATTTACTCTCAAACGAGATATCTGCGCACCCATCAAACTCATCGATATAAATATACCTCTACGTGCTGAAACAAAATATTTTGACATGCATCTCAGCAGAAAATACACATATGTATTTACCAAGTGAAAGGCTCTCAGTATAAAGCTCAGTAACTTATACTAGCTCATAAATCAAAACTCTCAAGTCTCAATAAACTGCTAATTGCTTTTGTATACAGCAATTGAAAGCCCCTCTGGGCATGTGGTATATATTCACCTGTGGGGCACTGCAGCTACCTCTAACGTTGAAATACTGCAAAGGTTTCAATCAAAGACCCTAAGGATGATTGTAAATTGCGGCCTACTATGTAACAAACAGCCAAATACATCATGACGTCAAAATTCCCACAGTCTTTCAAGAATAAAGAATTTAAAAATTTATTATATTTATTATATTATATTTATTATTATAATTATTTTTATGATTAAAGCTATTGTAATCCAGATTCCGATTATCATTATAACTACAAAGTACAATACAATTAACATTAACTTTAAGAAATAGAACACACAATAACATCAACAGCCTCATATTCACAGAAGAACAGAGTACTTCATCAGTACCATCATCATAAGTATTTTTAATGGTGTCAACATTATTCTCCCTGTTTGTATTATTCTTATTATTGTCGTGATTTTTTGAGATTCTTCGGTTTGGTGTTTTTCCTATTTTGTTTTACCTACTTCCTGTTTTTATAATACTCATGAGAAAAATATTCTATATTAAGCAAAAAAAAACAAAAAGAAATAAAAGAAGACAAGCAAAATCAGGAAGAAAAACAACATAACGATAAGAACAATTGTGCCAAGCAGTCGTCATTAATGTGTTCTGTTTTTTTTCATGAAGGTGGGAATATGATGTGTGGCAACAAAGGGGAGCTTTTCAAAATATTCACTCCCATTTTTTTATGGTTATTGTTTTGCGGTTGGAAATAACGATTTTTCCTTTCAATGCTTGACATTATAACTCAACAGTGTGCGTAAGAAATAAGTACACTTTGAAGAATTTGAATAGTCACAATATTGCTACATGTACAGTCACTTACAAGTACCCATATATTGTAGATATATAAATTTGAAAATTCAAGTAATCTATAGTAAATTTAAAACTGCGCTAAAATTGTATAGTACTGTTGGGATGTTATGCATAGATTATATATGTAAGATCATAAGTGTAGTTCTTGTAAAGCCAATATCACTTACTGATCTCTATTGAATGTGATACATTATTGCAGATTTTGCAACAGATGATTTTAAAATTATTTTGGAAATAATGACTAGAAACTACAAATTTAAAACGAATAATAATACTTGAAGCTACGAAGATCAGCGTAGCCTTCAATTTGCAGTTTTTATTTCATGTAAGCGCAATTAGAATATATTAAAACTGAATTGTGTGCAAGTGAGTACTTCGAGGCATAAGGTGGTGACCTCATGCATATGCAAAAAAGTGTATTGTCACGCATATGAATGTATGCACGATTTGCACGTACAATATGAAGACAGTCTAAATGCCGGCATTCCTATATATGCTCCAATGAATTGTTGTATTTTTACTTTTTTTTAGGTTCTATATTATTGATATAATTTGTTTTCGTTGCTCCATTTTTCATGTCATATTTGTTACCATTTGTTTTGCTATATTTTATGCATATTTTATACCTGACTAATTTTCGAATAACGTCGTTAGCATTTTTTTTTTGTTTGTTTGTTAATGCATGTACTAATATATACAAATTACTGTACATGAAAATATGTATAAATAAATGACAGTTAAAAGAACATTAAATATTATAAAATTTAGAAAAATGAACTTTATCAACAACGAAGTTTAGATACCCACTACTATGACAGATATAAATAAATACTTTTGCACTAAAGGTAGGAGCAATAGAACAATTTGTTTATGCTGAACTTTCCTCCTATACTTTTATATGTTTACATGAGTGGTAGGCGTTGTGCTTATCACATTGAACTCAATTTTAAAATTTCTACCTTGGTGAGGCATCATTTACCCACAGCCGATTCCTCAAATCACTGCCTTTTCTTTCCTCATATTCTTTAATTAAGAGCTCACTCTGCTTTTTTTATAAAATCTTACAATCTATTGGAGTTGTTCCTATCTCAACTACATTAGTAATGTCTTTAAACAACTGTCCAACAAGTACACAAATGACATTGTTACCCACTAAAAGACACCTCTAAAAATAGTTCTTTTGATAGTCTGATTAATTCAATGTCATTATTTAAAAAAACACAACAACAAATACAAAACATATGCAAACAAAAATAAATTAAATACAAAAAAAAAACCAACCGGAAATTTCCAATTAAATCACGTAATAATAACAGAAAAATAAATTATATATATATGCATTTGCATGTATATGTTTTATATTTATTACTTAAAGATGTATGTATATATTGTATGATATATGTTTATATACAATATGTATGAACATTATACAATACGATTACGCATTTAAATGGTGCTATAATGTATTGTGCGTGCGTGCGTGCGTAAAGAATGAATTTCAATTTAAACGAGTAAGGCTGAGAGAAATATAGGAAAGGATGGGGAGAAAGAGTCAGAATGAGAGCAAGCACATGTTCAGATTAAATTATAATAAATCTTTGTTGCATTTTTAATTAATAGTCTTTGTGTGTGTGTTTTTTTTTCCATGTATGCATCTGCACATAATATTATATATGGCATACATAAGGCAATCCATATATAATGAACAAATAGAAACACGCATTGAATTCAAATTAGACAAAAAATTATATTGCATATATTAATAAGCTATTCTTTTCGACTAGCAGTCTTTAAAGCAATGTTCACATAGCGGAATTTATGCCAATAAGATGTAAGATCTCATACCGACCCACTTGAGAACCACAATAAATTAGACATGTTAGACGTATATTCCAATAACACCGCCATTTTAAAATTTCACACCCAGGATTGACACTCTTCGTTTGCACGTCACTTCTGTAGATTGGTTTTACACCAGATGAGGTACAGGCAATACATGAAGTTATGTTCAGAAGTTCAGAAAAAAATTTATAGTGATGTGAACGACGACATACGAAACACGCTTCAGCACTGCTCAGTCAACAATTGAACCAGGTTCCTCGTATCTTATAATCATTTCTTGGGTTCGTTGATCATTCTCAATACTACTTATTTGAATTTGAAAATCATTTGATGCGATCTTTAAGAAATTATAGCGCCCGTACTTAAAATGGATATTAAACAAAATTGTAAATATACAATAGACCACTTTGGATACTAAGTACATGTATATATACAACAAAACATTGACAAAATATAGAAGATATTGTTCTGTGCAGCTTTGAAACATTATGCTAGATATTTAAGTGATATTTTTAATAGGATTTGTATTTACATAATTTAAGTATATTGTTTTAAATAAATAAATTCCAAATAAATGCATATAAATAAATACAATTGATATTTACTGAATGCAAATACAATTGTACAAATATCGAAAAGTATATGCAAATTTTACAATTTTCTGCAAAGCAAATAAAATAGAAATAGAATATAAATAAACAATAATAGAATCAGATAAATGTAACTCATACACACACGATAATATTGTATAAAGTTAAGCAAACAAAGGAAGAAGAAAAAACATTTTTTAAAGACGATTTTATTCAAAAATTTTACATTTATCAAACGACTAAGAATACAGATATGTATACATGTATGGTTTTGTATATTGAAATCGTTCTTATCTATCGACTTTTAATTTTACTGATGCACCGTCACCACCAATTTGTCCATACATGAAAGATCCACTTTTGGAATTTCATGTGAAACATATTGATATTAAGACGTGCTTCCGTTCACACAAAGTTTACAGATCGCAGTGATTTTCTTTACTAAAAGTTTACGATGTAAATGAAGTGATTTCTAAGGATTTCTATAGGAGTTAGGTTAACCACTATTTAGAAAAATATTTTTTTGTCATTGGCTTCTACAAAAAAATCTACAAAATATTGTAGAAAATTTTGGGACGACTGATAAATCACGAGCCCTAAAATTAAAAACAAAAATATTTTTTTACAATTTTTTTTTATTATTTTGATACCCAATAATTCTCAACATTTTCCTTAAATCTACAAATTTGAAGTTTTCGTCAAATTCGCTCATGGTGCTTCATGTTGTCAGCTTAGTGGGATAAAATGTATGACCAACTCCCATTAATTGATCCTCTTTTTAGAGGGCCACCCCCACAAAAATTATATTTGTATAAAATTTCCATCCAGGAAATTCCGATTGAACCTGGAGGAATACAATATCCAACCAAGCTATATTTATTTTTTACCGCAATATTTCTTTCAAGTAGACTTGACGCGTGTCACAATATTTTTTTAAAACACCAATATCCCTCTATCGCTACTTATTGAGAAGACTGGCATACAAATTAATTCCAAAAATAAAATACGTATACTATTTTTATATATATATTTCGCGAAGATATTTATACAATTCTCTACTTTCTGTTAAACACATTATTAAGGCCACATTTAAATCTGAGCTTTCCTGAAGACTCAAAGTATATAATTTGTTTTTTTCCCCACTTGATATGATGACCTTTTGGTATAATGCTTTGTAATAAACACTCAGATTTGCCCCTCTGTTTGAGATAAAAAGTACAATTGTTATAATTATGTTTTCTCATAGTCTTTGACAGTATAAAAACAAAAGATAATAACAATAAGTCACTCTAATGTGCATACATTTTTCTACGTTTATTGTGTGCGTGTTTGCTTCAATTAAATGAACAAAATCTGATCAAATAATATTCTTTTGAACGTAGGTGTGTTTCTCGTTTTCTGTCTTGCTCTATCTATGTCTATCTATCTCTATATTTTTCTCTTCCTTCTGTCACTATGCCCTTCCTCAATCTTTTTCTCCCTCCATCTCTCCCACTCCTTTGCTATCTCTCTCGTTTTGTTTATTTATTTATTGTAAAATTGTTTGGATTATACTTTTTTACGTTGCATATTTTTGTAGTTATTTTTTTTTGTGTTACGTAAAAAATTTTATAAATTATTCATTTAATACAAAGTAAGTATGTGTGTGTACAGAATAGAAAAGATTGTGCTTTTACCATAATATAATATATATGTATTTATTTACCAATGGGAAATATTATACTTTCATAAGTAGTACACCTACATACGTATACCAATATCCACCTACATATATGAATAAAAACAAGTATTAAAATATATACAGGGTGTTCTAACCTAAGTGACATTTCCAGTAATTGAACTGCAGTGGAAAAAAATTTCTTGAATTTTGTAAGACCGCTTAAATATTTAACATTAGTTATTGAGGTGCATTTGTCTAACTGAATTTTTTCAAAAAAGGAGTAGAAATATCAAATAATTGGTTCATTTATCTTCGATGTCAAATCGTCAAAATTTTTTTCATTTAAAAATATAAGGCTTCGTAAAAAATTGTCTGAAAAATAAAACTCTATTGATGCATTGCCAGAATATCGCTATTGCGAATTTCAATCTCAGCAATTCAAATTTGTCCACAACAGTTTGATTTCTCCGTTATTTTTTACACCATACAAGATCTCTAGTCTCCAATTGTCGCGAATTTACGAACACCCTGTGAATATATTTTGAAATGAAATGAGATATGAAAATAAGTATTTAATGAATTAATTAGATGGTAGTCGAATGGTACAAAGTTCGATCCGATCCGAATTTCAATGCAAGATACAGCACTGATAAATTGTAGAGCATTTGCTCAATTTTTTCACGAGTCTGTCTTGCATTCTTTCCTTTGCAAAAATAATGGAATAATATATTTCGAAAGTCAACATCTTGATCTCGATATAAAAACCGAACCGAACACTCAAATCATGTCCTTCTTTTAAAGAAATTTAAACTCTCTTCTATCAATATCTGTAGCATTTGAGCCGATGGCGCTATTAGTGTAAAAATACATTTAATAGTAATAATAATAAATATTTTTAAGGCTATAATAACTAATAATGACATTCATTTATATTACAATATTATTCCATTTTTAGATTATGCATTATATATTCTGTATATGAAATCAAGGACAATCAATAATATTCAAATAGATGTATAATAAAAATAAAAAAACCCATACAAAGACTAGAGTCATATGCTCTTATAGATCAAAGGATAATATTTTTAGGTCATAAATACATACATGACATAATAACGAACGTTAATATCTTTATAAGTAATATTTGACATAAGCCGGTATATCAAAATATATACAACCTACATGTTGAAGATACATTCATGTTGAGATTCATAAAGTTGACGACAATAATATCAATGTTGAATAAGTATGTAATAACAAAAGTGGCAAGATAAACAACAACTTTCTAAACTAAATGAAAACATGTTAGCAGGTAGAATAGATAGGCAGAGAAATGCCAAGTAAAATAAATAGATTAGTCCAAACAAGAAAGAATGAAATAAAAATGTTTGCTTTAAAATATTGTAAATATCACAGCTACGAGAACTGAATCTATAATAGTAAGACATAGTGTAATTTTGATAGAATTTGTTTGGAACTGGAACAAATGCAAATACGGAAATAGGATTAAAAAGAACTACTAACTTTTTTAACATTGTGATATGTGATCTATCAATAATTCATTTGATGTAAACTTTATTAAGAATTGGGTTTCCATTTATTTTTACTGGATCAGAATATCTAAGGAGGATCTGTGGTAGGATCCTCCTTAGATATCCTTATGTTATTCATAATATATTTTTATTAAATAATATGAAATCCTAAACAATAACATCAAGAATGGTTACTAACTTTAAACTCGCTAATTCATGTAATAAATTGTTTTTGCACGTTCATTATGTACAAAAATTATTTTAAGTAAAACTTTTTAGGCGGCGATGCTGCAGATGGATTGTGAAATTTTTAAAGCAAATTTCGTTACATGAGTAAGAAAGAATATATAGCATAGAGAAAGGGAAATAGAAAACAACGTATGCACAATGAGAGAAAGCAATAGGTCATGATTCAATGCTCCATGACAATAGATAGTGTGCGTGTGTTGAGAGAGAGAGTGAGTGAGAGAGAGAGAGCAACCAGCGAATAAAACCGATTAATGCGAGAGTAAAATATTAGGCAAATACAATACAATATGGAAATGCATATGTAAACAGCAGTCACACATGCCTCAATGTCAGGCACAAACTGAAAATGTTATTGTATTCGTGTTATTACACGCTCGAATCTACATGGGAGACACATTCAATACAGCATTGCCAGAACTGAAATAAAAAAAGCTTGATCGGCCAAATAGAAGCGTGAATAAGCTAAATGGTCCAAAAAAGGTTAAATATTGCCAGCCTGTTCAACATTTCATAAATAGTTTATATTTTATTTTTAACATGCATTAAGCATAAATTAGGTATAAATATATGAGAAGATGCTTTCATAAAACTACTAATTTATATATATTATTACAAACATTAAATCGAGCCCTTTCGATTTAACAACTAAATAACATGTGAATTTTAAAGAGCACAGCGGCAGACTATTCCAATAATTTACAAAACCCCAAAAAAGCTTATTGCCGAAAAATTATTATGGTATTCCATAATGGACTATATCTGATATGTAAGTTTTTCCTCTTCATCAGATGAATCGGATGAACTACTATTTAAATATATATTACATCCCTATGAGCTGGACTGCATTTCAGTGTTAAAAGGTACTGTAGCCGAGTCGAATGCGCAATAAGGTCGAAGTTTTGGTTGCAATTTGCAATCTTTTGTCAGTAAGCCAATATACTCGAATTTTTGCTTGTATATCCTGTAATAGAGGGAAATATTCCACGCAATACAGCTGACTATTAACAGAAGACAATGATAATGGCATCAAATATGTTGGACCAAATGCGATGCTGATAAATGATAAACAAAAAAAAATAAAAAAATTCTCTTCGCTTTGGAACACAGTGTTTCACTGAATTTATACAAAATCTTGTATCTTGTAATAAAAAAGGTCTAGAAAAAGCCACGAAGCTAAATCCTAAATTTCAAAGGTAAATGAAAAAATAAAAAAAAGATTGATCTAGCCTCAGAGAGGCTAAACTGGCAACACTGATAAGAACGATTAATGTGGATATTATTTGAAAGCACACGGATTAAGGTTGCGTCCATCTTTTACTTCAAATCGGTTCTCAGTGAATTTAATAGAATGTGACGTCGCAGTAGTTCCAGGAGTTGAATTATTCATTCATTATTCCACATTGTTTATATTTTTCATTTCAAATTGTTCGCCATTTTGTCATCTTCTTTCACAGCTGAACAATTGTGACGTCACATCTACCAAAAATTGTTTTCTGATGGGCGCAATCTTCTTTTCTGTTATTATTGGCTATACAAAAACATTATCAGTTATTAGTTGTTTCCTTGCTTATGCGGCGCATGATAGGTTTTTTGCTTTTGCCTTAGTACGTATTTAGAGACAAAAACATTTGCATTAAAAACATGTTCAATTCACTTTTGATCTTTCATTCGCGTTTACACGGGCAAAAATGTTTCTCGGCGGCATGTGTTCTTTGTATGTTTTCTTAATGTTTGATATAACGAACATTGTTCGGACTCTACAAAAATTGTTGGAGATAGATGAGACTAAAAAATTATGGTAGATTCTAAAATTTAGTGGTAGATTTTAATGAAGTAAAAGATGATGATGTTTATCAAGTCATTTTGTATTATTCAACAAAATGTGTAATATTTCACATTTATACCAATGCATAAACAAAAATATTAATTTCATGTTTCATTGTTTCACATGTAAAAACTTTTAAAAAATCGCTTGTGAAAATTAAATCACAAATGTATGTACTTACATTAAAAGACAAACTTTTAGGAACATATTTATGAACCTACATAGTTCAATTGAAATATAAATTTATAGGAACATGGCAAATACAGAGATCACTCATTTCATATAATAACTAAATCACATACTTATATGTATTAATCTATATATTGCAAGTTAAAGTTATGCGAACAAAATGCCAAATGTCAATCATTTTATAATTCTTTTGGTGGTTCAAATATTTTACTACTTTCACATATTTGTTTTATTAAATTGTGATTAGTAAAATGATAAATTACTTTGAATTTGAATTTGAATTTCATTTCGAAGAAGCACTAAAACTATTCTAAATGTGTATAAGGAAACGACTTCGCACCATTTCTGACTAGATCTAAGGTGAATTCAATCAAGGTGGTTTATATGATAGCTGATTTGGGTATTTTAAGAAGTTTTACTTCTCTCACGTGTACGCTGCTGCACGGGCAAATTTTTTATTTTATTCTGGATATTTACTATGATGCGCATCATAGTAATAGAGTGATTCATGCAACTTATCTTAACAAAAGTGAATAAGAAAAGAAAAAAGCTAAACCAGTCAACCAGCCAACAAGAAAAACAATACTTTTTTTTTCAATAATTGACATAGAATAAACAATACAACACCCTACATAAACTTCATCCAACTAGAATAACACGAGTTTGTAAGTAAGACAGTTTTGCAGCAAATAATCAAGGCATCATACTATTTAGTATACTGCACAGTATGTGTATATCTATAGTATATATGAACAAGTCTAGTGTATAACAATGAAAGTGTCGAAAAAGACAAGCAAAAAAAAATGAAGCAAAAGTCAAAAATAATGAAGCAAATAACGAGTGATGACTTTGGCAATATTTATGACTATGCACAAATATATAGTACTTACATTGGAGCGAATCATATATTTTAATCTAAAATGAATATAAAAAAATATCCTTACAGTCGGCTGGGGCCGACCAAATTATACCCTGCATATGTAGAGGTATATATAAAAAGTTTGCTCGTATATCCATCCTTTTCTTCCACTACTTTGTATAGGACCTACATTAAGAAGCAGGCGTACCTCACCAATTTTGGAGGATCAATTTCTGCCTATAATACTAAACTACATAGGTTGCAATGGGTTGACCTAGGCGTATTAATTAGTAAGTTATGGGTGTTTTAAGGTTTAAGATAAATCCGAGACTTTGTACGGAAGCTATATAAAAAGTGGGCGTGACGTATCTCTTTCTGGTATATCTACTTAATTTTTCAATATAAATCCACACCTTAAATTTTGTTGTCCTACGCTAAATGGTTTGTAAGTTATGGAGCTTCAAAGTTTTAGTTTAATTCCCTTGACTTTGTAGGGGAGACTCATGAAGGAGTGGGTGTGGCACACTGATTTTCTGCCAGATTTTTGCCGACTACGATATTAATCTAAGTGTCAATTATGGTTATTTTAGGCAGGAGATTGCCGAAGTTACAGCTGTTTAAATTTAAAAGAATTTCAGTCATTTTGTATGGGGGCTGCAATAAACAGTGGGCATGGCGCGCCCATTTCCTATGAGCCTAGTTGCTCGTACAATACTTATCCATACCTTAAATCTCGTTGTTCTACGCTAAATGGTTTGTAAGTTATGGAGCTTAAAAGTTTTAGTTTAATTCCCTTGACTTTGTATGGGAGACTCATGAAGGAGTGGGCGTGGCACACTGATTTTCTGCCAGATTTTTGCCGACTACGATATTAATCTAAGTGTCAATTATGGTTATTTTAGGCAGAAGATTGCCGAAGTTACAGCTGTTTCAATTTAAAATTTGTATGGGGGCTACGATAAACAATGGGCGTGGTGCGCCCATTTTCTGTGAGCCTAGTTGCTCGTACAATACTAATCCATACCTTGAATCTCGTTGTCCTACGCTAAATGGTTTGTAAGTTATGGAGCTTAAAACTTTTAGTTTAATTCCCTTGACTTTGTATGGGAGACTCATGAAGGAGTGGGCGTGGCACACTGATTTTCTGCCAGATTTTTGCCGACTACGATATTAATCTAAGTGTCAATTATGGTTATTTTAGGCAGAAGATTGCCGAAGTTACAGCTGTTTCAATTTAAAATTTGTATGGGGGCTTCAATAAACAGTGGGCGTGGTGCGCCCATTTCAAGTGAGTCTAGTTGCTCGTACAATACTATTCTATACCTTAAATCTCGTTGTCCTACGCTAAATGGTTTGTAAGTTATGGAGCTTAAAATTTTAGTTTAATTCCCTTGACTTTGTATGGGAGACTCATGAAGGAGTGGGCGTGGCACACTGATTTTATGCCAGATTTTTGCCGACTACGATATTAATCTAAGTGTCAATTATGGTTATTTTAGGCAGAAGATTGCCGAAGTTACAGCTGTTTCAATTTAAAATTTGTATGGGGGCTACAATAAAAAGTGGGCGTGGCGCGCCCATTTCAAGTGAGTCTAGTTCCTCGTACAATACTATTCTACACCTTAAATCTCGTTGTCCTACGCTAAATGGTTTGTAAGTTATGGAGCTTAAAATTTTAGTTTAATTCCCTTGACTTTGTATGGGAGACTCATGAAGGAGTGGGCGTGGCACACTGATTTTTTGCCAGATTTTTGCCGACTACGATATTAATTTAAGTGTCAATTACGTTTATTCTAGACAGAAGATTGCCGAAGTTACAGCTGTTTCAATTTAAAATTTGTATGGGGCTACGATAAACAGTGGGCGTGGTGCGCCCATTTTCTGTGAGCCTAGTTGCTCGTACAATACTAATCCACACCTTAAATCTCGTTATTCTACGCTAAATAGTTTGCAAGTTATAACCGGTAACATTTTTTTAATTTCCGCAACTTTGTATGGGAGACCCAAAAAGGAGTGGGCGTGGCACACTGATTTTCTGCCATATTATTTCCGACTACCGTGTTAATCTAAGTGTCAATTAAGGTTATTTTAGACAGAAGATTGTAGAAGTTACAGCTGTTTCAATTTAAAAGAAGTACAGACACTTTGTATGAGAGCTACGCTAAAAAGTAGGTGTGGCTCAACCACTTTTGCGAGTTTATATAGAAGTATAATATATGTCTATGTGCCAAATATTGTTGTCCCAAGTGGTATATTATGTTAGTTATGGCAAGTTAAAGATTTTGAAAATTTCGAGGTAAGTCGCTTTGAATGCTTGGTGTGGGCGTGGTTATTGACCGATCATGCCCAATATCAATCCCCTCCGTACCCTTGGATCATAGATTACTTATGCCAAATTTCATCGAAATAGCTCAATATTTACTCAAGTTATCGTGCGAACCAGCCAGGTGACAGACAGACGGACGGACGGACGGACGGACGGACATCGTTAAATGATCACGAATATATATCCATGTCTATATCTCCGGAGATTCCTTCAAGTGGACACAAACATCTGACCGAAATGAATATACCATGCATATTGCATTCTGCAGGGTATAAAAATCCAAAATGAATATAAAAAATCTCCTTACAGTCGGCTGGGGCCGACCAAACTATACCCTGCATATGTAGATTTGTATATAAAAAGTTTACTCGAATATCCAACTTTTCTTTTATTTCCACTTTTCGAGAAACAATTTTTGCATATACTACTAATTTACACCCGAAATATGGTTAACTTTGACGAAGTAAAAGGATTTTAAGATAATTCCGAGGCTTAGTATCGGAGCTATATAAAAAGTGGACGTGGCTTACCACTTTCCAGTAAATCCAATTAATTTTTCAATGTTAATCCACACCTTAAATTTGGTGTCCTCAGTTGAATAGTTTCTAAGTTATGGTGGTTAACATTTTTGTTTAATTTCCTCAACTTTGTATGGGAGCCCCAATAAGAAGTGGGCGTGGTACGCTGATTTTTCGCCAGATTATTTCCGACTACGATATTAATTTAAGTGTCAATTATGGTTATTGTAGACATAAGATTGCCCAAGTTACAGCTGTTTCAATTTAAAATTTGTATGGGGGCTACGATAAACACTGGGCGTGGTGCGCCCATTTTCTGTGAGCCTAGTTGCTCGTACAATACTAATCCATACCCTAAGTCTCGTTTTCCTAGGCTAAATGGTTTGTAAGCTATGGAGCTTAAAATTTTAGTTTAATTCACTCGACTTTGTATGGGAGACCCATGAAGGAGTGGGCGTGGCACACTGATTTTCTGCCAGATTTTTGCCGACTACGATATTAATTTAAGTGTCAATTATGGTTATTGTAGACATAAGATTGCCTAAGTTACAGCTGTTTCAATTTAAAATTTGTATGGGGGCTACGATAAACACTGGGCGTGGTGCGCCCATTTTCTGTGAGCCTAGTTGCTCGTACAATACTAATCCACACCTTAAATCTCGTTATTCTACGCTGAATAGTTTGCAAGTTATAACCGGTAACATTTTTTTTAATTTCCGCAACTTTGTATGGGAGACCCAAAAAGGAGTGGGCGTGGCACATTGATTTTCTGCCATATTATTTCTGAATGCCGTGTTAATGTAAGTGTCAATTATGGTTATTCTAGAGAGAAGATTGTAGAAGTTACAGCAGTTTCAATTTAAAAGAAGTACAGACACTTTGTATGGGAGCTACGCTAGAAAGTAGGCGTGGCTCACCCACTTTTGGCGAGATTATATAGTAGTATAATATAACTCTATGTGCAAAATATTGTTGTCCCAAGTGGTATATTATGTGAGTTATAGCAAGTTAAAAATTTTGAAAATTTCGAGGTTAGTCGCTTTGAATGCTTGGTGTGGGCGTGGTTATTGACCGATCATGCCCAATATCAATCCCCTCCGTACCCTTGGATCATAGATTACTTATGCCAAATTTCATCGAAATAGCTCAATATTTACTCAAGTTATCGTGCGAACCAGCCAGGTGACAGACAGACGGACGGACGGACGGACGGACGGACGGACGGACGGACGGACGGACGGACGGACGGACGGACGGACGGACCGACGGACGGACATCGTTAAATCGAAAATTTAATCGACGCTGATCACGAATATATATCCATGTCTATATCTCCGGAGATTCCTTCAAGTGGACACAAACATCTGACCGAAATGAATATACCATGCATATTGCATTATGCAGGGTATAAAAATGTTCAAAAGCTTTGCTTTAATTATAACGAACATTAGATATTTTGCACTAAGACAAATTGGTAGAAACACTAATACGAAAAATATTAATTTGTGTGAAAAAAAAACAAACAAACATACTTTTGTATGAGAGGTAGCAGTGACTTTCATCCAATTACGTACACTTTCAAAATTCTATATTCTTTATGTAGAAAAAGTGTAAAATCCTTTTTTCGAGAGCACACTTTGTATGGGGCCAGACGTAGTTTTCTTCAGATTCTCTCCATTCAGAAAACAGTCTATGGGTAAGTAAATGGAATATTATGTACGTAGTACCTTATTTACGTGCGAAAAATCTAAAAAAAAACATTTCAAAACATATTTTATCCTATTGCGCCCATATTGAAAGCTGTTTATTCTAGTTGCAACTAGATAATTATTACTTTTCATGCGAAAAGTGTGAAATCATACATTTGAAAATATACTTTTGTATGGACAGTAGGAGTAGCTTTCACACGGTTAAGTTCATTATTAAGCCAACCTACTAGTTAGAAAATATAATTGGATGTACTCAATTTTAGCTTGATACCTTCATATTTTCGTGCAAAAAGTGCCAAAAAAACCACATCTAAAACCATACTTTTGTATGGGAGGTAGGCCTAATTTTTTTTATCTTCTTTCGCCCATTTTCAAATTTGCTAATACATTGATAAATAAATTTGTACGTGCTTCAGCTTTATCGCTTTATATTTTCGTGAGAAAAATTTTCTAATATACATCTGATAATATACATCAGAGGTAGGTGTAATTTTCATCAGATTTCGTCAATATTTGAAATCGTCTATACATTAATAAATACAATGATACCTACTTCTTCATCTTGAAAACATGCTTTTCTTTGGAAGGCAGGCGTAATTTTAACCGATTCCACCTATTTTCGAACTCGTCTATACAGTGCTTAATTTGAGAACATTTGCTCTGGGCCGTATCTGGCATAAATGTTTTTTTCTATAAAAAAACAAATGACCTATCCTAATATACATAACAACAACAACAACAACGATTATGATAGGATTATTAATTTTCTAGGCGAATTTCCAAGAAATGTTCTTTCATCAACGTATACACCACACAGCACATTGCATGATGCATCTATAATTTATGCTCTTTTTCACTCTTTTGCTTAGCTGTTATTGTTGCTTGTATTATATTTTAATATTATCCCAGCTTTGCTTGTCGATTCTTTGTTTTTTTTTTTATTTCATTTCTTTGTTTTTCATTACTATGGCAACATGTAGAGTACAAATTATGAAAAAGCGAATGAAATGTATTGTACTTGTGTTGAGCACTAAAAAGAGAAATGGATATTTATGAAAGCAAAATAATAAAAAAAAATGAAAATAAAAAAATATTGAAATAATCATACTCGAATGCCTCTTAATTTATAACTATATATTTGATGGTATATTACATATTTTCGTATATAATCTACGTACTACACATCATTGTTAATTTATAAAATAGTCTATACTAGTTGAAAATTGTAAAATAGATTGCTACGAATTAATTCCTTTTTTAGTTTACATTTTTATATCCTCATTTTAATTTGGTAATTATCTAGCTCATTTTCAACAAAACACCTATAAGTTTTCTGCTCTGTATACATTTCTCATTATGCGCATTAATAATAGGACGAAACAAAATAGCCAATTTTGTACTCCATTTTACCCTGTTCTTTTTGCTTGTAATATATTTAAATTACCAAAAAAAAAAAAAAAAACTAAAAATGAGGCAAACAAAACTAAAAGTTAAAATATCATTTTCAGACCTACGGGTGAAATCCCAAAATGTAAATTTAAATGCTTACATGTTTACTTTTTTTGTAGTCCATACATACATACATATACCTACTTCTTTGACTATAGAGCTTGTGTAAATTATTATTTTAGTAGTCATTCTCTTGAGATTATACATACTATCCATATGTTGTATGTAGTGATTGGTTGTAAGTCCACTAACTTCATTTAATTCTTTGAAGTGTATTATTACCGCCAATTATATAAATTTAACGTACTCTATTTTGCACAATATAGGCACTGTTTTTAAATTTTTGAAATATATCAAAGAGATGGCCATACGTTGTTTAAAATGCTACTACTTCTAAAATTTTTTTTTTTAATGTTAACAAATATTAAAATTAATAAATAAATAAATATGTGGCACAAAAGCCCCAAAGGGCTTATTGGCTGAGCTTCTCTTCCATTACTGTTGTGCGTCTTAAATTTTGGACAATATTAGAAGGGACCTACTTATTTTAGCCGGTTCCGAACGGCAGAAAACTTGTGACATCACTTTTTCTCAGCTTTGTCACAGAGTTCTTTAAGAAGCTTTTTCATGGCAAGTTGTTACTGTCGGAAGAATTGCCAATTGATTGCCGACAGGTGGGTACCGTTCGAAAGAAAAATCTTATCGATATTAAATTTTTTATGCATCAGCCGGGGATTGAACCACGACCTACAGATCAGAAGGCGAACACACTAACCACTGAGCTACGGCACCCACAAATATTAACATACAAATTTTTAAGTTATGCCAAAAAAAAATCCACATGTTTTATAGCAGTTTGAGAGGAAGAACTTTATTAAGCAGCCGCTGAGGTGCTTGATGATAATTATTTCGTGCAGCCACATCTATATGGCTTCTAATTCGTCTTTAGAAAAAAAAATCCAAAAGTTTTATAGCAGTTTGCTTATACAATTCAGAATAGCACTCTTACTTTGTAGCCACTATGAGCCACTCTTATCGATGCAAAAATAGCTTCGAGCAGCTCAATAATTTCTCAGCCAAAATTGCTTCTACTAAGCCTTTACGAAGGAAAAAGCGAAGTAGAAATTTATATAAATGCCCATTTTGTTAAGAAAAAATTATGGGAAAAATCGAAAGGTGGCCGGTTACTCATTTTGACTCTCTAAGGTAGTTTTTGAGTATTTCAATGAATATTTAAGTATCCAGAAATGTAATTCAATATTTTATAAGTTAAGAACCAACTCCGGATTCAAATTCAGAGAGTTCAGATAGTGATATGAAAGTATGTTAGGACGAAATGATGGATAGTAAAATCTAATAGCTGTCGGTCTTACATTTCACAGCTGTAAGGGCAATTTCTGATCAATTTGTACTAGAAACTCCCTAAGGCTAAATTTATTGAGTGAGTGTACTATGGAGAAATGTTGATTAATGAAAATTATTAGGAGCCAGTAATATATTGAACCCCTCCGTGAACATCCTGGGAGCGAATTTGATAGAAAATTTGTAGAGAAGGACCTTTAAGAGTTAGAGATACAAGATAAGTATATTCAGCATAATATTGAGAAGAAACAACTAATAGTAGTCGGTCATATCTTTTACCCTTCTATGCGCCATTTTTGGTATTTAAATTAATTTTTCAACTTTTTTGTGAGGTCACGAGTCATCGAGATCATATGAACCTCTTATTAGAACCCAGCGATCTCAAATACGTATAGAAATGTTTGCTTCGTCTTGTGGACAATATTTTTATCTTTGTTATCCTTAAAAATAACTTCAGAATAATATTTCATTTCAAATATTTTATTTTCAGATCATGATAAGCCAGACTATTTTCTATACTATCTATTTATACTTTTTGTAAAAAAAAATTGTTAAAACTTAAATTGATTTTATAATAATAAGGCAGTATGTATAATTTTAGGAATAAGGCAGTTACTAAATATATTTGTATAGCTTGATAGAAAATGGATTAATTAATGTACATATTATTTATATAATTTTAAATTAATTTAATAATTAAAAGCTAATAATAATAAATACTAATTTAGAAATGCGACAATTTATTTCCCAATTAATTTTAATGATGTTTTGGTATAATATTCATGCGGTTAGAAGTAAAGGGTGATTTTTTAAGAGCCTTTAGATTTGATTAAAAAGAAAACACATAAAATTTAGAGAAATGTATGAAATCTTTATTTGAGTCGATAGAACGATCTATATAACTCACTATTTAAAGATGATTTCATATAAATGTTGACCGTGGCTGCGCCTCAAATGGTCAATACGCTGGGCACTATTTTGACATACTCTCTCCAACATATCGGCCGGTATCTCACGAATAAATTCTTCAATATTGGCTTCCAGTGCGTCAACCGTTGCGGGTTTGTCGCTATAGACACTTAACATAGCTCCACATAGCTCCACATAGCGGACAATTAACCTACGCCAAACGTGAAACAAACTGTTGACGGAACTCGCCCCTCAATTGGGCAATTGTTTTGCATGCTGTGTGTCATGTGGCACCATATTGTTGAAACCACTTAGTTGACAAATCCAGATCTTCCATTTTGGGCAAAAAGAAATTATAATCATCGAACGGTAGCGCTCGCCATTCACAGTTCCAGATCTTCCATTTTGGGCAAAAAGAAATTGTAATCATCGCACGGTAGCGCTCGCCATTCACAGTTTCGTTCCTTCCTTCGTCGTCTTTGAAAAAGTACCGTCCAGTGTCCACACCAAACAGTGCATATGCAGGGATGCATTAACAGTTCTTGCAATGCTTCTGGCTGCTCTTCACACCAACTACGGCAATTTTGATTATCACATATCTATTCAATCAGAAATGAACACAATTTTCCGATAAAAGAGTGGATCTTCATCAAACTTTGCCAGCGCCCATTCACCAAAAGTTAGTGGTTGTGGTACGTCGTGTGGCTTCAATTCTTGCACCAGCTGTATTTTAAAAGGTATTACACCCAAATCGTTCCGCAAAATGTTCCACGTAGTGGAGTAGCAGAGGACCAATTGATGTGAACGGCGCCGAATCGATAATTCACGGTCATCAACAACACTGGCGGATACAGCTGCGATATTTCCTCTATCCGCACTCTACGTATGCGTGTTGGTGGTTTAATGTCCAATAATGTAAATTTGGTGAGAAATTTACTCACAGGATTCCGAATAGCTGCCTCAGAAGGTCGCCCAAACTGACCATAAAATGGAAGAAGTGCACGATGCACTGCAAGCACTGAGCATTTGTAAGTCAATTCATGGTTAAATTATAGAAACATGTTACTTTGAAAAGTAACATGTTACAGAAAAACAGCTGAGCTGCCAAAAACAGTGTTGCCAAAAGAAAAGTTGCTCAAAAATCACCTGTACAACTAATTTCTTCTTCAAATAATATTCAATTTCAAACAAAAATATAATAAAAAGGGTATTCATTTGAAATACAATTCTCTCTTAGTAACCTATTACTGATTTTCTGTTAATTATATTTGGCATTTTAAAATAAAGTTTTTTTTATATATTAATTCTGAATATATGCCAAAATTCACTTTGACTATGAAGCACTACTAGTTAGCACTCATGCACTAGTGCTTGTTGTTGCTTTTAATTAATATTACGTCAGTTTTCGCATTTTAATGCAAATGTTAAATTAAGGATTAACATGACAGCATAATAATTACTTTTAATACTCCACATTTACATTTCAATTTTGTTTTTTTTTTTTTCTTACATTCAGTGCATGTAAACAAGTCAAAAATATGAGAGAGCAGCAAAACATTAATATTATAGTCAGCAACCTTTTTGCTTAGCATGAACTTTATATTTTTTTATTACAGTATAATAGCTGAATAAAATAACAACAAAAATAATAGTAATAATAAAATAAAATGTAGTATAAAAAGTGGCTTACATTAATTCAATGTGGATAAGAATCTTACAAATGAATTAAACATCGTACCATTTTCGCTTGTCAGCAGCATTGAAGCGATTTTATTTTTAGAAATTATGTACAAGTACAAGTAGAAAATGACTTAAAGAGTGCTTATATTTGAGAGTATAAATAGAAAATAAAATATACATCAAATGAATCTAAAAACATGAAAAATACACGATAATTATGCTACAAGTGTATAGTATGAATATGTTTGAAATTTGCGAGTAGCTATTAAAAGAGTTGGAAAAGAAATGTATTAAGCGGTTGAGTATCGTTAAGTGCTTGACTTTTTCCAAGCGAAAAATCTCTATGACTTCATTTAATATTTAAAACATGTTTGTAAATGAAATTATTATGAAAATAAGCAACAAATAAAAAAAAGTTTTCGAAAAGATCTGCATGTAATTAACCTTAATTATAAATCGTTCTTAGCTATAATAGTAGGCAATTGAATATATTTTATATTACATTCATAGAAATTTCGTGTATGTTATGCAGTTAAATAATATTGCAGTTAATATCCTGAAAAAAATAAAAAATATAAAAAATTATAAAGATACACTTATAGCAATTATCTGGGCTATGAAGAACAACTGATGTCTTTGAATCTAAAAAAATATATATATATAGAACTTAAAGGCAAATATTTTGAAAAATATTAAATTGATTAATTTTGCATAAAATTTGAATGAATTTCCGAAAACTTTTAGAAATAAAATAAGTACATTGAGTGACGTAAATTATAACTTTCATTATCCTTTTTAGCTAATATCAAAATAGTGGCAAAATGAAATGTTTTTTGTTTGTTTTTCCATTCTTTTGTATATTTTTTTTCTCCTACTCGCATTCTTTCAGTACGAAATTTGTCATTATTTTATTGCTGAACAATGAATTTTTTACATATGAATAGAAGAATACAAGTACTCGTATGCAGCTAAGTACAATAATATGTAGCTATGATAATCCTCCTACGAATACAAGGTAAAAAAAATAAGTAAATGAAATATAAAATATGCGGTCACATGGTATTGTAATGTAAAAATATTTTGCCTCATAGTGTATTTTTTATTTATTTATATTATTGTAATAAAACAACAATACGTATAGTCCTGTACACTCTAACACCCATATACCGACACCTCTTACATATATGTAGCATACATATGAGTTTCCTTTGTAAGTGTCCTTTTTATTTGTATTCATTTTTGGTATATACATTGTTGATGATTGCCTGTTTTTTACTTTTTTTTATGATTTTTATGTGTACAAAAATTGTATTTATCATCGCCGTTGCTGCTTTTACATTGAATTTGCAAAGAGCATGGGATAACAATTTTTCCATTCACACATACATTCTTATATACAAATAAATTTATTCGCATTTGCATATCCTGTTGTATTATGTATTGTAGTTGCTTATTATTTTATTTTTTTTTTTCTTGGTTTTGTTTTTTTATTTCCTTCCCGTTTTTGCTCATATTATTCTTTACTATATTTCCATGGAAAATTCCATATTTAAATAGGAGCATATATACGCATATATATGTATTTAAATATACATGTTATATTAGTTGGTACATATTTGTTAAGTAAATAATCAAATATTCATGCTAAAGCATATTAATTAGTAGCAAATTATGTATAAATGTAATTAGTAAATAATATATACGAGTACATACAGGCAGGTTATACTCGTACATAATAAATTTAATAAATGTTCATTAAATAAATTTGAGCAAGTACATTTAATAAATATTAGTAATGTTTGCCCATTAATTTTGGCTTTGACACAAAGTAAGAATTGGAAATTGTGATTCTAGTTATTGCGCATTCAAAGCCTACTACGACCACTCAATTCAGATCAAACAAATATAGACGTTTAAAAGCATACAAGGTAGAAAATAATCACAAGGTTTTCTGTAATTTCTAAAAGCTTCAGAGACACAAATCTATGGTTACATAATATGCAATAATTCTGAGGCCAAATTTTGATTTGGGATTTTAGAATGCCTACATTTGTGTAGTTCACTTGAAATTAAAATTGTACTAATTTGCTGATGCAAAAATTCGGTATAATTTATTTAGCTGCAATATAGTCTGTTTCAATTTGAAACGAATATTGATATCAAATAAAACAAAATAATTTTTGCCCTAATAAAATTAAAAGTTTGAAGTTTCAGTTAACTCCTATATTAGTATTCATGTTAATATACCACGAACACATTTTTGCTCAACAAAATCAAAATATTTCTAATTGTTAAGTCTCGGAAACTCGTAATAATAACGGTATTTTCAAGGTATGCATCCTCGGGTTTACACATAAAAAAAAAATCAAATAAATAAAATAATAAAATAAAATATGTACCACTAAAGCCCCGAAGAGCTCTTTGGCCGTTCTTCTCAGCCATTACTGTTGTGAGTGTTAAATTTTGGACAGAATTAGAAGGGACCCACTTATTTTAGCGAACGGCAAAACCATTGTGACATCACTTTTTCTGAGTTTTGTCACAGAGTTCTTTTGGAAGCTTTTTCATGGCAAATTGTTACTGCCGGAAGAATTGCCAATTCCTTGCCGATAGGTGGGCAACTTTCAAAAAAAATTATTTTTTCGATATTAAATTTGTTGTTGTTAAATCAGAAGGCCATCACACTAAGCACCGAGCTACGGCACCCATCGGGTTTACACATAGTACAGCAAAAAGTTATAAATTGTTGAAAAAGTATATATAAATTAAATTTTTCAAGATATTTTTATTAACGACTTTCGACAAATAATTTCAGAATATTTCATGCAAATGTCCATAAATTATTATTTTTTTTTTTTTGATATTTACAACATTGTAGAAAAATTCGTAATCATTTCTGAAATTTGTTAATTTTTTTTTTATATTTGGATTTATTCCAATTATATCAATTGTGCATATCTACCATTACAATAGCAGCGAATGATAAAAAAAATTACAAAATTTTAATTAATATTTATTTACATGATATTTTATTGCACTTTTCCTGAAACAATATAAAATACATTTATTTTCAATTATTTCATATAACAAATTAGTTTTGATTGCAATCAAAAGCATATAAAATATACAATACTAGAGAGAAAACAAATACCTTCGTCTAAAATTATTCAATGTGCAACAAGCAAAAAAAAAAAATACATTTATTCCACAATTATTTATTGTTACTATTATTATGAATTTTTTTATTTTTTTTTTTTTGTTTCAGTCACTGTTTTTTATCTATACCTTTATGTAAAATAATAAACCGTATCACCTATTCCACAATTCATATAATGTAATAACAGCCAAAAAACACATCAATATATGATGAACTGATAAACTATTGGTTAAATCATAGATTTGCTATTTACATTTTGTATGTGTATATGTATGTAAATATTGTATTACATGCTAGCAGTTCATCGTTTCATAACCATTGTGGGTCACTTGTAATATCCACGTGAATGTATAGTTTTACATATGTATATTTGTATTCACATCCATATCACTCTGGTTTGATATACCAATTTCAATTATCGATTGAAAATTTGTAATCTCTTTTTTATTTATTTTTATAAAAAAAAAACCAACAAAGAAACAAATAATAAATATCCAATAACATGACATTTTCAATATCATATCTCAATAACAACACTGCTCATGCACATAGTGGACAAACACATAGTGGACAAATATTTTATGCATATCGTATGTACATGACATAAACAAATGAAGGACAACAACTTCAAGCTTTTGTAGAACAATTGTGAAGCATCATATCATCAGTAGCATATAAAATATATTGTATATATTGTATATATTTGCATATACCTTATATAGAAAATATTTCAAACAATAATCAACAACTTTTGCTGATATGTAATATCTGCTATGTTTTAAATGTGAATAAACAGTTAATGGCAAAAGAGTAGTATATTTGGTGAATTTTTCGATTGACTACCATAATGCATTTTGAATATGCTCTAAGAATTGCTTGGAGAGTTAATATATATAATTTAATTAAGCCATCTTCTAAATCAAATTTATTCTACTCGATGTTACATACCCTAACTCGATTAATTAAATTTTTCGTGGACAAAATTCCCTGATTCTGAAAAGATTCTGTAAAGAGCAGAATTTGGACTTTTGTAGTTTTATGCTACAAAAATTATTGTAATTTAATAACTCCAAAGTCCTTTTTACCTAACGCCTAATCCAAATAACATTTTGTCTAGCGAAGAAACGTATCAGTGTTATTAACATCAACTGCAGTGTTTTGGCCTGGTGGATATAATTCAACAAAATCCCTCGCACATGTCCAACAAACATTCTCTTTATATCGCATATAGTAGGTGCTTTGAATTCTACCACTATACGGCTGGTTGCATTTGCTGTCCGTGAATTAAGACGCAGAGTAGACTCATGCAAAAATCCTAGGGCTGTAATGTCGAATGCTGACGAGAACACGACGTACATACCATTTAGAAATGAATCAAGTCTATTCGAGAATATTCGTTGACGAAAAGTGGATCTGTTCGGTATCAATGAACTTAGACCTGAACTTTTTACTAACTGAACTGAACTGAACTTTTTATTACTCTAGTGTCTTTCAAGTTGAGATTATGGCCACTAAATGCTCAACGGAGGTATGAATAAAATAAAATTAAAACACTTCAATGTTGAATATCTCTCAACGAGGTACATAGGGAAATTTACCAATGTACAAATAGTCTTAGTACCCGGGCAAGCTGATGCCCTGCGAAAAAAGTCGATAAATTTTGAATGCACAGTCTCCAGAAAATGTTGGCCATACTTGAAGAAGTGGCAACACCAAAATCACACTAGGTCGCAGTAATATTAAGAAATGCAGTTGCAGCCACCTCGAGACACTGACTGATTACCGGCAAATGAATTCTGTCTCAGGAAAAGAAGAAATTTTCCTTGCTTATTGCTTAGTGCTTATTCTGCCAGAGTCCAGCACTGGTTCGTTGTAGGCAAGACACCTTAGTCACTTTAGACAAACCCTTCGGGAATGACTGAACTTTCACCAACTGATACAAGAGCTATAAAAGAGAGCTTTGTTTCTCTTGCCTCTTCTTTATTTTCATATAGTCTCTTTTTGAACTTTTAGCGTCCGGTTACATCTTCTTCTTCTTTCTGGACCTTATCTATCGCTTGTAATTTAAACTACTGATTATTTTGATTTCGAGAAGTATATTAACATCCACGCGTTGACAGAAATTTAATTTTAGATTTGACATTTACGAAATGAGTCGCTTTACGCATAAACAAAGTTGGGAAATATTGAAAACTTACGCGCAACCGAAAACACTGCGACACTGCGATACGCATACTCATCATCGTTCTCAGGAACTTAACATTTCTCACTCTGCTCTGAGGAAAATGTAAGCCTACAAACTTCAGTTAGTCCCAAAAATTAAGCCACATGACCATCCGATGAATTTTCGGTTCGCCAATGGGCTGAAGATCGTTTGCTCGAAGATGAGCATTTTTACCCAAAAATTATATTTACCGATTAAGCTCATTTCTATCTTGGAGGCTATGTCAATAAGGAAAATTGTCATATTGGAGATCAGAGAATCCACACTTGATTGTTGAGAGGCCAATGCATGGTCCGGCATCACCATTGGTCCACTTTTCTTCGAAAATAAGCAATGTGCCGCCGTTACCGTTGACAGCGAGCGTTACCGTGCCGAAACGAATTTTTGTTTACAAGAATTAGAGATTTTGAATGACATTTGGTTTCAACAGGACTGGACTGCATGCCAAATAGCCAACGTAATCAGCCGAAATGCTGATGTCAATTGGTCGCCTCGGATCTGTGATTTGACCCCATTGGACAATTTGGTGCAGAGTCGTTACGAATAAGTGTTACGCTAACTATCCATTGACGAGTCAGGGCTTCAAACATGAAATCGAAGATGCCATTTATGAGATTAAAGCGTTAATAATCGAGTTTTTCCTAAAAAGTCAATCTCATATTCACCAGTTTTTTTATAAAAAAATAAATAAATAAATATGTGGCACATAAAGCCCCAAAGGGCTCATTGGCCGAGCTTCTCTTCCATTACTGTTGTGCGTCTTAAATTTTGGACAATATTAGAAGGGACCTACTTATTTTAGCCGGTTCCGAACGGCAGAACACTTGTGACATCATTTTTTCTGAGCTTTGTCACAGAGTTCTTTAAGAAGCTTTTTCATGGCAAATTGTTACTGTCGGAAGAATTGCCAATTGCTTGCCGACAGGTGGGTACCGTTCGAAAGAAAAATCTTATCGATATTAAATTTGTTATGCATCAGCCGGGGATTGAATCACGACCTACAGATCAGAAGGCGAACACACTAACCACTGAGCTACGGCACCCTACCCAGTTTTTTTATACCGGCTTCTAATTCCAAACTTTAAGCTACCCACCCAGTATTTATAAAATCTCAGGTTTAAAACGGTGGACTCCCAAGGTGGGAGAAGCGGATAAAAAAAAAATTAATATGTGGCACTTAAAAGTCCCGAGGGGCTCTTTGGCTGAGCTTCTCTTCCATTACTGGGGTGCGTGTTAAATTTTGGACAGTGTTAGAGGGACCGTTCTAAAGAAAAATCTTTTCGATATCAAATTTGTTATGCTTCAGCCGGGGATTGAACCAAGACCTACATATCAGAAGGCCAACACACTAACCAGTGAGCCACGGCACCCGCAAGAAGGTGATAAAGCCATAAAATCTATCTGCAATAGGTTCAAAGTTGATCTCAGTTGATCATTAAACTTTCTAAAAGTAAAGAAATTAAACGTGCGTTTGCCTATATTGCAAACACCTCGCCCTTGAAAGTACTATGGCCAAAAATATAATCCATCTTCCATATAAAATAGTAATAACTCACAAATGAATAAGAGCAGAAATGTAAATGTTTATAGCGGATTATCGTATAATTTTACTTTGATAATCTCAAATCTCTAATAAACGATTAGTTGAGTTGCCATGTTTATTTTGAAAGTTCTTAGCAACACTAAGCTAACATTTAAACCATAGATGTCACTAGCAAAAATAAAAGAAATTGACTCTTTGGCATTTGAACGCACACAAAACTGCTTGAAACCCCATTCTATCTAATACCTCAATTAAGATGAAATTTTATTCCTAAAATATACCAGCATCTGGCATTAACAACATTTTCTATTTCATTCAATCAAAGTCGTCAAACCTTCGTCTGACATAAACTTTGGGTAGCATTAATTTTGATCATTTTTGACCAATGGAGAATACAGTGTAATATGAGAAACAAACAGCGATGACATATACATTTACTTGTTTCGAATAAATACAGAATTTTTCCAACGTTACTATCATTTTGTTGCAGACTGTATTGACGTATTTATACGTATTCATGATAAGCTTTGTATTTGTCCTTATTTACTGTATGTATAAATTTATATGTGTTTATTGAAATATGAAACTTCGTGTTCAAATATTTTGAACTAAAAATGTCAAATGTTTGGTAATTATTTACAAAGTATATCGCTGTACAATATGTGGTTAGAGTATTGAAAATATATTAGTGTAAATGCAAATAGAATGCAAATGCAAAATGTTTATAAATTATATATAATATACATATCATTGTGTATTTAAACACGTATATATTTTATTAGTTTCAAAATATTTTATTTTATAAATTTGCACACATATTCATGCATACCATGTGATATTAGTAAACATTTTATTATTTTGAAATGAAATGAAATATGTTGTACAAAAATGTTTTTATCACTAAAACAGAAATATGTATACATATTATTTTTCCATATTTTTCAAACAGAATTCCATTAAATTTACAATATAAACAATAAATACTTTTAGAAAGTTTAATGAAGTTTTCAAATTTCACAAGTCTAATAAAAAAATATTTATAAATGTAGGTACTCCATAAAAATAAATATTGTACATAACTAGTACATTTGATATTTGATTATTATGACTATTAGTTGATTATTGAAAATAAGTATTAAAGTTGTATGGATTTATGAACAAATATACAGAATAGTACTAATCATAAATGAGTATATTATTTTGACATTTCGATTTGATGGCAATTGTCAATTATTGCTACTATCGATGATATTCATGCTAAATGATTGCATTTAATATTTATAGGTTTTTGTTATATTTATTACTCATAACTTATCTATTTATATTCTTATATCATTGCTTTATTTTATTGTTTTTATTATGACTAGATACTTGATTAGTTGGTTTATATAGATTACGCTTAAGATTGTCTCGTTTGGTAGAAGAGAAAATCAGAAAAAATCCAAAAGCATCATATAAATTTTTGCAGAAAAATTTAATGCTTGTAACATTTTTCATTGAAATAACTATATATTTTTTTTAAATTGAAATTGAAAGAAGATTTCCGAAGTTACAGCTGTTTCAATTAAAAGGAAACTCTGTCATTTTTTATGGGGGCTACTATAAACAGTAGGCGTGGCTCGCCAAATTTCGTCAAAATAGCTCAATATTTCCTGAAGTTATTGTGCGAACCATCCATGTGACGGACGGATGGACGAACATGGTTAAATCGAAAACCTAAGCGACGCTGATCACAAATATATATATTTTAATATCTCCGGAGATTCCTTCAAGTGGTTACAAACAAGGTTATAACTTGCATATACTTACGCAGGGAATAAATAGCAAATTTTTAATGCTGAAACAGCTTAAAGTGCATACACTAATACTATACCTTTTATGGTTTATTTGCTTATAGGTCAGTTATACATATTTCTAAGTTCTAATTCTTATCAGATGAAAAATGGCAATTTATTCTTAAGAAGATATTTAATAAAAATTTATAATAAATACTTGAATTGAGAATTAACTTGACAAAATGTACTGAATTAATTTTGGTTCTATTTATACTCTTCGCGCTAAAATACAATATATCAGAGTATTTAGCAGAAAATAGTAAAAAATTTATTTTTATAATAAAATTAACATAAAAACATAATTCTGCTTTAAAGTTGAACAAACACCCAGCAAGAAATAAATTCTTACGTCAATAGCGTGTATAAATGGCATACAGGATATACAGTTATTTGATAGTCAAACTTTGACCAATCAAACAATTTTCTTGATTTCGTGAAATTTTCCGAATTGGATTTATCACATTTTGTAAAGTCACTTCTAAATTATAGAAAGTATACATAATTTTTTTTATTCGAATTTGCAATCAGTTGCAACGTCACCAGAATTTAAATAGAATGTGCGCACAATTCAAATTTCTACTGAAAAATATTATGTTGCCAACATGTTGTTAGATACTTGTTGCTATATATATTTGCGTGATTAGACAGAATGTGGGTTTAGTGTTAATATATTAAGGTAGTAGTCCGATGCGACGGGTTCAAAAAATCGTTTTTTTTTTTACATTTTTCGGAAGAAAAACATCTTTAAAATACACTCTCGGACCGAAATTTTGAATATTTTTAAAGTTATAGCTAAAATAAGAGAGAGCGCCGTAGTGTGTATGAATCTGTTGTCAAAACTTTAAAGGCGTTTTTCTCAAAACCATGTTTTCGAAATTTCGGTGAAGCACTGACTCAAAACTGTTCAACCGATTTGGCTAAAAATTTTACCCGTTATTCTAGACACACATATATAAATACGTAACGTTTAAAACATTTAATTTTTTAATAATAAACTATTTTATTTAAACAGTTTATGAAGAAAAAAAATTAGATTTTGAGAACTTTTTCACAAGTCCACCATTTTGTTTTTTTTTATGTATATTATAAGTTAGTTCATTAAAAATCTTTTTGAATTTTTTTTTTCAGATGACTTCGGAAGGCTGTGTGCTTCCCCGAACCAACTCATCTTTTTTTCGAGGACTCCACTCTGATGTCAAAAATTAAAAGCAAATTAATGTAAAATTAACTTAAAAAATTTTTTTTCTATACTTGAAAACACCAATAAAAGCATGTAAATATTTTAAAACGATCGCATTTTATTTTCTTGTTAAAAAAAATTCATGAAAAATCGTCGAAATTTCGGTCGTCACACCTAAATGAAACACATAATATTTTGAGCTTATATATTTTTATAGGGAACATCTGTTGATGGCTTTTTGTAAATCATTATTTAGCTAAAGGCCAGTGATTTGTGTGTTTTGATATTTGTATCAATGAGTTGAGCAACTTTAAAAATCAATAAGATGGTTTAAGAAAAAATAAAATACACCTTCCTTATCTGCATTTGATTTTCTTTTTTTTTAGGTGAGCAGGATTAGAGCTCATTATTTCATTTTATGTGCACGTTTTGTCCATCAAACGTATATTACACATAAACGCTAATATAAATCATACCATTAATTTTATTATCTTGTTTTCTTCTATTTAATTCTTCAATATGAAATCATCCCAATCAAAAAAGTACAAATATAATACTGACGTTAAAAACATTGAAATGAGATTGCAAAAATTTTGAAACAACAAGGAAAAGCCTACGAATGATGTACTCATCTATATTTACGAGAGTATAATATTGTAGCCTATCGTCTAAACTAAAACGATTATAAAGTGTGTATATATGAAAGAAGACGAAGAAAAAGTGGATAGCAACATAAAAAAAAAATATAACTTTATATAATTTGTCTTACTTAATCTTCGTTCTCCCTTCTTGACTTAATCATCATAATCGTGCGTTTGCTTTCCGTTTTGTGGAGTTTCTTTGCATAATGTGTACGTATATGATTCGCCATTTAGCATAATATGAACAGTATATATTGTTGAGTGTTCTATTTTTAATGCTAGACGACCCCCACTTTATGCAAGTATTAATGTACCCACTCACATGTATGTGTCTGCATAATATAGTACATATACGTTGTACGTACTATTTTGGCAACTTCTTACCATGCTTCATTAACAATTTAGCATATCAGCACGCTACCACCATAATAATTCGTAGCAGCAGTAGCAGTAGGAGCAACAATATCAATAATGATGTAATGAATACTTATTTACTCTTTGTAGCACGTGGAATTAGTGTCAGGAGGGTTGAAGACTTTGTACAAATATTATTGAAAGTGAAAGGGACATTTTTTGGTCTTGACTCTGGTGAAATGATGAAAGGTTCTTGCGTGAATAGCAAAGTGGTGTACATACAAACAATTGCGGTAGGTGAGAACAAATTGAAGATAATGGTACATATAAATAATATGCAATGTACTCGTACGTAGCGGTAATAATATTGGATATTATCTCAGTACCTGTATGAAATAGTTTGCCCTATTTTTGAAATGACTGGTAATTAGGGATGACAAAAGGTTCACTTACGATAATATTGTGCGATAGAATCGTGGCCAAGGCGATGAAGTGGCTCAAATGGTGGCCAAACCAAAATGTGTAAAAGGTTTTGAGTGAATTGAGTGCAACTGGAAAGGAATCATTGACTATGCACTGCTTCATAGTCGAACTCATTTTCTTTTTTTTTTTTTCATTGCAAAAATTTTTTATTGATAACAAATGAGTTCTTTTATGTTGCCTTCAAGATGATAACGAATTTATAAATCAAAACGTTGCAATTTTAACCCAAATCATACCAGCTAAACTATGTTAAATAAAGACTTGAAATGGTAGCAGATCAAGTGCTAGTATTTTTTAAAACATATTACTTAAATTATTTGGTATTAAATATAATATATTTTAAATTAGAAAAAGGAAAAAAAATTTTTTTTTTATCAAGATTACGGAATCAGACGTGCAGTGTTCAATTTGAGAACATTATTAAGCTCGCGAAAAGAATTCATAGTTTAAATTTTACGATTTGAAAATTTGGGCTACGCAATTTGAAAGAATACATAATCTCTTCTTTAAGTTAATTTTACATTTTTGAAAGGTTGTAATATGTGGTTATAAAAACCCCGTGAGCCATGATATATTATCGCAAAGTGAATTTCTGTTTGCAATCAATGAAAAATGGAGCAGCAGGGAGGTAGAACGATGATCTTCTAACAACGGTGATAATTGACAGCAAACTTACACTATCTTAGACCGTATGCAATTATGTCCTACATCAATCTACGGTACGTAAGAATTACTTGAAATTATATCCAAAGGAAAGAAAGACTGAACGGATAGATATAGTTAACAAACTGAATTCATATGCATACAAATACCCGATTTTCAGCTTTTATTTAGTTTTGAACCAAAAATTGAATTAAGAGAAATTTTGAATTATGAATTTCTTATATCTAGAATCGTTAAACAGTGAATTATAAATGAATTAAAAATTCCGAAATTGTACCAATTTAAGTGGGTGTAAAGAGAAAAGCATATGAAATATCCCAACAGAAGTTATTTTACTGTTTTCCCTTTATTTTTTCGAAAAACTACGAAATTGAAAAAAAAAATGCTCAACTGAGCAACCAAATGGTGGACCAGCCCGGAACATAAACAGAAGTTCAATTTTAATAAACCCAGAACGAAATACAGTGCTATTTCTAACGGTAAATGCTGTGAAGTATTCTTTAAATAGAAATTTTATAAAAATCTAAACCACCTAACATAATGGCATCTTCGTTAAATTTTATCGAAGTACCATCGTCTTCTAAAACTATTGAATAGAAGCCCAATTCTGAATGGGTGTCATACCGTCATGTATTCTACCATGTTATATAGCCTATTTCATGTGTATCATACTAGTTATTATATTAAATACTTAATTTACCATAGTCGTCCATCAAAAACATTATTAACAATTTATTTTAATTTTATGTGCCCATAGTATCACTTACCTGTATTGGTCATATATTCCTCAACTGAAAATGCACTACCTTCCTTAAGTTGCTATGACTATTTTGATGTAAAGTTGTGACTTCTAATTCATTTCGTTTAAAGTATTACAAATGGCTTAATTTACTATTAACAATATATTATATTATTTTAAAACTTTTTTTCTCCATTTAAGCCAACCGCTAATGACACTTTTATTATACACTCGCAACCACAAAATATACAGCTTCTCAAGAGTAATGCTTATCTGAGCACGATGAATTTAAATTTCGTTAAAAGTTTTGCTGTTTTAACAATTTCACACGTTTGTCTTCTGTTTTACTGAATTTTTTCTATTTTTCTCTCATTCTTCTAACTCATTAATTTCCACTTTATTTTCTTTTGTGCCTTATGCCTACCTGACTACATGCCTGCCAGCAGTCAGAAGTGCTAAGTATCTTAAGAACACACTAAGACATAGCAACGCACTTTTTTAGCTTTAGGATATTTTACATGTCACTCTGATGATGGCTTAATTTAAAAATGCCGAAGCATAATTCCATGAAATATGACAGAGTCCAACTGATGAGAGGTAAAATAAAATGAACACACGAAACGGGCGAAACCGACGCGTACGTTAATAAAACTTTAAACTCACGTTTAATATCAGTATTACTGTTGCTACTATTAATTACGAAGACGTATATAACAGTGTCAAGTGAATGTATGGTTCAAATATTTTCCTTGAACTTTATGCAGGCAAACATTTCCACGTGATATACGTTCGCTTGCTGTTACACGACACATTCAGGCGCTCCCGCAATGTTATGCACTGTCAAAACGGAACTCATATACACAGTTCGCGGTGACGACAATGTTGATGGCCAATTCAAGTAATTCCGCTTACGACTACGCTCCACTTATATTTAAATATTCACAGTACTAAAGTGCATCGGCCACCTTTTCATAATACTTGGGTGGATTTCTACCAATAATAATATTATGTATATGTATATATACATATATACATATATATATATATATATATATATATATATATATATATATATATATATATATATATATATATATGTTTGCGCGAACGACACAAATGAATATTGCACACGACGACGATTAATCACAAAAAATATGATGCTTTATCAATGACGGACGATACGATACGAAATACCATAAGCGGACGACACAACATGAACGAATGACGACGACATTAGTAATGCGACTGGTATATGGGCAAGTAACTCCGTTATGCCGAAGCTGAATAGGACTAGGACAAACAGGCTGGATGGATGTATAGCTGGCTGGCTGGCTGGCTGGCAGGCTGACTAGTTGACTCGTTGGCCGATTGAAGTAAAGTACTTTTTGCAAAGCAAAAACAACAGCATAGCAACAACAACAGCAGCACGATATTTGTATTCAAAAGAAAGCCGAAGCTGCAAAACGAGAATGATTCGCAGTGAGAGAAAAATCTCAAAAATAGGCACTCTTCAAAAAGAGAGTGCGCAATCAAAACAAAATCCTAGAATGAAAACTTAATGCCAGAAACTCCAGAAAGTTACTTCATTCTATTTAACAGTACAATTTGTGGTAGAAACTGTGGTAAAAGCTTCCAATTCATGGCTTCGAAATTGTAATTGTGTAGAAATGAGAGAATTCATCGAAAATGATTCAAAGAGTAATATATGGACGCAGATAATTAGAACACCTCAAAAAATTTGCATTAATTTCGGTTGGTATAGTTGTATATTTTTGGTTGTATATTTTTGGTGCTACCTTCTATTTCCGGTTGAGGTGTGGTAGAATAAAAAATAAAAAAAATAATATTTTCACTCACATAACCTGGAATTAATGCTCTTACAAAAGCTCTCTTTTTACATTGACATACCCTCTCTTTCGCTTTCCCTATCTCTTTGAATTCTTTTCTAACGAAATAATGTCAATATGAAGTTTGGGTGTAGTTCGTAAATGTCATTACTCAAATAAAGTTCGTATATTCGGCTTTGAATAAGATTTACAGGGAGAGAGCGAGAGAGATGGAGAGAGAGAGAGAGAGTGAGAGCGTTAGAGTGTCCCATTATATGCGCATGAACTAACTCTCTTTGTATACTTTCCACAGTGTCAGATGTTGGTGAAAATATTTCAACAATGCTAGAAGCCAGCGCACTCTAATTGAAGAGAAATCATGCTGAAAAGATGCATTGCTGTAGTTATGAGGCGTGAGATAGGTCATACACGTATTTAATTTAAATGCGTTCAACACAGTAGTAATAGACGTCTTTTTGGATTTGGATATAAAAATTGTCTAGCGTATTTAATTTTTTATCTTCATGAAATTGCAGTTACAAAGGTTAAGGTCGATATTGGTACTATTGTTATTTATGATCTGAGTGACTTGAAGATTTTCGTTTCAAATAATTTACTGAACAATATGGTGTCTTTCATATTAATTTTTCTATTTTTGTTTAAAAAATACATTTTTTTTTATTTCCTGAACAAATAAGATTTTCCAAGTCTTATGAAAGGTCCTAAAAAATATAATGTTAAGGCTTTCTTAACAAAAACTTGATTGTTCGCACGACCAGAACCAGTGAAACGATAACAAGTAATGACCCATTCATACTCAAATCAGTTAAAAATGAACTTTGTCACTTTTCGTGGCAAATTTGCGCTGCAAGTCTTATTACTAGGTCTTTTTTTAATTTAAAAGAATAATTAATTTTTGAAATGAATAATTTTTGTATTTCCTTCTAATTTCTTTTTGCATAATTTTTACACTATATTTATTTATATTTTCACCAATTTCTCTTTGATTCGCTCTTTTACTCGCCTTCTTTTCTCTTATGCTTTGATACACTCTTATGTTACACCCTCAATTTTCCAATGTCACACTTTTTGCAAATTTTGTTGCTTCGATTCAACAACAGTACAAAATTGTTGTTAGTCTTTTATTATTTTTTATTAATTTTTATTTTTCATTTTTATGCTTTTTAAGTACACATTCCATACGTAATATATATGTACCAAACAAAAAAAAAAACATTGTTATGTGTACAATATTTAGCAGAGTTCTCACGTTTTAATTTTCCTCCCCACTCTCTCATAACGTCACTCATCCAAGCAACTACCCTTCTACGTGCATATTTCGTGCATATTTTATGCGTTTTTACGTCATACCATTGTTGTTGTTAGCTGTATTTTACTTTTGATGGTGGTGGTGAGAAGATGGCACTTACTTTACTCTGTAGTGTCTGAGGTCAGAAATGAAATGAGCATTTCTTCATCTTCTTATTTTTTTTTCTTCTCTTTTTTTTTTTGTCGGAGCTTGAGTGTATATAAGTAGTTGATTTGCTCATTTGATCTTTTTGTTTTCATATATTCTTCTTCTTCTTCTTCATTTACAGCTGAATGAGTCTCTGGAGTGAAGGAAGAAGAAAAATATATTGTATTGTATATACAAACGGATTATCATACAAATGTAAAACATATGCGACCCATATTAGTAGTGTATCCATATATTTACATATTTGTGTGCATGTGTGAGAAGTAGTGTCATTATCCTTATGAGTAATTATGATTAATATACCGTTATTTTTTAATTATATAGTTTTTGTTCTTTTTTTTCCCCTACACATGCTCCAACTCTTCCGAAATCCTTTTTTGTTGGATTAAATTGTCGCTGATATTTTTATAAATCTATGCTTGTATTTATTTAGAAGAAAATTTTTTGTTATTTTTATACTTGAGTTTTAAATCTGCTATAATAAATTATAGTAACATTTAAAAATAAGATAAAATGCAATAAATATTCATACATACATTGTACAAAAATTTTGTAATTAATTTTATTAGCTTTTTATATATTATGATTTCAATGTAATAAGCATGCAATATATAGTTGATGAGAGTATCTAACGTACTTGTAAAATGAATGTGATATTGGTGTGATATGTGTATTATATTTCTATAAGGCATTTATATATGAAGAGCAAAAATTAATCACATTTTTATAAGGTGACGCATTTTATATTGACAACATCAACATTCAATGATTTGACGAGAAATGATCTTTGATATTTGATTTTGGTGTACAAAAAAATAACCAACGTACGTTATAATTACCCTTGTGGATAATAACTCATCAGCTCTCAAGTTTCTAGCTTATATTGATTTTCTTGTTAAAGAACTATAGAGTTTTCATCGAGTATTTATTATATTTATTATATATTACAATATATCAATTTTATTTTTGCGAAAGTTAAATTCTCCCAACTTACATTTCTTTGGTTGAAGTTTTATTATTTTAAATTAGTGGTTTTAATCGTTTCATTCCAATTAGACGGTATCTCAAACTATACCAATTTTGTCCTTGTAGAAAGAAAAGTTTAGGTTACATGTAATTTCTAGATTTCACAATGACTGCTTGACCCCACGAGCGTACATTTTGAAACCATTGGACTTATTTTTGCATGACTTTATATGAAATATTGTGTTAATTATTCAGTCTTTATATTTAAAGGTCAAAAGTCATTTACAATTAAATCCACAAATTGAGTCCAGCAGACAATTTTGTAGTGGTTGCTCAAATGCATTCATATTCAATATATAATGACAAGGTTAATTATATATTGGTATATTATAAGGTAATCATTATGATTACACAGTGTCCCAGTAATTATGAGATATTTAAGTGACCTAGTGACTGTAGATCTGATCGAATATAAAGAAAAATTATATTTAGATTTAAAACCCACACATTTTTTTATTTGTTATCAAAAACTACTATCGAACCACTTGTGTCATTTAAAAATGAATAACTCAATCATTCACCAATTAATTCATATCGGTCTTCTTAAGAAAAATTATTACAACTCTGATTATTTGGAATCGATTCCAATAGGTATACAATTATTTTATTAGACATTTCATGCACTTTCATAACATTGATGCACTTAATTATCATTTTTAGCAAACTTTTTAAAAAAAATTTTTTTTAATAGAAAAAGTGACAAGAAAGTTACAAAAAAGTGACAAAAAGGTGACCTATTGCAGACGTACTTTTCGAAATTTAATATATTTAATATATTCAACTAGAATCAAATATATTTCCTCAAATGTCTATTTTTCTCCTTTCTAGAACTAAAAAAAAAATTAAGAAATTACTGAGCTGCTAATTGTTAAATGATGCAAGTGACCAAGGTTGTCAAATATTTGCTAACTCCACCTTCGTGTTGCACTCGACCTACAACTTCACTAGCTCACCTGTGAAGTAGATAAATTTGTTAAATTATCATCTAATGTACGTAGTACGTAATAGAACCGACTATCGGAAAAAGAGAAATGATTGGGTTGCAGAAGTACACCGATGTGCTTCGCCACATTTATTGAGAAGGTTGTAGATTTAACGTCTTGGAGTAATTTTTATCACTCTTACCACTTGTTATTATGACACTTCAATTTTTTTAAGAACACCATTCTTCCACAAAACCTAACATATTAGCGTTTAATTAATGGGTATTTTAGCAAAACGTAATAAATGCATTTTTGATCGTTGCCTTTCTTGTATTCTGCTTTTGCTATTTTTGTATATTATATAAATAATATAAATAATATAATAAAAGCTATAAACCAAAAAAAATGTACTTTCATGAAAATATTGAACATAAATACACAAATTCGTCTTAAAGTTAGACAAATCTTAAAGGGATTGCCATAAAAAAAAATATTGAAATCCACCAGTAAAAGGAAATCCACTACTTTTCCAATAGATGGATTCAGTAATCTGTACCTCGGGATGTATAAGTGCGATCGGGTTATGATAGATGGCATTAGAAAGATAGGATTTCGTACCAAATAAACATTTCAGGCAGTTTTGTGATTGCTTGACTCAGTATTGTTTGAGCACGCGTGAAAGATGGACACCAGTAAAGAGAAAATAAAGGCGAAAAGGGACAAATAACTGCATAGATTTGCGGTCATTTCGTTTCTAGAGGAATGAAGTGTAAGGCAGACACCTAGTAATTTTAAACCCTAATATTTCCCTCGAATATATATACTCCCCATGCCTATCCCCTACGAAGGCTACCTCGTTAAAATGTGAAATTTTATTAAATTGGCACCCACCATTCCATTGTATTTATTTTTTGGCCTCAACATTTTTTCCTTACTTATTCACCAACTATCTGGACATTTTTAGTTGGCGCCCATACAAAAGGAATGGCAAAAGAAAAAACACCTTAAAACAAACCAAGTCCTATTTAATGCAATTATAATTGAGCGTAAATAAATAAAATTTTATAATTTTTGTTCGAAAATATGAATTAACCATTAATTTTTTTTTCATATGGTATATACTTATTTAAATAGGCGCTGGCTACGGGAAGCAAAAAAAAATTTCCTTACGTATTTTTACCATACCTTTGAACTAAATATTAATCCTTGACCAGTTCTATCATATATTTGGGATTTATATCATAGATTTTAGATAATTCATTTATTTAATTCTTACTAACTACCGTCTGCGAAGACCATTTACTGACATAAACAAACGAGAATTATAAAATTAAATTACTGACTATTTTATCATAACTAATGCTATGAAATATACATTAATGCAATAGAGCATTTATAATAAAAAATAAAAAGCAAATAAAATGAAATGAAACTCATTAAAAATTCAATTCAAAATACAATCATAAAAATAAAATTTTGCTCTCTTGCACTAATAAATATCAACATTTCATATATTCACATACATTTATTTACTCAACAACTAACTTGTATTTATATCGTACTACTTTCAGTAAATGCAACAACAATAACAACAACAAAAACAATCAAGCCATAATAAACCACATATCTACAAAGAATAAGAAGAAGATGAAAAAACCAAATTTTAACATTTTGCTGATGACACTCCATAGTGTCATGTGAAAATATTAGAAAAAAAATGTTTTTACTTAAAATGAAGAACAAGAAGAAAATGAAGAATTCACTTATTTTATTACAATTTCACTTTAGTTGGCAGCTAAAAGACATTCTACACACACACACACACACATAAACATAAATACATTCATATACATGTATACATGTATGTAGCATGCATACCTACACTTGCAAAGAGACACATTAAATGCTATAAATAAATAAATGTGTTATATAAAATAAGAAAATGGCAAAATGCAATAGCAACAACAACAATAACAATCACAATTGTATTTCATTTTGCGTATTATATTGTTAGTGTTGTTTGTAGTGAAGAGACATGGCTTTACGTATTTCTTCATCCTTCTATTCTTCTTCTGCTTCTCTTGTGCGCTTACAAAAATGCATTCAAGTGTATTCTATAATACATATATAATCTTATGTGTGTATATGTGTATATTTATGCACAAGAAAATAATAACAATAATAATAAGAAAAATGAAAAGCAAATATTACCGCATTGCATTGCACTGAACATTCAAACACATCAAAACACACCACAACTACATGTATGTTGCTAATGCTTATACACACATACACATACACATACACTTACACATAGAGAAATGCGCAAAGACACTGTTGAGACATAACGACTTAGAGAAAGCCACACACTCTCATCCATACATACGAGTACATACGATATATAGATTTATACGCATAAATTCCCATGCACAGTGCTCACGCCTTGTACTGATTTCCAACTCTTTTCAGTAGCATGCTTATTCACAAGAATGCGTTCAAGTCCATTTTATTTCTCAGCTTTTTCTTTACTTTACATGACGTTGTTGCTACTGCTACTGTTGCTGCTGCTACTGTTGCCGATGCTACTTACTACTCTACTGTGAGTGGTAATACCAATGGGTACTTGTTTTTCAATTTACCGCCAGCCATAACCAAGCAGCTACTAGCTAATGGTATTAGGAACAGCAACAAGCAAAAAAAAAATTTAAATAAATTACTCTATGTACATTTTCAAAATACATATACAGGGTTTAACAATAGAAAAAGAAAGACTTGGACAAAAACTTCATTACAGAAAATTACTTAGAAGGGAAAAGTTCATTAACTGCTGAATCAAATGATACATAAATTTTGTAAGCACTCGAATATTAGTCATTTATTTTAGAAAAAATATTTACAAGCCATACGTAAAAGAAAAAGTACACGATCCCAAGGATGATGACAAGGAAGCCACATTTGCTAACAATGTAACAAAACTAAATTTTTTTTTTCTAAAGGTTAAAAAGGATGAGACTTCGATTCACCACTAGTATCCTAAACTGTGACAATGAACAGCTGAGTGGACCTAGTTGGGGTTCGGCATAAGTTTTTTGGGATGCAAATGATAGATTGGATTGGAAGAAATGGATATCAAAATCCACGACAATAGTGATGAAAATCTGTAAAAAAAAGGCTATGGCATCAGGTTTTTATGATAAAAAGAAATATTGTTAATTGATTGCCTACAAACTGGTCAACCAGTGCACCACTGTATATGCTAGATAACGTTGGCAAGCTTTTCGAATGACTACTCAAACCTTGATTAAGAGCTGCAATAGAAAAAGTCGGAGATTTATCGGGCAGACAATATGGCATCAGACCACGTAGATCCACTTGCTATACAAGACGTAATCGAAGGTGTCGATGCTACTCATACTGGATATCACTACTCCAGACGAGTAGTTCTTTTAGCGACACTAGATGTAAGGAACGTTTTCAACGGCACTAGATGGAACGACATCATCTAAACCCTTGAGAGCCGGCTTCGGGTACCGACATATCTAATGAAAAGAGTACGCAGCTACTTGAGAGATTGGGAATTCATTTACGAGACCAGCGGTAGGACCAGAACAAAACTAATAACGTCGGGTATGGCCAGACCTCTGGAACGTTAACTATATTGACATATTAGAGATTGATATGCAGGACAAAACTCATCTGGTGGACGCCTGAAACACCGTTGACGCACAACGAAAGCTGAACCAGGTCATGCTGAGGAAGAGAGCCTGGCTGGATGACCACAGTCTACTGCTTGCTACGGAAAAAACTGAGATATTGCTGCTAACGAAACGATATATACCATTAAAAGTGGAGATGCGAATTTCTGACGAAACAATAGATTGATTGGGATTGAGACTGGACTCCAAACTCAAGTACTGGCCACAAATCGGACACGCAGCAATTAAAGCAGCGCAGGCTACTTCGGAATTGAGTAGACTAATGGCAAACATTGGTGGCCATATTTGTGTTTGTGTCTCATGTCTGTGGTAAACTCTGTTCTACTTTATGGTAGAGAAATATAGGCAGACGCGCTGAAAGCAGAAATTTAGCCATTTTATTACCTCCTCGTCGCAAAAAAAAACTTGTCACCCACTAACAGAAGATTATAACGCATGTCTTTTGGATCAACTGAATATCAAAATCAGAGGGAAAAGTGATCAGTCTACCTGATTAACTTTCTTCCAAAAAATGCTCACAAATATGTTATTATTATTTAACTTTAAAAAAAAAAAAATAAAATAAATCAATTGAAAATACTAATTTGTATCAAAATTACACTTTTATCTTTACCATGAAATAGTGGCTCCATCTGCCACGATAGTCTGGGCAAAACAAAATCAAATTTTGTATTCAATTACCTTTCCAACAAGCTATTAGTTATTTCAATTTACTTGTTTTATTGATTTTTTCTTTTAACATAATTATAATTTTTCCAGCCCCTCAGCATTAAGTGAAAACTTTCAATTCATTTTAAAGAAAATTTTTGCATGCTACATCAAATCACCAAAATATGTATACCTTCTTTGATGTATATTTTCAGATTCTTTTGGATCTTTTCATGTATACAGAGAAAAGTGCGATTTTGTCGGACCGTGTTATCTTTATTTCTGTACCTCTTTTAATTGGTACTTATTTCGAATCGAATTATGGTCTACATTGTAAAAAAACATTAGAAAAGAAGAGACATTTTTTAATGCCATTTTCGAATTTATGATGTCCAAATTATGAAATTAAATCATTTCTCCTTGGTTGTGAACATCACCGAATTATTAATAGAATTTTTTTTTATCTGAGGATTCTACAAATTCAATAAAATATTTGCATAAAATGCAATGATTTTTAAGATTTTACTTTTATTTCATAGTCAGTCATATTTAGCAAGAAATCTTATCGAAACACGCTTTATATAGGTTCTCAAATCTATATACATTTTTAATGATAAATACAGATATTCACATGTACACAAATATAAGACATATACAAATATAATAACAACAATTTTATACATTTAGAGTGGTAAAGCAAGTTATAAAATAATATGAACTACGAATTGGATTTCTTGCAAACAAAAAATAAGTAATATGCTATTTCTTGAAAACAAAACAATAAAAAAAACGACAGAAAACAGAAAGAACAAATTATTAAATAAATAAAATAAAGATATATTAGAAGATCAAATACAAAACGAAATCGAATCGGGTGCTTATATATTTATATCCTACATCATTGGTACTTCAACGGAATTACAATGGTGACAGTCATAAGCATTAGCAACAACAACAACAACAACAGTAGTCAAGATGCAAATAGTAGCTACTACAGTAGCTTTAGTAAAATATATATTTCCAAACATTTTGGATATACGAGAAGTTCAAATATTTTAGCCACGGCCCATGGTTTGGACAGCCCTGTTCTAAAGAAAGTGTTTATACTTGCTTGGAAACGGATGTTGAAAGAGATAAAGTAACACACAATCACGCACGAAAGAAATGCTCTGGTATACTAAATATAATGCAACAATAATAGCAACTAAACATAATATTTTCCAATAAAAATAGTGATGCGCATTAACGCTTCGTTTTAGTATTTCTTATGGATAAAGGTATGTTCTATGTAATATGAATGTATGCAAAAATCTGAATATGTGCATGTATGTGAAAAAAAAAATTATTTATATGTTCGTGGTGTATTATGTAGAGTTCGTGAATGCATTTACATGCAAATTGTATCGTAATCGTATATATAAGTTGTAGTATATATGCATGTGCATGAATTGACGTAGATTTAGTTGATTCCTTTTTATTTTCTACAAATTGCTTTACTTCATGCTGGATAACTCTGACTATATCCACTTCTATTCGTTGTTACTACACTATGAATGTAACAATTTTTTTGTTTGTTTGTTATTTCATTCTTAGATGCACAGTCTTTTTATAAAAAGCATTTCCTTGAAAAATAGATTGGGTTTAAAGGCGCTTATTTGTATGGAATTATGAAGAAACTCAAGTTAATGCAAGCTCCATTATAATATATCAAAATAAGTTGGTCTTGAAATACTTTTATTGAGCTGAATGCTTAAAAAGAACAAATGAAGTAAAAGTGGAGTTTTAAAAGGAATACCTTTGACTCAGCCTCTACAACTTTTAACTTTATATCTCTGCCATATAACATATGTACAGATTATTTAATTATTATTATTTTGTACCCTACATTCAAAAAGGAAAGGGTCCATGCTTCTGTTGGTAACATCCACGAAACTGATCAGAATCACCATTTAAATGTGTCTATATATCTATATGTCTGTCTATCTTCCTGTCTGTCAGTTCTTCTGCCCATCGTTCAGTCTGTTAGCACGATAACTGCCGTAATTATAGCGCAATTGTGCTAATATTTTTTATACAAGTATGCCATTATTTTGACCAATGAACTAACTGATCAGTTCATCAATGGATGAAATCGAATGAAAACCATACCTACCTCCCAAATAAAAATAAGTTGCTGACTTCATGTTTTCATACTTTACATACGAAAATTTGAAATGCTTAAGTTGAAACTCGGTTTAGATGAAAACGAGCTAGTTCGGATGTAATTCATACCTACCTCCCATACAAACGTTTACATTTGAATGAATGTTTTCACACTTTTCGCATGAAAATATAGAAAAATTCAAGTTGAAACTGAGCACATATAATTATGCTTCTTATTGCATGTTCACGGTAGAAAATGGCCATAATCGAATAAAAATTGCACCTATCTTCCATACAAAAGTATTTTTCCACTTGCAGTATATACAATATTATTTAATAAATTATTAACTTGTTAAAAAATGAGTTAAATAGGCTACAACTTACGGCTACATTCCATACAAACATAAGCTTCTATACGTATGTTTTCACACTTCTCGCACGAAAATATACAGTTATCAAGCTAAAATTCGGTTCCTACAATTAAATTTACTGAATAAACGGATATGCTGAATTGTTTGAAGACCACGTCTATCTTCCACATTTCGTATGTATTTTTTCACATTTATTGCATGAATTTGTGTAGTTATCAAGCTAAAGTTCAGAATATACAATTTAAGTTATTAGGTAATGTACCAGTTCAAAAATGGGCTAAATCGGATAGAAACTACGATAACCTCCCATACAATTGATATATATTTTCAGACTTTTTGCATGTAAATATAGAGGTATCAAACTGAAACGACAAATAAGTATATAAATATCATAATATCATAATTAGAATTACGTTGGAATGCATTTGCTTAATACCTCGTCCTGCTGCTGAAACCAGAATTATTGCGTCATTTGTTTGTCACAAATAAGTCAAATAAATATCTGTATGAATATGCTTTTTATGTATGCGCACACATAACATTCTTCATTTGAAATTATTTGCTTTTGTTATTGCTAAAAGAAGAATTGTTATATAATTGTCGATGCTCTTCTAAGCTACTTCTGAACATCATTTCACTTTTCTTAATTTTGTTCATCTCGTTGGTTTTCCCCTTTATTTTGTCCATATAGTTATTCATTATTATTTTGTATTTTTTGTTTGTTTTATTTTTTCACCCCAACTTCATCCTGTTTTTATCATCAATTTCTTTTTGATCGACTTGTTATTTCACTTTATCAGATTTTTATTTCTCTCATTTATTTTATTTTATTTTTCTTTTGTTCCATTTCATTCAATTTAGTCTTTTTTTTTTCAATGTACATGTTTGTGTGTGTGTGTGTAAAAATGCTTGTATGAGTGAATAAATTAAATAAACAACAAGAGAAAAATGGTTATGCATCATGTTTTTGTGTGAGTGTGACTCTCCGTATACGAATGTACGTTTGTGAGTGTGTGTGTCTGTGTCTGTGATTTATATTCATTTTTGCAATGGTGTGAAAATAAAATTGATTGAAATATTCTTACTGTGGTTGTTGTTTGCTATTGTCATTGGTTTCTTCATAATGCTACTGATAGTGAATGGTGCTTTTGTTGATGATCATGATCATGACAATGATGACGCACATTGATTTGTGCAAAAGTGTGTATTTTATTATAGGTATTCATGTATGGAAGAGTGATTTGATATACGTAAATTGATATATGTCTGCATGCTTATTTATATACTCGTATTTGTATATGGATATTTTTAGGTACATATTAATAATATAAGGATATGTAGATGAATTGGTTATGCATGTATGAATGCATTTATCTCTAATTTTCCTATTTTATATATTTATATAAATCAAATTTTGAAAGTAAAATTGAAAGAGTACAATGTAATTTTAGTAAAAATTAGCTGAATTGGAGTTAAATTCTCTTCACGACATTATGAAGAGTTACTATTTCAACTAAATTTAATGGGAGTGATAACATTATTGCTAATAGAAAATTATGCAATATTAAAACCTACTATTCGCATAATCCAAGAGTAGGATTAATTAAAATACTGAATTATCAGTTATTCAAATAATCAAAATTTTGATATATCAAATAATATACAAATTATTCCAATAATATGAATACTGATAAATCAAAAAATTGAAATTTTTAATTTTAAAGTTAAAATAAAAGCCAAGGGATAATCATATTCAAGTTTAATTGATAAAAAAAATTAATAATAATACAATAAATATGAGAGTACGACATATGCAGACAAATATTAGGTTAGGTTATTTGTCCATCCTCTCGGAGAGGACAATTTTTTTAAGCATAGCTCTTTAATGGTTTCAATGTACAATTTCGTTAAATAACTATGAGAAAAATAGAACTTTACGGTACGAAAAAACCTTTTTATACCCTGCATAATGCAATACGCAAGGTATATTCATTTCGGTCAGATGTTTATGTCCACTTGAAGGAATCTCCGGAGATATAGACATAGATATATATTCGCGATCAGCGTCGCTTAAATTTTCGATTTAACGATGTCCGTCAGTCAGTCCGTCTGTCTGTCACCTGGCTGGTTCGCACGATAACTTGAGTAAATATTGAGCTATTTCGACGAAATTTAGCACAAGTAACCTATGATCCAAGGGTACGGAAGGGATTGATATTGGGCATGATCGGTCAATAGCCACGCCCACACCAAGCATTCAAAGTGACTAACCTCGGAATTTTCAAAATCTTTAACTTGCTATAACTCACATAATATACCACTTGGAACAACAATATATGGCACATAGAGTTCTATTATACTACTATATAACCTCGCCAAAAGTAGGTGAGCCACACCTACTTTTTAGCGTAGCTCTCATACAAAGTGTCTGTACTTATTTTAAATTGAAACTGCTGTAACTTCTACAATCTTCTGTCTAGAATAACCATAATTGACACTTAGATTAACATGACAGTAGGAAATAACATGGCAGAAAATCAGTGTGCCACACCTACTTCTTTATGGGTCTCCCATACAAAGTTGAGGAAATAAAAAAAAAAATTTTCCGGTTATAACTTGCAAACTGTTCATCGTAGAATAACAAGATTTAAAGAGTGGATTAGTATTCCACGAGCAACTAGGTTCACAGGAAATGGGTGCACCACGCACACTGTTTATCGTAGCCCCCATACAAATTTTAAATTGAAACAGCTGTAACTTCGGCAATCTTCTGTCTAGAATAACCATAATTGACACTTAGATTAATATCGTAGTCGGAAATAATCTGGCAAAAAATCAGCGTACCATGCACACTTCTTATTGGGGCTCCCATACAAAGTTGAGGAAATTAAACAAAAATTTTCACCGCCATAACTTACAAACTATTCAGCGTAGAATAACCAGATTTAAGGTGTGGATTAGTATTGTAAGAGCAAATATACCCACAAGAAATGGGCCAGCCACGTCCATTGTTTATAGTGGCACCCATACAGGATGACTGAATTTCTTTTAAATTGAGATAGCTCCAGCTTCGGCAATCTTCTGTCTAGAACAATCATAATTAATACTTAGGTTAATATGGTAGTTGTATATGATCTGGCAAAAAATCAACATGCCATGCCCACTTCTTAATGGGGCTACCATACAAAGTTGCGAAAATTTGAAAAAATTTAAACCGCTATAACTTACGAACTATTCAACGTAGGACAAACAAATTTAAGGTGTGGATTAATATTGAAAAATTAATTGGATTTACAAGAAAGAGGTAAGCCACGCCAACTTTTTATATAGCTCCCATACTAAGTCTCGGAATTATCTTAAAAACCTCCTTTAAATTATCCCTTTTAGAACTTTCATAATATACAAAGTACTTTGTCAAAGTCAACCATATTTCTGGTGTAAATTAGTAGTATATGCAAAAATGTTTTCTCGAAAAGTGGAAATAAAAGAAAAAGATGGATATTCGAGTAAACTTTTTAAATATATATCTACATATGCAGGGTATAATTTCGTCGGCCCCAACCGACTGTAAGAAGATTTTGCTTCTGATATTTGAATACATTTTTCCAAAAAGTTAGGATTTCTTTACATATTTTGAAAGAGTATAAAAATTCCTCTCCAAAAAGCTTGCAATTAGATGTTTGCTAATTTTCCTTGAGCTTCTATCAATTTTGAGATTTGTTTGAATTTTTTGATTTTCAACTTCAATCTCAGATAACTCAAATTTTTTATAGTACAGCTTTATTTCACCCATAAAATCTTCGTTCCGGTACTTTGTATGCATCAAAATGTTCGTCCAGTGTTTGGAAGAATAATTTAAAGCGATATTTCTAATTCCAATATGCTGCAAATATTCGATTTGATAAAAAACTACAAACTAGAAAGTTATGTGCCAATTGCTGCAATTTCAGAAATGGTGGACGAGCTCTAAAGGTATAAAATATTGGTTTTTCAGCACTCTTTCCTTTTATTTAACTATAATATCTCGCCAATAGATGAATGAATTGCAGGGTCGAGCCTCACAACAAGCAGTGGTTTTTAGTAATATATAATACTTATGGGGTTCCCCAACAAAATTTTAAAATTCGTAAAGGAATAAAATGTATAGTCAGTCTTCATTAATTTTTACCCCAGAATTTTTCCAATACAAATTTTACCTCCATTTCCACTCCTCATACTTCACGCTTTGATTCTAGATTGTTCCGACTTCTTTCAATTTTTTTGTCATAATGCTTTCTCCATCCCTTAAAGCGATGTAGTAAACCTTAAAAAATATCTAAAAATTCCTTAAAATTGACAAATAACTGCATAACTGCCCAAAAATCGCCTTTGAGAACTGACCTTCATTAGTTTTACCTCCGAAAATTCATTCACGATCATACTTACATTTATAATCACCCCTTCCGGAGGTTACCATACAAAATTAAAAAAAAACATCCAAAATTGTGTGTTGGAATAGTGAAATCCTACCCCAATTAGCTTTACCTCCCACATAGTTTTCTCGAACACACTCACCATTTCTATCTTCCATTCGGGGCGCTGCCATACATTTCTAAAAGAAAACACATTAAAATCGACACCTTAAACCAGCGACAAGTAATCCTTAGCTACCCACGAATCGCCTGTAGGAGGGTGAAATATAAATTTGACTCCCATTAGATTTACTTCTTTAGAATGTTTTCCAAGCATGCTCACCCTCCATCTCTACCTCTTAAAGGGGCTACCATGTATTTCTTTATTGTATTTAGTTTTTTTCGAAGAAAAATTTTATAAGATGTTCACAAGTGCGTATAATTACGTTATTATTTATAAAGAAAATTTATAAAAATGAAGCTTCCAACAAGAGGATAACTTAACTGGCTGTCATATATACTTTTTACTTACACTTTCGTGTTCCTCACATGAATCACTTTTTCCAAAATTAAATGAAATTAAGAAATTCAAATGTGAAATCCCTAAAAATTCTAATATAAATAAAATTCCTTTCAGCTATTTTACGTTGTATAAGTATGCATATGATGAGCATACCTATAATTTATAGTTCACTTGTCGATTATTAAGCATTTTAGCATTTCATCAATTACTTAAATTTGTATATTTGCATTGATCTGCAGATGCATAAAGGATCTGCATATAGCCAGTAGTATAAATGTATTTAAAAATATTTTACAAACCTACTCAACCATTAATGAAAGTAAAAATATCTACTACACGGACATATTGATATTCATGCATACTATTACACTATCCGACAAAGTTCCATATTTCGTATTAGTATGACTAAATTTATATGAATTCAATACTATTTTGCATATAAGAGAATACAAGAATTTTTTGAGAAAAATTGCCAGATATGGGCATTTCATTTTTAACTTTATATTCAGAATATATAAAGGATTTGTAGATTTGTGTTGGAAGGTGTTTCGTTAGAGTGATATGAACTTTCATTTTAATTTGAAATTGTATATTAAATTAATTTTTGAATAAAGATAAATTTATGGATTTATTTGCTTGAACAAGTTCATACACTATTTCATAGTACATACACTTCCATATGTATTATTTTCAGAAGAAGTACGATTTGAAATGCTAATATTTTCTTATTTTTGTGTTGGTATTTTTTCTCCAATACATATAAATTTTTATATATTTACAATATGTGTATGTTTTTGAATTTTGATATTCACTTTGCATTTCTAATATTTATAGATGAGCGGATGTTTTTATTTACTTTTATGAACGATATACGTAAATATGTATACTATATACATATTTACTTATGTACGTTTCCATTTGATTGCAATTTATTTGACTATTAGCATTTTCGATATATTATTATACCCTGCATAATGCAATATGCATGGTATATTCATTTCGGTCAGATGTTTGTGTCCACTTGAAGGAATCTCCGGAGATATAGACATGGATATATATTCGTGATCAGCGTCGATTAAATTTTCGATTTAACGATGTCCGTCCGTCCGTCCGTCCGTCCGTCCGTCCGTCCGTCCGTCCGTCCGTCTGTCTGTCACCTGGCTGGTTCGCACGATAACTTGAGTAAATATTGAGCTATTTCGATGAAATTTGGCATAAGTAATCTATGATCCAAGGGTACGGAGGGGATTGATATTGGGCATGATCGGTCAATAGCCACGCCCACACCAAGCATTCAAAGCGACTAACCTCGAAATTTTCAAAATCTTTAACTTGCTATAACTCACACAATATACCACTTGGGACAACAATATTTTGCACATAGAGTTATATTATACTACTATATAACCTCACCAAAAGTGGATGAGCTACGCCTACTTTCTAGCGTAGCTCCCATACAAAGTGTCTGTACTTCTTTTAAATTGAAACTGCTGTAACTTCTACAATCTTCTGTCTAGAATAACCATAATTGACACTTAGATTAACACGGTAGTCAAAAATAATATGGCAGAAAATCAATATGCCACGCCCACTCCTTTTTGGGTCTCCCATACAAAGTTGCGGAAATTAAAAAAAATGTTACCGGTTATAACTTGCAAACTATTCAGCGTAGAATAACGAGATTTAAGATGTGGATTAGTATTGTACGAGCAACTAGGCTTACAGAAAATGGGCGCACCACGCCCAGTGTTTATCGTAGCCCCCATACAAATTTTAAATTGAAACAGCTGTAACTTCGGCAATCTTCTGTCTAGAATAACCATAATTGACACTTAAATTAATATCGTAGTCGGCAAAAATCTGGCAGAAAATCAGTGTGCCACGCCCACTCCTTCATGGGTCTCCCATACAAAGTCGAGTGAATTAAACTAAAATGTTAAGCTCCATAGCTTACAAACCATTTAGCCTAGGACAACGAGACTTAGGGTATGGATTAGTATTGTACGAGCAACTAGGCTCACAGAAAATGGGAGCACCACGCCCAGTTTTTATCGTAGCCCCCATACAAATTTTAAATTGAAACAGCTGTAACTTAGGCAATCTTATGTCTACAATAACCATAATTGACACTTAAATTAATATCGTAGTCGGAAATAATCTGGCGAAAAATCAGCGTACCACGCCCACTTCTTATTGGGGCTCCCATACAAAGTTGAGGAAATTAAACAAAAATGTTAACCACCATAACTGAGAAACTATTCAACGTAGGACACCAAATTTAAGGTGTGGATTAACATTGAAAAATTAATTGGATTTACTAGAAAGTGGTAAGCCACGCCCACTTTTTATATAGCTCCCATACTAAGCCTCGGAATTATCTTAAAATCCTTTTACTTCGTCAAAGTCAACCATATTTCGGGTGTAAATTAGTAGTATATGCAAAAATTGTTTCTCGAAAAGTGGAAATAAAAGAAAAGTTGGATATTCGAGTAAACTTTTTATATATAAATCTACATATGCAGGGTATAGTTTGGTCGGCCCCAGCCGACTGTAAGGAGATTTTTTTTTTTTTAATTTTCAATAATTTTTGCTATATTAATGCTAGGCATATACATATTATATATTAGCAAATGGTATATAGATATTAGAAATTTCAAATGAAGTTAAATTGTTTGCAAAATATTTGTTAAGAAAAAAAAACTATCTTGCTAAAATGTTATAAACAAAAATATTCGGCATAGAATCGACTAATGTGAATGGGTTGACTGACAAAGTAGATTATCTTACTTTTGAATATGTTTGCCAAAGAATATCGATTTGCTTACTGGCCTCAATTGGAAATAGCAGCTTTAAAATATTATACAATATAATAATGGCTCCTCCTTCCCCTTGACCACCAGCACTGGACACAGAATACAATGCAATATGAGCCCCATGATCCGCTACAGAATAGTTCCCGGAGATGAACAAAATTAATTCTTTGCGATAACATAAAACGTCTAAATAGAGAAACTTACATAGAAAAAAATTTTTTAATTGCAATAAAATGTTTTACCCCGTCTTACTATATAGCACAACAAAAGTAATCAAAATAGAAATGCATACCTACAATTTGCAATAAAATTATACGTGCCTATATAAATATAACTACAACAATATTAGCAGCACCAACATCAATATACTCACTGATATAGAAATTATTTGTTCTATGAAATGCAAATTATCGTCCACATCTCTAAACAATGTCCTGCACACAAACAAAATTAAAAAATATTTCATTGTAAGTGTCTCTACAGCAATATTCTTTGTGGCCTACAACACTTTACAACCACAATTACTTTAATATTTTTTCTCTTCTCTTTGGCCGTTTTACAACAGATGTTCGCATTAACACTAATAAAACGTAAGGCGAATAAACAAATAGAAAAAATGTATATACATATACAACATATCAAACAACAATAGTAATAACAATAATAAAAATAATAAAAATAATAAAAATGATAATGACATTGACGACAGTGACAACATAAGCGACAATAATGACATTATTATGACTCATACTACACAGTCAATGTCCGGTTTAAGTAAAAAGCATTAGAAAAAGAAAAATATACTCACCCCATATACATAAGACCCATAATGTGCTCTATAAAAATAAAAGTGAAATTGAAGACATTTGTAATGAAAAAAAAAATGTAGAAGAATGAAAGGAAAGTTTAACACATGCTACGAGGCAGCTGTGGAAGGCAGGAAGTTAAGGTTGCATAGAAATATTTGTTGAAATCGTCCTTGACTTTCACATTTTAATTTATTTCAAATGTTTTTCTTCTCTTTAGTCATCTTTGTTTGTTTTTCCTTTTCTACTGTTGCTTTTTTGACTTTCAATTGGTTCTAGTTGTTGTGAGAAAGATGTCAGACTAATGTCATAGTTTGTAGACATATGATGGAAGATAGCCCTTACCTCGTAATTAATATAAATTTTCTTTTTGATCCTTTGTAATCATATCTCAAGTTCATTTTATATTCTATAGCACAGTTCTTCTGCTCCTCTGTTTAATCTCATTGGTAAAGATAATCAATTTTGTAAGCTTTGACCTGTTTATATTTCAATTCCAAATAGTGATTGGTTATACTTTATACATCCACCGAATATCTGGCTTTCATTTTCATCGTCTTCACTCGGTGAGGCAGAGCAAATGCTGCCAATATTTCAATACCAATAAACAGTTTATGGTTGTTCTAAGATCTTACGTTGCATATCTCTTTCAAGACTGATCATCTCAAGCTGTGTGAAGTAATTGGCCTGGTTCACACTTTTTTTTTTTTGCACTGCATTAGAATTTCTGACTGCCACATTAATAAACAGCATTTTTTTTTTCTCTTCATTATACTAAAAATCATATTGCCCTTGATGTGAAATCGGTATATGTATTCTTATGAATGTGTATTGTATCGTAGGTATGATATTTCGAAATTTAATGTTCATAATTAGATGCGCTCATTAAATTCATATAGCGTCGGTTTTGTTGCTGTTTGCTACTATTTGGACCTTTCTTTTGCGAAATGATGTAAATATATTTCATTATGTTGTATCTATTGATGTATTGATTCAGCTTATTATTTATTACATGCGATGTTGTAGTAATTGTGGTTTTTATTGGTCTTTTTATGTGAAATTTTATTTATTTTTTATTTATCTGCTACCATAATATTCCGCTCTATGTCTCTATTTTATATTTCTCCCCTTTTTCCTTAAAGCAATCTTAAAGAAGAGCTTCTCTATTTGTCATGGTTTGTATTTTTTTTTTTCTATTTTAATAATTCATCCTCTTTTTCTATTTTTATTCTACAAATATAATATATATGTTGATTAGAAGAAAAAAACAATAAACCCTCATTTTTCCTCTTTCTCATTTGATTCAAAAGCAGATACGTTTCTTGAAATTTTAACAACACAAAAAGAAATTAATATAATAAGAAAAACTTATTTATTATTTATTCTCAGTTGCTTTGTGTTGACGAAAGTACAAATGTTCAGCACAACATCACACAGACAGCTTAAATACAATTTTTTTTCTTCGAGGTTGTTGCTTTGTGTCTGGAAAGCAGTCAAAAACCTCTCACACTTCTTATTATTATTTCACTTTATAGGCAATATATTGCAACAATTCTAATCATACGTGTGTATTTATAGAAACGCATGTGGATATGTATGAATATCTATAGGAAAAAAATCCTTCAACTGAAGCGTACCGCCAAATCAATTGTAATTATTGCATTAAGATTAAGTTAATATGTCTTTTCACTGTTAGATAATATGTTAGTCGATGTGAAGCTTTAAAAATCACCTTACAGTCGGCTGGGGCAGTCCAAATTATACCCTGCCTTTGTAGATATATATATAAAAAGTTTACTCGAATATCCATCTTTTTCTTTTATTTTCACTTTTTGAGAAATAATTTTTGCATATACTACTAATTTACACCCGAAATATGATTGACTTTGACGAAGTACTTTGTATGTAAAGGAGGTTTTTAAGATAATTCCGAGGCTTAGTATGGGAGGTATATACAAAGTGGGCGTGGCTTACCCCTTTCTTATAAATCCAATTAATTTTTCAATATAAATCAACACCTTAAATTTGGTTGTCCTACGTTGAATAATTTGTAAGTTATGGCGGTTAACATTTTTATTTAATTTCCTCAACTTTGTATGGGAGCCCCAATAAGAAGTAGGCGTGGCACGCTGATTTTTTGCCATATTATTTCCGACTACCATGTTAATCTAAGTGTCAATTATGGTTATTCTAAACAGAAGATTGCCGAAGTTATGGCTGTTTCAATTTAAAAGAATTTCATTCAGTTGTAGTAGTATATTATAATTCTATGTGCTAAATATTGTTGACCTAGGTGGAATATTAAGTGAGTTATAGCAAGTTAAAGATTTTGAAAATTCCGAGGTTAGTCGTTTTGACTAATATCAATCCCCTCCGTACCCTTGGATCATAAGTTACTTATGCCAAATTTCGTCAAAATAGCTCAATATTTGCTCAAGTTATCGTGCGAACTAGCCAGGTGACAGACAGACGGACGGACGGACGGACGGACGGACATCGTTAAATCGAAAATTTAAGCGACGCGATCACGAATATATATCTATATCTATATCTCCGGAGATTCCTTCAAGTGGTTATGCATACCTTGCATTATGCAGGGTATGCTATTTACATATTATATACAAAGATGAACAGCCCTTGGAATGACAAGAGTATTCAAATAATAGCACTAATCCCAAGATATATATATGTAATTTCCCCTTTATATAACTAATTTTCAGAGTGTTATGTGGACTCTTTCTCCAAGGTATATCACAACGTTCTGATTATTGTAGGACTTCCTAAACTTAACATTATTCGTTTTAAATGTTAAATATAATTGAGGTTATAAACCTCATTATCGAAAAAATTGTGTGGTGAGAAGTACATTGGATTTGCAGAAGTTGATGCATTAATTAAAATCTTACAAAACATGTTTGCAGCTGTAGTTTTATTAGTTCTTCTTCTTTACATTATCATCGTTTCATTTTCGGTTTTGGTTTTCAAACTTTCTTCACATCTGTTGTGACACCATCTGTATGCCACATGAAAATATATTTCATATTCTTCTTCAAGCTTCTAACCAAATGATCCAGCAGTACTCATGTGCTTCACATATATTATGACATTTGGCCGCTGAGACATCTCTGTGCGTGCATTTTTATCTGATTTTATGTTATGGGTTTCGTATCATAAGTATTGTAACTATATGTTCGAGTTACTACTACACTAGGCAGTTACTGTTGATGATATTTGTCATTGTCTGTTGGTCAGGTTAATGATGATGATAATGATGCTGAAGTACATGGTTTGTGGCTTCATTATGCGGCCGAAATAAGTTTTTTTGCTGTATATTTTCTTAATTTTGTTTCTCTTATTTGGTTATTAATTTCTTTTTTCTTTTTGTCCATAATTATTTTTAATATTAATGAGTTTAATACAGTTTCATTATTTTGAGTCAATGTACAGATTGCTATAATTATAGTTTGTTCTTGTTTGTGATTTTAATAATTATACTTTTTATGTACTTATTTGTTATAAGCTAAATCTAGTGAATATATTGATTTAATACTTTTTTATTGCAAATTCTTGATAAATCTTATTAGCGAATATTTGTAATTTTTTCCCTTTTTGATTCATGTTTAGAATGATTAGTTGATGTTATTCAAAAAGTTTTGTTGTGACTTTGAAAGGTTTCATAAAAAATGCTGGAGCCAAAAAGAAATTCTAAGGACGAGATGAGGATAAATTGTGCCAACTCGAGGTCGAAGTTATAACAAATCAAACGAAATTGAAATACTACCACAGCTGCTCAGTAATCGCTCCTAGATGGATGAAATGTATCATCAACCCTATTTCTGGCCATTAGGTTAGCTACCCTACAAAAAGGATATTTTTATTATATTCATTCCCATTGCTTTTAGGATATACTAAAGGGATAAAAAATATGATCGATTCCAATTAATTTTTTCTCACTAATATTTTTTCTGAACGTAGTTACCCCCTATATCGACCCATTATGGGAGATCCCATACAAAATTATCATAGAAAGACTTGAAAATCGATGGATGGACTATGGCTGTTTTCATGGTTGCCAATGGATCACCTCTAGAGTGGTCAAATGTACGGTGGACTGTTCCTAAAGAGCAATAAACTATGTTTTATTAGCAAAGTTGATTTTATATGAATTATTTTAAAATTTCATTGGAATTGTTCTTGCATTATTTCTCTTAAACTTTCAGCTTTAATCGTGCTAAAATTATAATATAAGGTTATTATTATAAAAGGATTAAGTATAAAAGAATAACTCTGAATATGTTTGTATATATTACACAGAAATTACTAATCACCATAACCATTACCTAAAAACTTTGAATTTTGCCTTTGTCCAAATTAAAATTAAAATTCCACTATCACCAACTGATCAAGGAGAAAATGAAAAAGAAGAAAAAATCCCAAAACCACCAAAATTAGTATTAAGATATGCAAGAAATTAAAAAGTTAAGAAAGAAACACTTTATAATCTACCTATACTACCATATTATAACCTTGAATAACCAAACACACATACATACACACTTTGACGATTCAAAAGCAACGAATTCTACAAAAAATATATCGTATAATAAAGAGATACAAACTAATTAACATAAAGTTGCAACTAGCGATGCCAATGAAAAGAAAAAAACAACAACAAAAAATAAAATAAATAGAATAAAATACTATGAAAGAAAAGGTAAAAACTCGAATAATGTTAAACAAAAAATGAAACTGTTACGTATGTCGTATGAGTAACTTTTAATTAAATTTTCTTTAATTTCATTACGTACGTATTTTACTCATTCTATTTTAAGCATATGTACTATGTAGGTACTTAAACATAAAGAAAATTTGCAAAAATACACACAAACAAAAAATTTAATACTCAAAATTCATTAAAAGTAAATTTAATAAGCATTTCATAAAACGAACATACATATATACGCAGGTATATATGTAGCCATGCGTACTTATATATATATATATATATATATATATATATATATATATGCATACAATAGAAGTTGCATAGTTGCGAGTTAATGTTGTTGGCTGTTGTACATTTTTATTAACATTATGGTATGTATGTCTGTATAATAAATATATGTATAAGGTTCACTTGTCATATATATTGCAGCAATAAAACCATCATATTTGAACTTATGCAATTTTATGCTAGCAATGTCTGACAGTACTCTTTTTTTATACTATTTTTTCACCTTCAATTTAATGTTTTATATGTAGTTTGCTTTATATTTAGACTAAAATAATTATAGTTTACATTTTTACGCATATTCGTATATATGCATTAGAGTGGTACATTACTCAAGTATGAATGGTTTAATTTTTATAAATGCTTTTTTATATATTACAGAGCCACACTGTAAAATTTTGTCAAAATTTCGCAAATCAATGACATTGCGCCTACTTAAGTTTCAGTAATATCTTTATATTTTATTTTATTGAAGCTTATTTGAATTAAATAAAAATCATACAAATATTGATTTATAGTATTATATTGGAAAAGTTTTTATATCAAATGAATTGTTACTATCAGGTGTAGTAAAAATAAATCCATTATTTTTCCAACAGGTGGCTTTAGTAATCTGTATCTTGCGTTGTATAAGTCCGATCGGGTTACGCTAAATGGCAATCCAGACGGCTGAAAATGTGAATAGTGTTTATGGTCCTGATACTGTAACAGCCAATCACGTGCAATTTTGGTTTCGTCGATTCCGTTCCGGTAATTTTGATGTCAAAGATGCACCACGCTCTGGAAGGCCAATTGTCAAAAATATCGATAAACTAATGGAAATCATCGAGTCTGACCAACATGTAAGCACTGCTTCTATTACCCAGGAGCCAAACATTGCACAAAAAACCATTTGGAACCATTTGAATAAGGCTGGATACAAAAAGAAGATCTATGTATAGGCACCACACGAGTTGCATGGACCGAATTTCCATCTGCGAATCGCTGCTGAATCGCAACAAAATCGATCCATTTCTGAAGGGGTTACTGGTGATAAAAAGTGGGTCACTTAAGACAACGTTAAGTGAAAACGATCGTGGTCGAATCGCGGTGAGCCGGCGCAAACGGTGGCCAAGCCAGGATCAGAAGGTTTTGGTATGTGTTTGGTGGGAGTGGCAGGGAATCATCTACTATGAGCTGCTCCCCTACGGCCAAACTCTTAATTCCGACGAAGCGGCCAGCTTTAGCTAATAGGAGAGGAATTGTATTCCAGCAGGACAACGCCAGGCCACATACATCGATAACGAATCGCCAGAAGCTCCGGGAGCTTGGTTGGGAGGTTTTTATGCATCCACGTCCAGTCCGGTCCTGGCACCAAGTGATTACTACCTGTCCCTGTCTATGACGAATGATTTTGCTGGTGAAATATTCGCCTCAAGAGAATCTCGTGAAAATCGATTGTCCCAGTTTTTTGCCAATATAGAGGAGGGTTTCTATGAGAGTGGCATTATGAAACTACCTTCAAAATGGCAACATGTTATCGAATAAAACGGTGCATATTTGACCTTAATCGGATCACTCTAACTATGCCAAATAAAACCTTTGATTTAATGCAAAAATAATGTATTTCTTGTTACTTCATATATACTCACATTTCCTACACAAAACTGAAATTGAATATATTTGCTACTTTGTACTAAATATGTTTGAATTAGTTAGAAATATTCTATTAAATAATATAGAAAAATATGGAAAATTATATCATTTTACGATTTAATTTAATACATAGAAATGAGTAAGTATAAAATTTTGTAAATATTTATATGGCTACAATGAGAGCTACAATGTAACACTCACACCTTAAAGTTTACATTCATTATTTTTATATAAATATTATAAAATACATACCAATATAAGCACTATAGTTACTGAACTAGTCATATTAAATAATAAATGCGAACAGGCATTTGAACATATTCTCATACACACTCATTCATAAATATATGCGGGGAAATATCACATTGGGTATGGAACAGAAGAATTAATACTTCTATGTATACAATTAAACATTTGTATAAATTTGCATGTGTGTGTTTGAATATGAGATATGTACACATAAGTTGTTCACACAAAGTGGTATTTTGTTTTTCTCTTACGCATGAAATACCATATTTTACAATGCAGAATTGTTCATGTTACAATTTTGTTAATGATACTACTCTCATTTATTTAGTAAGTACACGTATACATAATGTCGCAGGACATTTCCATGAGATAATATACAATTCGACCAAATAAAACATATTAAATATTTATTTGTTGCGCTAGTTATTGACGAATTTTTTCGCTATGACGCTTGCCTACAGTAGAGAAATCATAAAAATTTACTGAATTATAAAACCATTGTACTGCAATAATGTGGAATGAATTAATATCGAAATTTTTGTTTTCCTTTAGACATTTTTTTTTTTTTTTCAATATAATTAGATTTTTGCAATACCAAATTTTTGTCTGTGAAAGTATAAATCAAGGAATGGTGCTGTGAACATATTTTAGACAGAAAGAAGTCATGCTAAGGTTGGTCCACGAGTATTTGGCAATGCTCTAATGTAGAAAAGATTCAATCTGGTCCTAAATATTGATTTTTTTATAATTAATATAAATGAATATCATATTCATGTGTGCCATGGTTTTATCTAATTGTACTTTAACTACCTCAACATGAGTTTCTTTTAACCACAAAAACACCAATACCTTTCCATAGGCATATGAGGTTATGTCTAAGTATACATTTCATACATATGTAATGCGGAGAATGAGGAGAGTGCGTCTACAATATTACGAATATAAATATTGTAATTTTTTTCCTTATATTTGTTTGAGCATGCCTTTCAGTTGCCTTCGTCTTTATTTACATTTTAGAGTGCACACCATATAAACATATTTACGTACTATTTACGTAGTATGTCGTAGCTCAGTGGTTGGGGCGTTGGCCTTCTGATCTATAGGTCGTTCAGGGTTCAATCTCCGGTTGAAGCATACAAAATCTAATATCGAAAAGAGTTTTCTTTCGAACGGTACCCACCTGTCGGCAAGCAATTGGCAATTCTTCCGGCAGTAGCAATTTACCATGGATAAGCTACTAAAAGAAAAGTGATGTCGCAAGAGTTCTGCCGTTCGGAACCGGCTAAAATAAGTAGGTCCCTTCTAATACTGTCCTAAATTTAACACACACAGCAGTAATGGATGAAAAGCTTCTGCCACAAAGCCCTTCGAGGCTTATAAGTACCACATATTTTTTTTATATGTGAGTATGCGTAACAAAACTTTTTACTTGCGTGTGTGTTATTCGATATTTATTATTGTGTCGTCTGCATACAGATAAACAAACATACGAGCACTGTATAAAATTGTATATACGTGCGTTTCATAACTTTGGTATTCGATTTTTTATTTTCGAATTGAACGTGACTGAAATTTAGATTTGAATGGGATGAAAGCAGTGTAGAAAGTGCACTAATTCGTAATCAGACTGTTGCTGATATTGTTGATGGTGGTTGGGAAATGCATATATAAAATTTTGTATAACCAACTTTATCATATGTAATTTATATTTAATTTTATTATCATGAGCATTATTTCACAAAATTTATTCTCACGTGTGTGGAGTTTAAGAGCATATTAGGAGAAGGAACGTGATTTTCTTAAAGTTCTGGTTTTTAAATTAACGTTACGAAATGCATTTTAGGCAATTTCTCTTCCATTCTATTCATATTAAAGGACATTGTTCAAAGATTAGAAATATTTGAACGTGGCTGATTTTTGTTATTTAATTCATAGATCTTGAATACAATTAAATTATTAATGAATAGCAATAAAATATAATAAACATTTCTTAATAATAATCACATTTTACAACATGAAATAACACATTGAACAAATGGCTTCGATAGCTTTGTTTGGTTATTACCATACGAAAGAAGGGAGATGAAATATTCAAACAGACTAAATCTAGACAAAGCTAAAAGCAAATCTAAACAAAACAAAATGTTAATATCAAAAAATTTCATAATAAACAAAATTCAGAAGAGACCAAAACTAAATATAAATTTTGGTAACCACAAGATTACCAACTACGCATGTTTTCTTCCTAAAGGTTTAATGGAAGCAATTTTGACTAATTGGAGATTCCCCATATCTAAAATTAGCTTATTGCCTGAAGAACAAAAAAAAATTAATAAGTTTTAGACAAACTCTATAAAATATTTCAAATTTAAATAAGCTCCACTTATAACATGGCCATAACAACCGAATATCGATTTAGGCCGAATATAACATGCTTCGCGAGCCATCTCTGTACATCGCTAGCTGGCGCCAGTTAGAAATTCCAAGCGCCGTCAGGTTCGCCAGTACTTGGTCTTTCCACCGGAGGTTAGGTCTTCCTCTCCTGCGTCGTCCTCCAACGGGTTCCGAATATAACATCTTCTTTGCTGGAGCGTGTTCTTCCATTCACTCGATATGACTTAGCCAGCGCAGCCGCTGTATTTTGATACGCTTTACTATGGCAATATCACCATACAACTCGCTGGAAATTGTCCAGTCTTCAGCGCCATATGTTAGGACAGGCATGATGAGAGTTTATTACATTTTCATTTAACAATTTGTACAACATATATTAACACATATTAACACATTATTTCATTACTTATATCTCATGCGTTTTAAATATGTTTAAAAATGAATTGCTTTATACGCTTCAAACAAAATGTCGCTTTTCATTAAACTAATTTTAAAATTAATTAACTTAATAGAAATTCAAGTATAATTTTACTTTTGAAAATGCTTCACATGCTCGCAATTACATTAGAGAAAATTAAACAAGGCTATGTATGAACTATATTCATATGCAACATACCATCTACTCGTATTTGCAAAAACTTGCGAGTATGCAATTAATGGTATATGTATGTTCTTTTGTATAAATAAATCAACAATAAGTAGTATATAGGATATGTGTTTATACTTATTTTTATACTTTTATTCACTTACTTGGATTTTTTTTAACATAAGTACAGTGTCTACGCCTTTATTAAAACGTTTGGATGACTGCAAATACTATGAGCATTATGGAAGAATTTTCTATAAATATTGTTATAGCTTTTAATTAAAATTTTTAAAAAAATATAGATCATAAATTAAACTACTTTGCTTATCTAAAGCCTTGAAATTCTTTATGACTCTTAAAATATTGCGATTTTCCCGAATCTCTTTAAAATAAAAGAAACAATTACTAATTCATATATCGAGATGTATTATTAAATTCTTTAGTATTTTTTTGTAAATTCATTTTTTTAATTCTAAATCTTCTCGAAAAAATGCTAAATAACTTATAATGTTATAATCTATTAATTTAATTCAAATTGCAATATTTACAATCTGTAGCAGAATATCTAAATTTGCGAGTATTTACTGTATTTACATTAATTCAATTGAAAAAAGTAATAATGCATAATTCATCATTGCAAAGTGGAACTTAATACGAATGGCATCATTGTGAAGTGTTAAATTGCAGCACTACTAAGACGAACACTACAAAAAAAGCAACAGCAACCATAAACAATAACAAGTATATGATAATATTTACTATATTAATAAGATTGTGTGAGAAGAGTAACTAAGCAGAGTTCTCAAAAGGTAAAGGTTAGATAATGGTGGGAATAAAGAGCGAAAGGGAAAGAGAAAGAAAGAGCAGGAGTGAGAGCGAGTGAAACAGAAATATGACAAGCCAGAGAGTAGAAAAAAAGGAAAAAGAGAACGCATACAAAAAGGATAAATTTTCATAACGATATCTTGGAAAGAATTCAGTAAAAAAAGTAAAAACTTGAATTATCTGCTAACAAAAATTGCATATTTATGAGCGACAATTTCATAACTATTAAGCATCACTGTGAACTTCTACTGTAAACTTCTACTGTATATACTAATATATCAATTTTGTTTAAAAAATGAAAATTTTATATAGGAACAATCCTAATTTTCAAACGTATTGACTTCAAATTTTTATTAAAAAATGATATGGTAAACAATAACGGTACCTTTTATACAAAAGTCACAATTCAAAAAATAACAATAAAATTTTATATTTGCATTATTAATAATTTAAAAATGGAAACAATTATTTTGATTATAAATTATGTTTCCAAAAGTTCTAAAGTGGTGCGCTAAAAAAAACCTATTTACCGCACAAATTTTGGCAGGAGTACGATTTTGGTGAAAATGTAACATTTTCGTAGTTGTAACGTGATACACTAAAACATAATTATAACATCCATATGACTTTTCGATTTATTTAAGAGATATTCAATATTTGCTGTGAGAACTACGTTTGTTTATCAACATAATGTCTTAAAATTTCATTAGAAATATGTTATCATTTGCTAGATTTGCCAAGTTATAAAATTATATACTGAAAATTAATGTCAACTTCCATACGAATTTGTTGATTTCTTGTTGAAAAAAATGCAATATTTTTTATGAGGAGTATGTTTTATATGAAAATGAGAAAAAAAGTAACAGTCACATTGAGAATAGTGAGAATGATTAATTTGTTAATATGGATTATGAACAAAATACTTTAAAATGATATATGTGATATTTTATTATGACAATGATAAGAATCATAGTGACGATGATAATGATGATGATGATGATCGCCAACTAAAAATAAATAAAAATAAATAAAAATAAATAAAATACATTTAACAAGAAAAAAGACAAAAAAAGCAAAATACTACTAATAACAACATGATGTTGGTAACAAATGCTGATGGTGTTACATCATTAATATAGAAAACCAATTGAAATTGCTTACTTCCTCCTTTCCATAGAGGTACATACAATCATATACGTATGGGCATACGAAAGTGCAAATGCAATTTTTCTAACCTCTAACCGGATACTTGTGGACATTGGACACCATCGTGTTGCAATGTGTATATGGACACAGGATACACTAGCGTATACATATGTGTATACATGAAACTACACATCATGCTGAATCAGCGCAATAAGAGCATGTTTTGCTATACAATATGTATAAGTACGTACATATGTACATACGAGTACATGGGCAAGCATGTGTGCGAATATATTTGCGTCACGTGTGAGTTTACATGTACATACATACATCAGCATATTGGACTTGTATTTACGTTTACGTTAGCGTAATAGCATATGTACCCATGTACTTATATGCGTATATTTGTTATTGTAAAACATTACAATGACATATGGCCTCTGCTGTCAATGTTGACAACTGCACTCTATGTAACAGCACCAGAAGAGCACAAGAGTAGCAAGTACTTATTAACTGAACCGAATTGTAGCACCATAGTGGCGTCACCATAAGTATGTGGCTGGGTGTGTGCCGTTGGCATGCACATATGTTTATATATAATATGTATTTGCAAGCAGTTTAATGCATTTAAATATGTGTACGGTTATCTTCCGTTTACCTTACCACATCAAATTCTCTGCTGACCAACGATTTTTCCTTTTACCAACACTGATCTTTTCCTATGCCTCACTTTTACATATGATTTCTTTGCCTTCCTACTCATGCATATGGGTCTTTACATTTGAGATTCCTTTATGCGGATATCTTGCAAATGAATTCTAATACACAGTAAAAATATAATTTATTTATAAGTATGTTTAAGAAGGCGCTCACATATCTGTATACCCCTATGTAAGCTACTCTAATTATATAATGGATTATAATTGTGTGCTTTTAAATTGCATGCGAAAGGTACAGAGAGACATTTATTTATTGCTGTTATTATTAATATTATCGTTGGCTACTACATTCACTGAAATAATCCTTTACCAAGGTGTGTCATATGATTTGGTTATTTCTCATAATTTTATCTAAAAAACCATCATACGATCTGGGATGACTGAGACACTTTTATCTCTTTAATACGCCCCATTGAAAATATAATTTTCTTAAATTAAAATTGTACTTACCTTTTGAAATTTTCAATATTTCTTATTGTTAAAATAAAATCATCCTATTATAACGTCGTCTAATATTTGACAACTTTCACTTCAAAGCAGAAGGCTTAAAAATATATTTTTTTTTCACTTTCATTTCTTTGAACTAAAAATTTAATAAATATTCATGTAAATATCTATGTATGAATATTCATGAAAACTTGATGCATTTGAGTAATTAGAATACGTTTACGCCTTCCTGTCAACCGCATTTGTGTCACTTTCTTTGAGTTCGATTATTTTGCAATCTATTGGCAAATAATCGAACATTCATACAAAGAATATTGACAAATGCAATTCCGCAGTAATTTACAAAAGAGCATTTTCCATTTTTCATACTTTTTTTTCAAATAAAATAAAAGATATAAAATTGTGCCAATGATTCTTTTGAGAATTGCATACATGACACACAAACCATTGGCATATTTGGCAGCGTTTCATACGTTTGTTATGCGAAAATGTGTAATAAATTTAATTTTAATTTCTTTCTTCTTCTCCTTTTTCTATGTTACTTGACTAAAATTTATTTTGATTTTTAGTATTAAATTAAAATTCTAGATTTTAAATATTTGTGTTTGAGTTAAAAATTGTCACACCGATATATGATTTATTGATAGGTATTTTATTTACTTTGATTAGTTAAAGAGATCATACTGTCCATAATCGTGAAAGTAATTTAAATTATTATATTTTTTATCTACTTTATCTAATTGTGATTCCAATACTATAGTTTTTCTTAAAAAAATGGGCATATGTATTATTTGATAAATGCTAAAAATTAAGTAAATGACATTTATCAATTAGTAGAAAGTACATAGACGGGTTGGAATATATAAAAATCTATTTTTAAAAATTCATAAAAATGAACTAAAATAATTTTTTTCAGTATATTATTGATATTATTAAAAGAACACGACTCCATTTATGTAGCGACCTCGGCTGGCTTCGCAGTACCGCATCCCGTTTCTGCCTCTATATCACTAATGGTTAGCCTTAAGGGCATGAATCGTAATCGATTGTTCGCAGAAGATCAGTCCTTCACGGCCAATTGGACACCCCCGAGGTGTCCAATTGATAACGCTCAGACGGCTGATAACACGATTATTGAACTTGGCGCGCCAAATGATCGATTGTAGCATGAGCAGTGTGGCATGGTGAAATATACTGCTAAAATCAAAGATGGTCCAAGTCCATGTCTTCATTCTAAGGCCACAAAAAATCGGTTATCATCATCTGGAGGGCTCACCGTTGACCGAAATGGTATTTCCAGCAGCATTAAAAAAAAATTGGCACATGTGTGATGCCTTCGTTCCAAAATCCTCACTCGACTGTCACTATCTGAGGATGCATTGGGTTCGCGGGTTTTCCGCACGTGACCCCCAGATGCGGTAATTTTGCTTGTCAACATAACCGCCGAGATGAAAATACGCTTCGATAGTAAAGATGACAGAAACTTATTTTCAATAAACGCATAGTAGAAATAAAGATGTTGAAACGAGGATATTTGAGTGGGTTATAATTTTTCTCAATTCAGCATATTATTAAGATTTTGATTTAAATTTCCATGATTATTATATTACAATCCTGAGAATATGATTTCTTATATTTTTTATACTGTAAGGTACAGACATGAAAACATTATTCTGATTTTCAAATGCTATGTGTTTAAGGTCTATCTTGAATGAATGGATAGTATTTAGAGATTAGCTGGCCTATCCATTAGCGGAGCACTTAGAACCGGCCTTGAGGGCAAGAGAATCTTTTCTTTTAGCCACATACCGAGGATGTCACTAATCGATTTTAGAAAACTTTCCAGCTATCCCGACTACCGACTACTGTAACTCGGTGGGAATGCTACCCACTAAACCTTTCACTACTGAATTCTCAACGATAGATTATTGGGATAAAGGCGTGGTTAATTGGGTGCAACGTTAACACTCCACTCGGACAAAGTTTCAGTGGCAATGACACTAGCAACCTATAAACTACTGATAAATAGGTCTACTATCGTCAATGCTGGTGCGATCTGGAGACAGACCGGTAAATGCTTAACTAATAGATTAACATGGGCAGAATGGAGCTTAGCACGAACTAAGTTGTTTTGGAAATAAAATAGGTACAAAATTAAAATAACCATTGGAGTTCTCCTCTTGCCTCCTAGGTAGACACGTGAATAGATTAGGGGCACCTTTTCATGACTACTGCAGGTGCTGCCAAGATTCGGAGGAAGAAGAAACAGTAGAACATATCCTGTGTGGATGCCAGGCTCGAGGAAGAAGAATGTTTTCTGTATTCGAGACTGCCTCCCTTGGCGGCATCTCGGAGATTGCTCACAAAAAAATAACTAAAATAGTGTCATATCTAAAATTCACTGGATGGCTCTTATATGACCCGGTTGGGTAAGAACTAGTTCCAGTGGTATAAAAATAAAAGTCTTTCAGGCCGTCGTCAGACAACCAACATACCTACCTACCTACCGAAGGTCTAAACAGAAAACAGATTTCTGTACAACACCAAACAAAGATGTATATGACAAACGAAGAAAAGAGAAGTTAAAATTAGTCTTTTTTTTTATTTGTAATGTCTACTGAAATGTTTCTTTTATAATGTTGTATAGGAGACAAATGTACTATTATATTAATATAATTTAACAAATATTATCAAATATTTTAATAGTTTTTATACAATTTTATTGACCCGCGTACAGTCAAAGTTATGATTCATTCGGAATCAAAAATACAATTTTCATGAATTTTAAATTGTTTAGGTCCATTTGAAAGTCACGTCAAAATAAATTAATAATTTCAATTTCCCGCCGTGAACCCTTTGTAATCATCGTCGCACAGTGTACATTTTTGTCCCTCTGAGTACTCATAACTCTGTAACTTTTGAAAGACTCTGTTTCTTTAAATGAGATTTTTTGCAAATAGTTGCTGAATGAATATGTATGAAAAGAAATTTATTTAAATTAAACTAATACGTTTATAAAAATCCATTGAAATGGATACAAGTTCATTTACGTGCCCTTGTTATTGTCAGATCTACCGTCAAGGCATGTTCGTCCGTGTATTATTTTGTTGGCCCCTATCACGAGAGATTTTGTACGGGTTGAGATATGGAGCTGAAATTTGGGTATCCAATATATAGCATCCCATAAATTAATACTTTCGAAGAAAAAATGTTGAACAAATTTAACTACAATAACTTTTTCATCTGAGGAAACTAAATTTTGAGACTTTCTGTTCATTTTTCTTGCGCGATTTAGCCTGAAATTTGTATATTCTCTATTTGCATATTCCTGAGCTTCCTGTGAGAAATCATCTATAGAAAAACTTGATATTTTATTATATTTTATTATATTTTTCCCATCAACCAATACTTTATTTATTTATTATTATACTTTATCATATAGCTCCAGAGTTTCCAAAGTATATAGATTAAAATTCTCTGCATCAATTAATTGACTACAATATAGAGCAATTAGAATTTGTTGGAAATATTTTAGTAACTTCTCATTGATTTGTGTTATTTTCGCTCTTGTAAGTTATATGATTTAAAAATCACCTAACAGTATTGCATTGTAGCATAGGTGTTAATACTAAATTGGTAATCTTCTTTTATTTGCTACACCTTTTATTTTTGTTCGCACTCTTGCACCTTTTTGGAATTAACCTGTTTTACTTTAACTAATGATATGCCTAGTTGAACTAAGCTGGTTAACAACAAAATTATAACGCACGTTGCCGCAGTGCTACGCAGCCAATTACTATTGTCTTTTTTGCTCTAAATTTTTGTTTTTTTTTAACTAATTACATTTTTGGATGCCCTTACAAATGCAAACTATGGGAGAAACATAAAAAAAGTCCAAATTTGAAAAATTCAGAAAATGTCCTATTTGATACAATATAGAAAATAAAAATCGCAGTCTATAATTTACCCCCTCTCGAGCGCCCACAGATTCACTATACGTCACAATTAGTCATAATTATTGATCAACACGTATAACCTATTGTAAAAAATGTATATCGAATACGTTCCAAACTTATTTAAATAAAATGAACTTTTGAATTTATTTTCATTGTTCATTATTTGAAGATTATATTCAACGACAGTGAACTCGTTAAAAGTTTTTACCTCTCTTACAAAATTTCGACCGCCTCCGGAGGTGACTCTAATCAAGAACATAAATTTATTTCTAATGCAATTCCTTAAAATAATTACAAATATCTGACCAAAATGAATATATCCTTACGTTACAGTATGAGGTATAAAAATCGATTAGATTAAATTAATTTTACACACACTGCATATACTGTGTAAACTGCGAAATAAATTTCATTCTTGATTATTATAAATTGTAAATCAATTATAAATGAAAATATTTAATAAATAAAAATTTGTTATACACATGTACTATCTCTCACTCTCTCTCTCTCTCTCTCTCTCTCTCTCGCTCCCTCTCTCAGTCTTTTACTCTTTCATATGATTATAGCGCAGCATGAAGATATCATCAAGATTAATTATATCAACACATTTGACACTTGACATTGCAACAACAGTAGTAAACTTGCAACTGTAATACAACTGCAACCGCATCATTTATTTAATATAGCGTTATTTTTTGAGAATATGTGCATGTGTGAGTGTATGGTTGCCACATCCTCGCACTTAATACACTTACATTACGTTACCGCAAACACTGTCATTGACAATGTCACTCACAGTGATGTTGATGACATGAGTATAGAGACACACATACACGCACACTTAAATGCAGCCATATAAATACAATATATGTACTTACACAAAAAAAGTTTACGAAAAGCAGAGATGCCCATCAGCAACAGCACAAGCGCATCATAATAAATCTTCATCAAGTGTTGTATGCATAAACACATACACAGACGCGCAATTAAATTGACATTTCTTTACATACACATATGTATGCACATACAGACGCTCATGTATATATTCATATATGGGCATAAAAATATATGGTCTGAGTGCATATACAAACACACAAATACTTACATATATGTACATATATGGCTAACAAGCTGCTGTTGTTGCTGTTGCCGCCATTACCATTATCGTTGTTGTGTTACTGATATTATCACTGTAGTAAATAGTAGTCGTAACAGCACCAATAAGCATAGTCAACAAGCAAACCAAGAGCAATGTGAGCTGAGACGTATATTTCATACACCATTGGACAAATATGGCGATAGCGGTTGCATTATAAATTACTACATGAACACAGACACACAGATAAATTCATATACTATATTTACACATAATCTCATATACTACAGCGTTATAAAATCTCTATGTCTATGTTTATTGAAATGTATATGCAAATTTAAAGCCATACATACTTACCTACACACTTTATGAATGTGTATATAATATGTCTGTAAGTATATGCATACTTGCCTCTAAATGCCTGTGCGTGTGGCATATTTTATTTTAGCTGTTTCCATTCTTCCTCGCGCAAATAATAAAGTTATCCTTAAATGTTAGTATGCAAACATATCATCCTGACGCTATTTGCTTAAGCGTCATAAACATATGCGTTAAAATTTTGTTGTTGTTGTTGTTGTTGTTGTTGTTAACATTGCAAATTGTTATGAAGAACATGTAGTAGACACGCAAATATAAATCTAGAAAAATATACAAATATCTATTATATATTGCTACATACGTCAGCTTATGCGTCCATGTACGTACACTACACCCACCAGTATCATAATAAAAGAATTGTGTTATATCTCCCATAGATTCGCACGCAAAATCGTTACACACACATGCAAATCGGCTATAACTCATTACGTTTATATGATATTTATATAAAATAAAATCCTTCCATCACATACATTATTAATAAACTTAGCAAAAATAGGAGGAAGAAAAAGGTGAATCTAAAAAAAAAGGATCAGGAGAAGGCAAAAAAGAATAGAAATCATAAGAAGAAGTAATAATAGAAAATTCAGTCTAATACCTAAAGTGTTATGTGTATAAGAAAATAATTCAATAACTGATGTGAAACTAATCAAACCGAGTTGTTCCTTAATCATCAGATGGTCAATAATGTATTTTCGAAATGACATAACGACATTGTGCGGAAAATACCGTGATCAAATCCAACATCCACTACGAAGATGTTGGGAGTCACTCATCTTCGAAAACCTGTCTAAACCAGGGCTGCAAACCGGTTTTGAACCGAACCGTCGCGTTTTGAGGGCTTCGAAACGAACCACGAACCGAACCACGAATTTAAAAAAAGGCCGAACCGAACCGAAAACCACTTCAAAAAATCGGTTCGGTTCGGTTCATAGTAAAATGAAAATTAGCTGTAAAATTTTTCTAAATTTTGCCTAAAAATGCAACCCTTATGGTAAAACTCTAAGATTTTTTTTTTATTTGATGGCAACTCCGCGAATTGTAATTTTACATTCTCATTTTGTAATGGCTTGGTTTGCGTGTTTTTTATCCAGTGTGAAAAGTCAAATAATATAATTATAAAAATGAGTGTAAATCCAGTGCATAAGAGTTTTTTGTATGACGCGGAGACCAATACAAGCGAGTGCAAGCATTGTAAAATAAAAATGAAAGGAAAACACACAGAAAATCTTACTCGACATGTTAAAAGAAAGCACGCAGATATTTCTGAGAAAATTTGTGTGGAAATTTCCAATAAAAAACAAAAAAAGGATGCAAATGAAAATAGCATAATGAAATACGTCGTAAACAAACTGCCAACAGTGACGGTAAACGTTTCCAAGAAAGTATTATTGAATGGCGGCGTTGAGCTGGTAACGAAGAACGGACTGCCACTCAAAATGTTAAAAGATAACGGCTTCCGTAAAATTATTGCTCCTTTATGTAGAGCAGTGGGCATACCAATCAACCGACAAAACATCAAGGAAGAAATTTTGAAAAGAGCAGCCACTCTGCGATCTACTATGACAGCCGCCTTTAATAATCGGTAAATAACAATTGTCGATGTAATGTACACATCTTACTGTTTTCCCCCCCTATTGTAGCCTACTTTCCATTAAAGTTGATTGTGTAAGTAGACTTGAAAGATCAATAATTGGAATAAATGCGCAGTATATCGAAAATGGTCGTATTGAAATTCAAACTTTAGCCATGTAGGAAATATTTATTAAGCACAGCGGTTTGAATTTATCTAATATAATCATAAACATTCTCCAATCATTTGAAATAAATATGGACCAAATTTACACCATGACGGTCGATAATGCTACAAATATGATAAGCGTCGGAAAATTTCTGAATATAAATGCACAAACAATCCGTTCAAGTCAACAGTTGCATAGTGGAGATGAAGAAAGTCAAGTTATTCACGTGGACTCACAAAGTAATATATATTAAAAATTTTTGTTAAAGTTCTCATGAAAAATTTTGTGTTATTGTAATTTCATATTTTCAGTTGTTGACGAAGATGATGATGCCGAAGATGATGATAGCGGAGATGACGACGAAACTTTCTTTGACTCTATTCAAAATGACATATTTCAAGAACTTCAGCGGGACTTATTAACTTAGGATTCCATTAGTGTTATTAGGTGTGCCGCACATACCTTAAATTTGGCAGTGTCGGATTTTTTAAAAGAAATTTATGATGTTCGCAGTAAAGCTAGAACAATAGTAAAAAAAACTAAGAACACCAACTTTGCTAAATCTATTACGAACAGATAAACTGAAGAAACCTATTATTGAATGTGCGACTCGATGGGGGTCAACCTACAATATGCTTAAGCGTTTACTTGAATTAAAAACCTTTTGTTTAAAAAGCTCTGACGATATTAAAGAACTGTATATGAATGAAAATGACTGGCAGCAAATAGAAAACATATGTGAAATACTTAATCCGGCATACGATATATCAATTAAACTGCAAAGAAAAAATTTACTATTAAGTGATATATTTTTTGCATGGTATTCTTGTAAATTAAAAGTAGAAAAAAAACTTGGATGGCTAAGTCTGAATATATACTAAATAATTCTTACTAAATAATTCGTGCGTTTTAGCTGCAGTTTATTTAGACCCAAGATACCAGATTTTACTGGCAGACTCAGAAAAAGATTTAGCAAAAAAGCATTTAATAAAAACTTTTGAATTTAAATCTAAAATGCAAAGTATGGGAACTTCGATGGAGTCTCCACAATCTAAAGTAAGCTCCGATGATGAACTGGAATCTATACTTGAGTTGTTGGACAGAAAGGAAACTTTACCAAATAGAAAAACGCTTGTAGATATAATTAATTGTTTCGATAACATTAAACGCCTTTCTCCAAATACAGACGTTTTACAATTTTGGCACAACTATCCGGACAAAGAATTAAAAAGCTTAGCTGAAGTTGTACTACCTGCACCTGCAACACAAGTATCGGTTGAAAGAGCATTTTCAACTTTAAAATTTATTTTATCTGACTTAAGAGCAAGTGTAGATGAAGACCTGTTAGAAGACATTGAATTTGAATACCGAATAATTAAACAATTTACATATATATTGCAAAAAATTTAAGAACAGTGCCTTCTACCTTCGTTCATTCAAGTAAAGATACCAGTTCATAATCAAATGCATCTTGAAATATTAATTCTTGTAATTAATTTAGTATCTTAAATGTTTCTTAAATATTATTTTTGTCATTATTCAAATGTTTCTTGAAATATTAATTTTATCATTAATTTTGTATCTAAAATGTTTCTTTAATATTATTTTTGTAATTCAAGTTTTGGTACACAATATATTTGAAAGCAATGTTAATAACAAAGCCTTTTATATTTAACGTAATAGTTATCAAAATTTGAACCATTTTGAACCGAACCGAACCGCGGTTCAGAGGTACCCATGAACCGGTTCGTGTACCGGTACAGGTTTCCTCTAAGTGGTTCGAACCACTGAACCGAACCACTTCGATTTTTGGAACGGTTTGCAGCCCTGGTCTAAACTGAAGAGAGATTAGCTGAGAATCTTTAAAGCATCCTCAATTTAGACTTGATTTTGCTTTGTCCAATTTTCATTTGCTTCAGACGGCGAACGAGCGCTAATAATAAGTCACAGTGTTTGGGAGTTGTGTTGCTTGCTCTATAAAACCCTAATCTGGAACTATATCACTTTGAAGGGTATCTATTAAATCCTGGATAGATCTGAGCAACAACTTATCAAAGATTATGACACAGTCAGAAGGAGAATGAGACTTAAAGTTTGCCCCAAATTGAAAATAGTTGGAGATCTGAGATGGAGAAAAATATTCATTGCAAATTGAAAACCTTCACTATCATATTAATAAGTCTGGGATACCCTGCACCATGACAGATAGATAGACATATATTAGTGAAAATAAAATACTTTCGTTAACATGCTGAACTTAACTCGGATGATGATCACTACTGATTACTGACCAGGGCTGTAATATATATATATATATATATATATATATATATATATATATATATATATATATATATATATATATATATATATATATATATATATATATATATGTATATATATATATATATAATGAGCCAAAATAATCTCTGTGTTGCAATTTAGAAAATACTAGGTCTATGCCAATATCCCACCAAAGAACAGCAGCCAACAATTTTTTTTCCTATATGAAGGTACATTAATACCACATAAACCGTTTATTTTCAGATCTGATTTTTGGAAAAATCCTAAAATAATTTAATTTAAAAAAGATTTTTAAATATACAAAAATTGTTTTATGAAATTTTTTAATAAACTTGTAAATACTATGGCTTATTTATGCAACAATTTCATATAAATTAATATGTACATTCTGCATGCTCTTATATATGTAAGAATATATTGGCCTCATTTCGAATGAAATATTCAATTAATGGTTGACATAGAAACACATTCATATAAATAGTTACGTGTTCATATATTCTCACAAACACACATAGGTGCACATGCAAATATTACATTTGGTTAATTAACACATGTCAGCAGCATCATTAACGCGATTTATTCATATTGTCATTCCACGTTCGACATACTATATGTATTGCCACATAATTCTTATATTCGTTGGCTTTAATTTAATTTTTTTAATTTTGCTTTTGTTGCTGTCCTTAAGCTACTTATAACGATTGCCAAATGAAAGTAAAGTGAGAAAAATGTGGAGATAGCAATATTCGGCGAATAAAATTTCGTAACTCGAACAATTGGTTGTAATTTTATGTTGCCACAATCATTGACAAATGACACATGCAGACACACGCAAACACACACGCACACACGCACGCATATATATACCTACATAGAGATAAAGGGCGTTTTTTAAGACCAAAGATAATTATAATCAAGTTAAAAGTAATGAGTTATTTCAACTTTTGAAATAGCTTTGTAAAAAATAAAACAAGAAAGTGGTCTCGTAATAGTTGTGATAATAAATTTAATAATGATTTAAAGGTCCTCCGTTTGTACCGCCCATAAGGAACGGAAATCTAAATCGATTTAATCATTGATTCTATATTGTCCTAATTATAGAACTAAGAAGTTAAAAGTTGGTAAACTGGGATATTTTTACCACCAGACATACATATTCGTAAATAGTCAAAATCGGATGACAATTACGCCTGCGTCTCAAACACAAGTACGTTTTTGAATGTAGGATTTCATATTTTAATTGTCAAAATATAAAGCAATCAAACAGATCAGAGTTGGTATTAACGGTTATTATAATCACAGAATGGGTATATTTGAATGCAAACCATACCTATCTCCCACACAAAAGTATATTTTTAAATGCACATTTTCACACTTTAGTTTTTGAAAAAATAAAACATAAAACTAAAGCTTGGTATGTGAAGTAAATCTGCTCACAAATGGATATATTATACATACAATGAAAATTCTTACTTAATAGGAGTATTTGAAGGCAATCTGGACCGAATAAAAAACACGCCTACCTCCAATATAAACGTTTGATTCCGTATGTATATATTCTGAAATTCTGCACTAAAATGATAAGTTATCAAACTGAAACACTACACATATGATTAACAAATTAACAAAAAATTAATACAGAAGAGCTACGATACAATTTATATGATTTTACTCAGCCGCTGACCTAAAAACACCCTATATACATATATATATGAACATAGCAATGTACATATGCCAACTCAGTGGTTGTGACACTCAATCGAACGCAGCGTTCAATAGCTACACATACTTATAGTATACTCACATGCACACTTGAGTGCTTTCTCGCACTTATGTGCACATGCTCGTACATATGTGATATAGTTTGTTCGTATTCCTACACATGACATGAAAACTCATTCCAATGGGGAATAACAAAATTACGATTGCTACATGCGAATGTATGTGTATACAACGCATTTGAAAATAACATTATGCTCGCATTAAAAGTCATTCATTTTACATTTACTTATACCTACTTGTATGCGATCGTTGTAACGGCTGCCAATGGGAATGCAACCAACCTTTCTACTGTCGGCCACTTCCACTACCATTAACCATACTAATGATTCGACTATATGGTTTGATGCTTTACAATATCAGCTAAATTGCTCAATATAATTTGCTGTAATCTGGCAGCGCTCTACCAACGTACATACGTACACACATGCACACGATATCAGTAGAGTGTGCTATTTTCATTTTAGCTCAGCTCAATGCAACGCAGCTCAACCATTCATCGTTGTTAATCGTGTGTGTCACACATATTTAAAGTTAGCGTTGTTATTATTGGTTGCTGTTGTTTTTGTTCGTCTTTTTTTTTCGTTCTTCAACTTATACGTACGCATTGATATGTACACATATGCTTGGAAATACTCGTAAGTAATATGGCGCAATTTTATTAAACCTTCGGGAGTTGTGTTGCCTGTTTTTATTGCATTTACATGCTGCTCTTCTTCATCGTCTCAGTCAATCGCATCCCTATCGTCTCTACTATTTTGCGCGTTACGCATTTTAAATCTTTGCATATCCATGTATGTATATATTGATGTATCCACTTAGAGTACTATGTATATACCATACTTCACACTAATGTAGTTTCAGTTTGGTACAAGAGCAATCTTACTAAAGTGATTTCATCGGTAGCCGAATATCATCAGCTGCAGTTGAAGTAACAACAGTGACAACAGATTTCATCATACTCATGTATGTAGTATATTTTTCATACTCCCAATTGATATGTTGTTACGAAAATAATGATGATGATGATGATGATGATGATGGTTGATGGTTGATGGTTGTTACTGATGCTCCTGATAGTGTTATGGAATGATAGTAATATAATGTAGCCATAAAATGGTAAGAATCATCAAGAGAATGAGAATTTGCGACGTTATAATGCATGCAGTATTATGGATATACTGGTACATATTATTTGCCATATACACGTATCATATACATAACTCATGTATATAACTCATCAATTATGTTGTTGCACTAAAATAATCACAAAAATGAATATGGGTAAATGACAACATATTGAAATTAGTTTGTTCCAAGAGTAATCTATTTTATGAGCTTAATGTAATAAATTATTACATACTTTGGAATTGTTCTTGAATTGTAGATAACATTTCAATAACACCTTTGGTAAAAATATTTTAGTAATTCTATAAGGTTTGAGTAATTTCAGATATATCATTTTTTGAATTCATTGAATTCAATTTATTCTTTTTTAGGACGAATTGGTTAATCATTATTTCTGCACATGATTTGCATCTTGTGGTGTAAAATATAGTCTAAACTTTCAATAAATCTGTTCCAAGACAGCCGCGTCCCATAGAAAATTTGAAACAGGTTTTCTCCAAACTCAAATGTGCAATAACAAGTCGGTGACACATATAATTAGTTTTCATTTTTTGCCTTTTTTCAGAATCTGTTTGATAAGTTTATTTTTCGGCGCTGTATAATTCATGTAATTAGAGCCCTACAAAAATTTATTTAGATCTATCAATACGATACGAAACAACCAGAACAATCAATAGGATAATGACGAGTACCGATAAAAAATTAATGAAACCATCATTCGATTAGCAAAGTATTTTCGTCTGCGACACTTGTGTATCATTGTTGGAATTGACAAAGTAATGCTGCAGGTCTGACCTGCGCTAGTTGAATAATTGGCCATACTAAAGAAATATATTTTTTAAATTTCTACTATATTTATCCGGTAAAAATAACCAAACCGGTATTTTCATCGTAACTTTGATATAATATTTGATGACCCGAGATTTAACTTAATATTGTAGTTATTAACTTTGAAGTGCCATAACTTACGCAGTTTTTCGTCTAGAACAACTCTCTTCGGCATTTAGATTAAATTTATAGAATCACATGATTGTGCGAAAAACAAGTGAGCCCTGACCATTATTATTGGAGCTCCAATAGAGAATCGTGAAATTATTGACCTTTAAACTAACAACTTAAAAATATACAATAAATGAAATTAAGTTAATAACTTAGGAATACTAATCTCAACTACTTAAAATCCATGAGAATTGATTAATATGATCTGTGGGAATATGATTAAAATCTTTCTCCATCTCGTAAAAAATTGGCATTTGAGTGGGTAAAATTGCTTAGTTTTTTCTTAAAAAAAGTTTGAGTTTTCTAAATAAAGTCAATGAATTCCAGCTGTTGTTTCACAATTCAAAATACAAAAAAGTTTTTAAATCAGCTTTCAATCGTAAGTAGAAAAAAATTTAAAATAAAATCAATTCAGAGAAGTATAAAATGGAATTGTAAATATTTATGAGTATTGAATATACGTATAAAGTATATACATATAAATATATGTAAATAGGCCTTTAAAATGATAGAAAATAAATATTTATAAATAAACCGATATTTTTGCATTTTCCATACACAAAATCCGATTAGTTGCTGGCCATTGTTATTTCTGTTTTTCCCACTTTTAATTCCTTATTGATATTACTACCATTTAGGTATTGTGGTTGTTATTTATTATTGTTATTGTTAGTGCTATTACTGCTACTGATGTTGCTCTCCTATTATGACTATATTGTTATTTGTTACGCAAATCGCACTCAGAATGCACACACAATGGCAAATAGAATCTATGAAACCAAACAGAAACAAAAACCAAATTCAATAAATATATAAGGAAATAAGATTGCATAAATGTACAAAGTGGAAATAAAACGAAAGAATAAGCCAATTAAAATCAAATAAAAATGAATGAGAAAAAAAATGAATACGATGGCATGTACGATGGCCGTAAATATGTTACCTAGGTTAGGTTACGTTACGCCAAAATTGGCCCATTGTGTTGCATCAATGATGCTGTCTATTCCCTCTGTTGGGATTTCCTAATGAATAGAACAATGGCCCTGAAGTCAATGGGTGCTAGATCAGTAGTATCTGTAAAAACGGCACTCCTCAATAGGGTGTGCCTTCTGATGAGATGGATATATCTCTGGCAACCTAGTGCCCGATCTAGTCAATTAATCTGTTTCGCAGTTCCCTGGAATATCCCTATGTCCCGGTAGCCATACAATGTGTACATTGTAGTGCTCCGCTAGTTCGTTAAGAGCTGAGCGGCATTTAAGGGCAAGTGCCGATTTGGCGAACGTTCCTGCGATAGATTTAATTGCGGCTTGACTGTCGCTGTAGATATAAACATCTTTGAAAGATATTGTATTACAGTGAAGCCAAATTTCCGCCTCCTTTATAGCCGTAATCTCAGCTTGAAAAACATTGCAAAAGTCGGGTAATCGAAACTTAAGCTTAACGCGTAAGGAATCAGAAAAGACGCCACCTTCTACCCTTTCCTCCAATTTGGAGCCATATGTGTACAATTGTACCGATTGAACTCCAGTTTCGTTGACAATACCCCTATTGCATTCTTCCCTTGAGGGTCTATGGTCTGAGAATCTATTGTCAAAGCATGTTTAGGAAATGATATAGTCGATGGCATCCGGAATTGCATTGCACTCCCAGGATCTTTGAATGTTCGTTTCCTGGTTGAGCCCAGCGTGAAGCTATATTTAGCCTAATTGCAGATATAAGCTCCCTCTTGTTGCCAAATAGGTTCACAGGGAGTAGATGCAATAGCGAGTAGCGCGAGTGCTTTTGACTGGGTGGTTCTTAGAGTGCCTGTTGTCAACACCGCAGACTTCCTTTGAACCTTATCCATTAGCCGTCAGTGTACCTCTTTATTTAAGGATTCCTACCAGACTGTCACTCCATAAAAAAGAATTCGTATGATGACCGAACTGTATAGTCATAATACGATTGTAGGACTCATCCCCCATCTTTTACCTATGGCCTTCTTACAAGAATAAAGTGCTGCTGTTGCTTTACTTACCCTTTCCTCCGTATTTGGTCTCCAACTCTCTAACTGAAGTAGTACCCAAGTACCAGTTCTCCCAATTCTAGGTAAGGTAAAAATATATATTTTATGCTTCTCGTAAAGAGGACTAGCTCAGTTTTGGCAGGGTTGATGGCCAGAATAGAGTTTGAAGCCCATTTGGACAGAATTGATAAGGCAAGGTTCATCACTTCAGTGAGTGTATTAAAATATTTTCTCGTTGCCACAAGTGCCACGTCATCTGCAAAAGCCACCGCTGTGCAGCCCGTGGCCTGTAATGATATGAGAACTTCATTGATGGTTAAGTTCAACAGAAGAGCCGATAACACACCCCATTGTACATAAAGTAGTCTTTCAAGGGTTTTTAATAAAAATGATGATAGGCTTATGGGTCTAAAATTACTTGCCTTTGAGTGAGACGTTTTTCCGCCTTTACGGATAAATACCACGCTTATTTTTAGCCAAATCTGGGGGATATATCATAGTCTTACGCAGGCAGAGAAGATTACCTCCAAACAAGGTGTTAGAAGATCTGCACATTTCTGCATGTTGGCGGGTATAATACCAATAGGTCCTGGTGACTTGAATTAATTTAAAATTTAAATTAATTAATTAATTAATTTAAAATTATTTATCTGCCAAATAATCTTTGTTTTATTGATTATTTTGTGCGAGACGTCGTAGGTAATTCTATTATGGTGGGTTACCTAGTGTGTATTTTAAACAAAGCATGGACACAGACCAATTGGTTATACTAAAATAATTTGGGGAATATATTGTATAAATGTAAATGGAAATTAATTTAATTCAATATTAAATAAAAAAAATTGTTAACTTACTAATACATTAAGAATAAAGTAATCTAATCGGAACAATACAGTTGCAACCTTTCATGTATATGGACAAAAGCACACTTTTACACATAATGTATTACGAAATAGATTGTACAATTTAATGATGTCAATTAAGTATTTTTCATGCATATTTCTAACATGCATGTATGAGCTAATTAAAAGCAAAATATTTTAAATGTCTAACTACATATTTATTGTGATTGCGTGAGCGTATACATATATAATATTATATATATTTCTACGTAGATAAAGCATATACACGTTATGTGTATAGAATTGATAAATCATTGATATTACAAAAATTTCAAAATTTTATAACAATTTATATTACATTCAATTATTTATTTGATTTTATAATTTTGACATGATGGCAAGCATATCATTATAATAATTATAATGAAATGAAAGTGCATGTATCTACACCTATGTACATACATACATATGTAAACGCATTGTTGAAACTGTACAACTGTACTTTGTATTTTATAGCTGATAACCGATTACTTTAATGTAAAAGAATTCGATTACAAAAATTCAATTATAAACCCTGTTGATTCAAAAAACCTAAATTTTGAAAATTTATCAAAAACAATTTCAAATCTCACATTAATAACTTTAAAACTTCGTATTTTAATTTAGCTTATTTTCGCTACCAACTTGCCACTTTTGTTTTGGATCAATAAAATATTTAAAAATTTGTCCAAAATATATTGTGAAGGATATTCGAGAACTAACACAAATGGATAAAATTTTATATTAATTATTAAATATATTAAAGCTTTAATTTAACCGATCTTTTAGGAGTAGAGTAATGATACATTACTAACCAAGCCTGCTAAACAAGCACACCTGTTTGTCAACATCTTGCAACAATTTATTTAAAGCTGGAATAATGCGAAATCAGGTGGAATTTACGCTATTATATACTGAAATGTGTGTAATTTGAAATTATTGAGATAGCGTTAACAGTGTAAAAATCCAAGTGGTTCCATCTAATTGACATTTTTTATATAATACGAACTTAATTTGGAACATTTGACTGCCTTTCAAGTTTCTCATAGAATGACTGATGAGAAATTACGGTGGGTTATTTTTTCTATAACAACATTCACAACCCATATTTCGGCATTTTAAATTAAACCAAGGCATGTATTATTTCATTCGATCAATTTAGTAACTCAACGATCGGACGATTTCTTGTTCCGTCGTTTGCATCGATCAATCTCTTCATTTTACGTTCATCTGCTTAAACTGCCCTTTCAGAACCATTGTGCACTTCCATAATCGAAATTGCCGGGAAGAAAATTTAGCAATCAGTTTTAAAAATGGCGTTCAATCATCACAGCTTCTCCATACAAATTGAATTATCGTTATAATTCTCTATGATTAAAAATTCACTCTCATAGTTACATCACCAATATAAAATATCTATTAAATATGATTATATATTCATTTTAATCAAATAGGCTTTATGCATCTCATTTAAAAATGCGTGCAAATACTAATTGGAACTTAATGTAATTGGATTTAATTAGATATTTTCAGTTATAATTATACAGAGTAGAATATACATATATAATGTAAATTAATTTTCTCAAAAAAGATGGTAACGTGATTTTTTTTTTATTAATTTACTTCATAACTTTATCCTACTTACGAGTAGATATTAATACAATCTAACTATTCGTCCAAAAAGACACAAAAGTTTCAATAAATTTTAATCATAAAAATCACGATTTTTATTTTCACTTTCAATTGTTGGATATTCAACAAAATCGGCAACATATGAATCAGTAATACGTACATAAAATTATATCTAACTAATGAAATCACACCTGGCGTATACGTAATGAATATATGTATGTACGCAATATGGCCCCATATGATGTTCATATACATACATCTCATTAAGAAGTCATTAGAGTGAAAAGTTAATTTAAATTGAAAAGCAAAATAAAAAATCAAACAAGCTAATAAAAAAGAAAAAGGCACTACAAACGATGACGACAATGATACATCGTACGTAACTACATACATAGTACACCACACACTCGTACAAAATAGGTACTCGTACTACAATACGTAAATGATCTCCCTATGGTGAAGATGAGCGTACAAAGGAAAAATCAACATTAGCGAATACGAATATATTGTTGTTGTTGCTGTTGTTATTGTTGTTGTTGTTCATGCTAATGATGACACGATATACACACATACACACAAATGCATGTATAAATACTTACATTGCCAAAGTGAAAATGCCAAATACCCGAAGGCATTGGCAAATAAGACAAAACGTAAAACGAGCACAAAATTGAAGAAATCAACAAAAATAAAACGTATTCGAAATTTAAATAAGTCTAACATACAATAATATAATATACTACAAACACACATAAACATATCTACATATAGTACATACATATATAAATATAGTACATTCAATATGCCCTTAAACATAAGTAAAATCAACCAAACGAATCAACAATGAAGCAACCAGAATAAAAAAGGTTAATTTAAAACGTGCGATAAGGTATTCAATTTCTTCAATTTGCATACAAACATACATAGTAAGTATATAATATATGTATATCCCATCGCGAACCACATATAAGTTGTTTTTTTTTTTTGTTATTTTATAATAGCACGTACACGAACCTTAATTTTTTTGTGTACAATATAATATCTGTCGTCTGCAGAATTCTTTCTCTCATTCTGTAGTTTAAGAAAGAAGGAAGAAGGCAAAAACGATGGAAGAGAAAGGAGAAGGATGAAGAGGGAAATTATATATGCAGTATTCTCCCAAAATCAAATGTCACAAGGCAATTCCCTGTAGGCCGTTCTTGTCATCGTTGTCGTGCTAGTCGTCATCAACAATAAAATATGTGTAATATGCAGCAAAAAGTAAATAACAAAATGTACTTATAACATCAAAAAGCATGCTATATACGGTCGTGATGAAACCATGTAAACCAGAGATTCTTCAAAAATTTAACAAATTTTTGCACTTTAACTGCACTTTACCTGGTGTCAAAAAACAGGTAGCTTCTACGTTTTGAATAATACATCACTGTTGACAACTACAACTTTACACAGCATTGACAACACAAATGACATGAGCCGTAAGATTAAATTAGGAATAAATTTGCCAAGAAGGTGTTCTGATCGATGCCCGAAGACGGACGTCGAGAAAGATGAATATAAGATCTCCGTTAGCAAAGAACGTTATCGTGTTTAGAGCATCAAATTACCGCCATAGGAGACATTGTAGAGCAGAGGTCACGATAACCAGGTTCTGGTTATCGTGACAACCTCAAATCGATTTAGCAATACTCCAGTGGCTATCTCTTTTCTTCGCTTGCTGGCACCAGCTGGAGAGTCCAAGCGCTGTCAAGTTCTTCAGTATTCGGTCTTTCCACCGGAGTTTAGGTCTGTATCTTCTGCCAAATATAACACATTCTTAGCTGGAGCGTAATCTTCGGTTCGCTCGACATGACTTAGCTAACGCAGTCGCTGAAATTTAATGCGCTTTGCTAAATCTGTGTTAGCATACAGCTCATACAGCTTATGGGTGACCTTATTCGATACTCGCCATCCACGCAAACAGGTCCTCCTCCTTGCGTAGGACTTTTATCTCGTAAACTTCGAGTACTGGCTAATCTGATGTAAAATACTCCAAGTTTCGGCGCCATATGTAAGCACAGGCATGATGAAAAACTTGTAGTGAGTGGTTTTCGTTTTTCGAGAGATGTCTCGAATTCTCCATTGCTTGCGTAGTCCAAAGTAGAACCTGTTAGCAAGAGTAATCCATCGCAATATCTCCAGGTAGACGTCATTACTGGTGTTAATGCTAGTTGCAAGATAGACAAAGTCCTGCACCACACCAAAAGCGTAGTTATCAACAGTGACATTGCGGCCAAGATACCGGGACTCTTTGTTTGTTGACACTAGGTACATACTTCGTCTTACCCTCGTTCACCGTAAGACCCATTCGACGGGACTCTCTTTCCAACGGTGAGAATGCTGTACTGAGTGCTTTTGTGTTCATGCCGATTATGTCAATATCGTTGGCTTACGGTAATAGCATGACACTTTTATTGAAAATACTGCCATTGTATCGTAAATCAGCAACTTGTATTATTTTTAATTTAATAAGATTGAAGAAGTTGGACTACAACCGAACTCAGACTTTGTTATACAGAGATAATCCCTCACCAGACTATAGAAAGCGGCTATATAATCAACAAATATATCTGTCGATCTATTTCTCCTGGGTTATATCTAGGATTTTGTGTGAAAGTCTGGTTAATGGTAGATTTACCAGGTCTAAAACCACACTGTCCAATAGGGTTGTCGAGCCTACGATATACCAAGAAGACGTATTCCACGTTAGTTGGCACAAATTGTAGGATCTCCTTTCTTATACACGGTACAGAGAACACTTAGGCTCCAATCATCGGGACCGACCGACCATATTCTGATTATGAGCTGGTGCATGCTGGTGAGCAGCTCATCCCCTCCGGTCTTAAACAACTCGGTAAGCAGGCCAGCAGCACCTGCAGCTTTGCTTTTTATCAGCCTGGAAATGGCCTTTCTGACCTTGTCATGATCGGTAGGGGGAACATCTACACCACATCCGTGATTTGCAGAGTTCGGGATACCACATCCACAGACGGAATTTTTTCGTTTTGAAATGCCATGATTTGCTTCTCCATTTGGAGAGCAGAGTAAAAAAGATCATAAAAATGAATATTAGAAAATTCCTTTAAGCCGTCCCTATCGAAATCCGCTTAAAATATATACATCCCCAATTCACCAAAAAAACAACATTATCATATTGAAATCGATATCAAATCGAGACTCCTCACAGACTCTTAATCATGATGAGGAAAACTCATGGTATAACTAAATATAATCCAAGATTAAAAATGTTTAATAATGTTTCGTAAAATGTCCATAATATAAAGCGAAGCAAACGGTACTTATAAACCCAACAAGAATTATTCTGTATGTCAACGTATGAACTTATCTCAATACGCTTAGAGCAAATCCGTATAATACCCTAAAATATGCTACACAATTAATATGTGATATTTGCAGTACTTGAAAATTCAGCCCACCAATGTTATGCAGGCATTTATCATTGTGTTTCAAATAAATTCATCTATGGCAATTCAATAGACCAAAGACTCAGAAAAGACTCGTTTTTGTTCATATTTAGAAACGTTTTGCTCACATTTGGGCACATAAAAAGTGCAGAAGAGTATTGTATTGGAGTATTATTTCTTGCCATGATAGACCCTCATTATGAGTCCTAATTATAAGTCTTAAAAGGCTCTTAAATAGAAAAATAAATAAGACTTAAATATGCATTATGGGAGACTTATAAATTGGACTTTTAAACTCTTTATGAGTTAAATGATATCATTTTGGATTCTAAACCATCTTATGTATGAACGTTTTGCTGTCCTTTTTTTTTTTTGTATAATTTATTAGCCTTTTTGGACTCTTTAGTATGTTTTAAATTATCTTTCTGATATATTGAAAATACCAACATATAAATGATAGCAAACAGAGACCCATACTTTGTTTTAAATATAGTATTTTTAAGCAATTTTTTTTTTTGCATATTCACAACAACAACAAAAGACAAGAATTACATTAGGCGTCAAACGAAAAGTAAACAAACAAAATATCATGCACACATGCATACTAACATTAGATAAGAGTTTAACACTACTTACTATATGCTAACATATGTGTGTTCGCCTTGAGATGCTTCAGTAGTAATAATGCTACTTTCCCACTCATCTATTGTATTTACTGATATAAAATCACATTATTATTCAATCAAGATATGTATGAAGTTTTATTTATTTCACTTTTGCCTCAACTGATTGTTTTTTTCGCCTTTATGTGTTTACAATTCTTATACACTTCATGTATCTACAGAGACTATCTATGCATATGTGATGCCGCATATATGTATATTAAAAAAAAATTTTTATTCTTCTACAACTACTAATAATATTCAAAAGATTTGTAATTTCATTGGCATTGCAAAAGTGGAAGTTTAGTTTTTTATTCTCATGGGCTCTTTCAAATGTAGGTAGGTAGGAACTACATAAAAATACAATATGACCATTTCAATTTTAATATAATCACAAATACAAAATACAAATAGAAAATATACAAAAAAAAAAATTCTTCTATGAATACTAAAAATTATTCATGCGATGATATCAGGTAATTTCCATAAACTAAGTAGCATACGTAGGTGATGAAGGAATGATCATTAATTGGGCAATTGGGAGTTAGGGGTGAGTAAGTTCAGAAAAAAATATTCAGAATAAAAAGTATTTCTAATAATTAATCATTCATTTTAACATTCCTTTGAGGCTAGGGATGAAATTTGAGTCAAGCCCTGATTCGAATGCAGCGACCCTAAACACATTTGAAAATGGTTTTCTAGTCTGCTGGATAAGACATTTTTGGATTGTTGTATAATTCATCGATGTGTGCTACTAATAACTATAAGAATATTTTAATCGGTGAAAAATTGACCACACAAAGAGTTCATTCAATTCATTCTCACCTCGGATTAATTTATCATAGTACGCGGAGAACAAAAAAGCAATTTGCTTGAACTCTAACTTTGATTAAACATTACATTCAAACACACAGACCCACCTACATTCCCATAAACATATTGTAGATTGGCAAATTGATGTCCAATACTTTAGATCCCATATGAGCAATTAGTTGCCATTGAGCAGTATCATACAATCATCTACATACATTGATGGCCATTAACATGTACCATTTCCTGTTGCGCCATATGTACATAGATTGCTATGGTTGTCGCTTTCATTGTGCCTTTCTTCTGTGCAATATTGTGTATGCAGTCAAGCCTGCTCTCAGCTTTTCTATGTAGCTGCTCTTATGCTAGGACATAGTACACTACACATGTATTTATAACCCAGACATTGTTCAATGTTTGTACCAAAATTGCTGCCACTCCCATAGTAACCAGTGCAAGACCATCCAGCAAACAATGAAAGCATTAGAATGAGAGAAAAGAGGTGATGCAGAGGAAAACATCGTAATTTTTAATAGCTTTGCAATTAAATCGTAAAATTTTAAACAAGTTTTCTGTTTGCCAAACCATCATAGCACCACTTCAGCCACACAGCATGAACGTTCTATAGTGTGGGATATGGTAAACGTCTATGGAGTCCTTATTGGACATTTTAATTACAGTACAATTGAAGGTTTTATTTTTTGAATTATCAGTATCGACACCAGCAGCAATGAATAGCTTATGGAATTTCTGAACTCGTGGCCAAATTATTTGAAATTTTAAATTATATTACTTAAACTTTGCTGGAAGGGGATACGTACGTTTTGGTGAAATGTTGAAGTGAAAAAACTAAAACTAAACTATCGATTATACATTGCTCTCCTCTGGAGCTCATTTCTGAGCAGCTTTTTGGTTATTTTTCGATTTTCAGGTGATTTTAAGGCTATTTTGTACGGCAGCCCTCTTAGTTAAGGATATATAAGGTAAGTATGATGGGCAAAAATGTTGCACAGTAAAAATGAATATGTTTCACTCATATTCTTTACTCCTCTGGAAACATCCTGAGAGCGAAGTGACCGAATTTTATAAAAATGTTATTTTTATAGAAAATCTGAGAAATATTTGAAAAGGAAAAATTAATGTAATTCGGCTATACATTCAAGTCTTCTAGGAGCGACTCCTGGGATGCTGTGATGTTATTTGTTCTTTTAGATTAATTTTGTAAGACAGCCCCCTGAGAAATGGTAATGGCGGTAGGTATGTTTGGGAAAATTTTATGTAGTAAAAATAAATGGAGGTCAGTCATATACTTAACACCTCCAGCGATACCCCGAGAACGTTGTTAGCGGATTTTATGAGCACGTCAATTTTGCAGGGGAACCCCGTAATATGTGAACATAAGGGATAAATATATTACGAAAAAAAGAAAAAACTAAGAGGGGGTCATATATTTTAGCCCCTTAAGAGCTGCTTCTGAGATACTGTAGTATTTAGCTCCCATTTGTAAGAACTTTGGAACCATTTACCCCATCCCACCCTTACAATTTTTAGATAATATCTCAAAATTAGTATCTCAAAATTTTTGACTATTTTTGAATATATATTTTATTCTTATTTTTATAGAAAAAAGCGATTTTTCCATATTTTGTCCCATTGCTCGTAAATCACTAAACGAATTTGATAACATTTGTTAGTTTATTGAATTATCTGTAATTTTAGTAACCTTGATAATCCTTGATGATCCTAATGGTGAATCTGTTTTTGTAAAAATAACTATTTGAAGAAGTATCTCTCAACAGCAATAGGATAGCATAGCCATAGGTACTTTAAAAAAGTATAAAATATTAATATTTCCTAATAAAAATACTATTGACGTTGTCTGGCTGAAGTTCCTGAGTATGAAACATTCGTGTGTTGGAGGTCAATATACAATACTAACCACTGTGTTACGGCACTTTGCTATGCTTAAGTATAATTGGATGCGTAGAATTTTGTGTAAACCAATGACCATATTTTATCCAATGCGTCCCTCGTACTTTAGACCGTATCTTCTGCCTCTCTTAATGTGCTCTCTGAAATGTAAAACAACCAAAAACCAACGCGTGAAACATTGTTTTATTTCCTCACATCTGGCTTACTGTTCTATCAATTTTTTATACCTTACTTACTTGCTAACTCAATTTACACGTTAATTTTTATTATTATCATTCCTTTATTTTTCTTTAAAGCTCTACATATTCGTACAAGTCTTGTACATTCCTGCTTTTCTCATTTTAATTGAGTAAGTAAAAATTGTTATACTTTACCACTCAATTAATTTTGTTGAAAGAGTGGGTGAGATAGAGCGAATGAGAAAAAAAAAAACCAATTGGAAAACCTATATTTTATACTGATGCATTTTATTCTACCTTTAGTATAGGAGCATGCCACAAATACTTCCACAGTTGAAATACGCTAGTGCATGTGGTTCGATTTCAAGTGGATACTGAAATCGGACAAAACTTTGTAATATACCTTACTATGTCGAATAAATATTGATGCGTAAAAATTGTTGTGTTGTGAAACGAAAATTAAATATTTAATACAATAATGTATTAAAGATTTTTTTGTTTTTCATTTTTATTTGGTTTGTTTCGTTTAATGATTACTTTTGTACGAAAATTAATTCTAAACGTAAATTCTCTACAAATCTATAATTTATTGTAATTTATTGAATGAAAGAAAAAGTTAAACATGATACTTAGCAAACGATAATAACCCAACACGTAACAAAAACATATTAATATTTATGCACTAGCACTTGCTCATATCTAAATGCAACACATGCTAAGACTCATATTTTTGTTGTCTTTATATTTTCCAACATTCTGTGTATTCTATAATTTCACTATTATCTTTGTTTGTATGCAAGACTTCATGCAATGTAAACGTGTTGTGTAATGTGCATGATTCATTTAGAATTGAAAGCAATTTCACACTTGCATATGCATATAAATATGTATGTATGTATATTGTATGTAGAAGAATATAAAAGTACATGTGTCGCGTAGGTACTTTGTGTATAAAGTCATGGCAATTACGTGGCAGGATGTAGATATGCAATGCATTCAAACTTATGAGAAAGGTGCGTGATCTTAAGAAATGCACATCCATTTCGTATACGTTGAAATACTAAGATCATGAAAGCAAGTTTCAGCTCCAGAGTAGAGAAGAAGTGAGGTCTACATTTCAGCACCCACTATCAAACTTAAAATTTGTAATAATTTCACTTGTTCCTCTAAATGTGTCTCAATGTCTTAAGGATCTTCCATCAAATAAGAATATTATCAAACAATTTTTTTTCAAAATCTACAAGAAGAATTTAATAAAATTTATTTTATTATATTATAAATATTCCTAATTTGCTTGTCAGAATTCTCAAAGAAAATAAGCTTCAGAGTTCAACAAAAACACATATATTAAATGCAAAAAGTTCGCATTAATGAAAAATTAAGTTATAAAGTTTTCATTGCGCTGATAACTTCTATTGATGCACTTTCTGTACACTTGTTTGTACGCATAAATAGTTTAATATAAAAACTAATATATATATATATATATATATATATATATATATATATATATATATATATATATATATATATATATATATATATATATATATATATATATATACACATTCTGTCAAATAAGTACCTGGAAACCGGAAATTCTCATTTTTAATTTTCCCTCTGAAAATATTTCAAAAAAAATTTTTTCCCGTTGGCACAGCTGTCAGCCACTAGTCTGTGAATTTTTATTGCTATGTGTCATTAATTTGGTTACGGCGTCATTAGGAACAAGTCAACCTTTTGTGTGCGTTGCGATTTTTACTATGGATAAAAATATCGAGCAAATAGTTTGTGTGAAATTTTGTGTGTTTCAAACGAAATCTCTTGTGCCAAAACTTTGAAAATGTTGAAAAAAACATTTGGTGATTCAACCATGTCGAAAAAAAATTTCACACAAACTCTTTGTTCGATATTTTTATCCATAGTAAAAATCGCAACGCACACAAAAGGTTGACTTGTTCCTAATGACGCCGTAACCAAACTAAATGACACATAGCAATAAAAATTCACAGAATAGTGGCTGACAGTTGTGCCAACCTGGGAAAAAAATTTTTTGAAATATTCTCAGAGGGAAAATTAAAAATGAGAATTTCCGGGTACTTATTTGACAGAATGTATATTTTATTTTAGTTTATCCTCATCCATCAACATATTTATAATACCTGCTGCACGAACATGGCTGATATGCAATAGTAGCATATTTTTCTTATCGTATTAAGAACATAGACTGCACAGTGGTACTCATTTAGTAGTTGAAATTTTATCTACTTATCTCTATTTATTTAGTTGCTTATCAGCTTATCTTGTCATATTCTACACTATGGAATCGTAACAAGACCCATTTTGTTATAACCGAAGAGTATAATAACAAATACTTTCCTCTTGAACGAAGACTAAACAGCGCTTAATTGCTGTTTCAACATTTATTTTCTTTTACCTCTATCCGTTTGGTGGTTTATATTCTTGGGATACCAATACCAAACGCGTAGGTTGGTTATCAAACCAATTATGTTTGTGCACCACTATAATATAAAATATATGAATATGTACATACATGTAATAGCTGTACAAATAAATTCGGTCATGTTTTTCATGAATTTCGTCTTTATTAAAAACAAAACTTAATAATCGAAGTACTCGCCGTTATCCTCTACGGTCTTTTGTCATTTGTCGGGTAGATGATGGATCCCCTCGCGATAGAAATATGTTTTTTAATGCAATCAACTTCACATGACAGAATTTATTTGTACACCTATTATGCATAGTAGTTTGTACTCGTATATACATTATCATATTCATATATCAAATATATAATTTTGCATTCATTTATAACTTGAAGCCAAACATATATGTATATATGTAGTATGAATCTACCTATACATATTATTTCATTTCAATTTAAGTTTAACAAGCACACGTTTTCTAATAACTTGCAAATGTATGTACATATTCGTTATGAGTTGTTAAAACTAATATGTTCTGTCTTAATAGAATATGTACTCGTATGTATGTTGCCCCTTGTTCATCCATATATAATTATACAAATTTTGTATTTTTCTATTGCCATTTAATTTCACAATAAAATTATATTTAGGTAATAATGACCCGTTTGGAATATCGTTGCAACTGAAACTAATATTCCAAAATTGTCATGAGAATATCAACATCGATGTTTTAGTTGGTGGCCCCTTCAATTATAAAATTTGGCTTCTTTTTTCTACACAGATATAGCTATATATTTAAAAGTCTAACTCTCACTCAATAATCATCCTTTCCTTGCTTTAAGTTCGAAAACTTGCGAGTGAATAAAATAAATAATAAAATAATATATATAATATATTTTCCTTCCATATCAGTTAGGAATACATAAGCAAGCTTTTATTAATGTCGCTTACGCAGTTTCTGAGAGATTGAAGTGGACGTAAAAAGGAACGTGGCTACAGAAATTACATACCGAATATTCTTCTCTCAGATGAACCAGAGGTCTAAACACGCGGTTTCTATCAGATCGATGGTGGAATTTCCTAACTATTTCAATTATCAACAAAATTCATACATTCTTCTTTCAGATGAACCAGAGTTGTATATATATATATATATATATATATATATATATATATATATATATACATATATACATATATATATACATATATATATATATATATATATATATATATATATATATATATATATATATATATATATATACAATCGCTCTTTATACTGTATTTCGCTAAAAACTAATTTTTATATTATGGCTAATTTTCATTTCTGGCACACACTGTTTCGTTATCGAGTATAGCCCAAATTAAATGCCGGCGTACTGAATAAATGTCGAAATTGATATTGATTGATATTGTCAATCTCCTTAAATTCATTCAACGTTCCGGTTGGTTCAGCGAGTAGCTAGGTGAAGGAAAAATCCGTGCGACGGTATCACAACAGGCCTAATTCTGGCCTATGTGCGCTCTCTCTCATCAGAGAGGGTGGCCGCTCTAACCTAACCTAACCTATGTTTCAGCCGGAGATTGAGCTTACGACCAATAGATAAGAAGGCCAAAGCACTAACCACTGAGCTACGGCACCCACACAAGGTGGTACTTCTTTTTGTATCTTCTATATTGCTCAACATCACAATCTGAGCCTATTTAGCCATGTGTTTGTCTGTTCATTTGGTCTTTTCCGCGATAACTGCCATAAATACAGATTTATCGAGCTCAAAACTGGCATGTAAAATTATGTATACCCACGAATGGATTAGTTAGAAATTGAATGTAATCTGATGAAAACGAAGCATAAAAATATCACCTTACAGTCGGCTGCATATGTAGATATATATATAAAAAGTTTACTCGAATATCCATCTTTTTCGTTTATTTCCACTTTTTTAGAAACAATTTTTGCATATAATACTACTTTACACCCGAAATATGATTGACTCTGACGAAGTACTGTGTATGTTATGAGGGTTCTAAAATGGATAATTTAAAGGAGGTTTTTAAGATAATTCCGCGGCTTAGTATGGGAGCTAATCCAATTAATTTTTCAATATTAATCCACACCTTAAATTTGGTTGTCTTACGTTGAATAGTTCGTAAGTTATAGCGGTTTCAGTTTCTTTTTAATTTTATCAACTTTGTATGGTAGCCCCATTAAGTTGAGTTTTTTGCCAGATTATATACAACTACTATATTAACCTAAGTATTAATTATGATCGTTCTAGACAGAAGATTGCCGAAGTTACAGCTGTTTCAATTTAAAAGAATTTCAGTCATTTTGTATGGGGGCTACGATACACAGTGGGCGTGGCCCGCCGATTTCCTGCTAGCCTAGTTGCTCGTACAATACTAATACACACCTTAAATCTAGCTGAATAGTTTGCAAGTTATAACCGACAACATTTTTTTTTAATTTCCGCAACTTTGTATGGGAGACCCAAGAAAGAGTGAACGTGGTACACCAATTTATTTGCCAGTTTATTTTCGACTAACATATAAATCTAACCGTAAATTATGGTTAATCTAGATAGAAGATTGTCGTAGTTACAGCTATTTCAATTTAAAAGAAATTCAATCATTTTGTATTGGAGCTACCATAAACAATAGGCGTTGCTTGCGCATTTCTTGTTAGCCTGAGTATTCTTATAATACTAATCCATAGCTTAAATATGGTTGTCCTACGATGAATAGTTCATAAGTCAGGGCGGTTTTAACCTTTTTTAAATTTCCACAACTTTGTATGGGAGATCCAAGAAGAAGTGGGCGTGGCACACTGATTTTCTGCTAAGCTATTTCCGACTATCATATTAATCTAAGCGTCAATTATAGTAATTCTAGCCAAAATATTGCAGAAATTACAGCTGTTTCAATTTAAAAGAAATTCTGTCATTTTATATGGGGGCTACTATAAACAGTGGGCGTTCCGCACCTATTTCCTGTGAGTCTAGTTGCTCTTACAATGCTAATCCATATCTTAAATCTGGTTGTTCTACGCTGAATAGTTTGCAATTTATGATGGTTACCATTTTTTTTTAATTGCCGCAACTTTGTATGGGAGCCCCAAGAAAGAGTGGGCCTGGCACACTGATTTTTTGCCAGATTATTTCCGACTACCATATTAGTCTAAGCGTCAATTATAGTTATTCTAGCCAGAAGATTGCAGAAGTTACAGCTGTTTCAATTTAAATAAAGTATATACGCTTTGTATGGGAGCTACCATAAAAAGTAGGCGTGGCTCGCCCATTTCTGGCAAGATTATGTAGTAGTATAATGTGACCCTATGTGCCAAATATTGTTGTCCCAGGTGGTATATTAAGTGAGTTATAGCAAGTTAAAAATTTTGAAAATTCCGAGGTTAGTCGCTTTGAATGCTTAATGTGGGCTATTGACCGATCATACCCAATATCAATCCCCTCCGTACCCTTGGATCAAAGGTTACTTATGCCAAATTTCGTCAAAATAGCTCGATATTTGCTCAAGTTATCGTGCGAACCAGCCAGGTGACAGACAGATGGATCCAGCTTAAAATTGGCAAGTAACATACAGCTATTATTATCACATTTTTCACACGAAAATATAAAGTCTTTAAGCTACTAATTTATGAACTCATATCGGAATAGTTGCAATCGGAGTAAAACCAAGACTTTAGCCCACATAACAGTATGGTTCCTGTAACATGCTTTCACACTTTTCGCAAGAAAATACAAAGCTATAGGATTAAAGCTCAACAAATTTAATTATTTTCATCAAGCAAGAAAAATATTTAAAAAAGGAAATTAAATATTCAAGTTACCTTAAATCAAACTTGTCACATACACTGTATATTGACATATTTTGGAAAATTACAATAACTCAAAATACCACATGTTCCACGTATTACGCATGGCTTTTAGCACATTGCACATCATCAGCACAGTAGCATACAATACAAGTAAAATACAATTTGTTCAACACAAACAGACACACATATACAAAACTTGCAACATTTCTGTTGTAATATGTAATTCATATTTAGTCGCATGGTTACTGTTAAAAAAAAAAATACAAAGCACCTAGAGGAAGTGGTAGAAAGCGCACTCTATACTTCTTTGGTTTCTTGGCACGTTTTTAGAGCTTGATTTATGCGCAGTGAGTTAAATATATATACATATATTTTTTTTTCTTTACTTTATTTTATTTTCTCAATCCCACCACAACATACATTCATTCAAAATGTACTACACTGCGATATACGTGTGCATGTCATGCGAAATGCAACGTCACATGGCAAAAAAAAAATAAAAATTTGAGAGTTGAGAAGGCCAAAAACCATTGAAAATCCACACTAGATAAGAAGATGACATATACAATAGAAAATACACAAACGCATATACACATACATACAATATATGGTAGCATATACTAAACACTGTCGTCATACTTGTTGTAGTTGTTCTAGTTGTTGATGATAGCGAACGAAGCACCAACAAAGAATAGCAACGACAATAATAATCAGCAAAAGGCTATATCATCCCTAAAGCGTTGTACATTCTGTGGGAAAGTACGAGTAAGCATAGTGAGCATGGATAAAGACAGAGCTTAGAATCAAATATATCAACAGTCAGAGTTGTAACACATGTGCATACATAAACACATTCACAAAACACACACACGTAGCCATACACAACCATGCATATATGCACATTTATTCGTATGGACAACCACAAAGCTGCATAATCGAGTTTAAATAATCGCTTGCAACCAACGATAAAAGGCGTATTTTAAACTGTGCAACGGCTAGAACATGAAAGCAAGCAACAACAACAGCGACGATGACAATGATAACAAGCATGAGAACCCTCACCATGACGATGACGACGATGATGATGATGAAGACGGCAACATCTAGAGATTCAGTACACTTCATTCTCGATTTAATGTTTTCATATGTAATAGTGTCCTGCTCTTGAGATATAAATTTGGCTTTATATTTGTTTTCCTTCCTTGCATATCTGCAATTCTAAGTATCAAATCAATTTCAACAATGTGATATACTAAATTTTCGTTGGTGTTGTTCTCCGGAATTACTTTGAAAAAGTATCGTCTTCGATTATCAATTTTGAGAGCGCGAAGAAAAGGTTTCATCTGAGTTATGCTTAGTTCGGTCACTGTTAGTATGCTCAATTGCAAGAAATGTTAAAGAGTGGACTGAAATAAAGATAAATTAGTAGCACTTATTACCTTTAAAAAAAAAACACTCTTTATCGCTTCTGAAAATGGTGGCAAAAAAGGAATGAATTAATTTCATTGATTTGTAAAAGTTGAGGAATTTCATTTGAAATGAAGATATCATTATAATCGTCAGAATCATCGTTGTTCTCATAGCACCAGCATTGTACGGTTCAACTTCATAGGAGTTCATAGTTTTTGCCTCACAAAAAAAGTACATTCACACTCACACATCTTATTGACACATCAACCATTCAACACACATTCATCCATTGCAAAACCGTGAAACACAGTATAATGAACCAAAATTGATTCTCCCTAGTTATTGTTTTTATATTCATTTCTTTCACATATTCCCTCTCTCTGTCTCTCTGTTTATGTCTGTCTTTTTATTTTCTAGTTTCCTTATTTTTCGTTCGCATATCAATGACATATGACATCCATAAACGATTTTTCAATTGTTACGTTCAAGAATATCGTAGGATGCTTCGCAGACAAGCGATGACCAAACCAAACCACTAACTAGCATGAGTATCACTAACAAATGATTGCAGTGAGTCTTCTTTGCGAATTGTACGTATGTCATTATCAATATAACAACATTTAAAGCAATAAAAAAGTGACAATAACGCAATTGTCAAATGAATTATGATGGACGTCATTTCATTGGTGTTTTTTTTTTTATGATAGTCATATGTTGGAATGGATTATTGGATGAAAAGATGATAACACACAGACACTTGATCAGTAAGAACTAGACTCTAAATTCTATAGTACATTTGAAATCAGTCTGTCAATGATTGGTGGCATACTCTATAATGATGTAGAATCGACTGACAGAGTCGCTTGTTATCATATTCATCATCATCAAACCATCAACCGCTTGACTAACTCTGACAATGAAGTTAGCTCGTCGTAAAAAAACACTTCTGCATACATATAATCTACAATATATGATGTCTATGTCACATGAGTATGACACACGAAACTATGAAAGCCAAGTACCTAACTAGAACACCATACATTGCCAACGAACATTGGTATTATTGCGATGTTATGAAGAACATGATGCAATTTTTACATAATAAATGAAATCGATTTATATTCGTAATCATCACTGGCTAGTTTCTATGTACACTGAAATATTATGAAAATGATGAGTGTTTGAAAAAAAAAAACAGTGCAAAATACATTTCACACATTGTCTTCAATTAAAGACGAAGTGGGGAATGTAGATATAATTATACTTCACTTTCAGTGTGCCAAAGTAGATGGGGTTGATTATGAACGAACTAAATACGGTGAGAGCTTGAGAAAGAAATTATTGATTGGCGAAAATAAAAATTATTTTGCCATGTAGTGGGTTTTAGAAAATAATATTGCTTTAAAATGAATGCAGTTTGATATATTGCAAATGGGCGGCAAAAGATTAAAAATTTTTTTGTTTATTTAACATTTCGGAAATATACCCAGGCCCATATTCATGAAAACTGAGAGAATAATAATACTTAAATGGGATTCATGTAAATTCTGAAGCCTAATGGTTATTATTTGGTCAATTCAGATTATATAGACAATATTTGAGATCTAAAATATAAATCTAAATGATAATATTAGGATAGGATATCATCTTTTAAAATAAAATTATTAAAATCACTAAAAACGATTGTTTTATTGGGCATAGATATTTTTCTCGAAAAATTAACATGCAAATGTTTTTTCAATGTTATATAGCAGACAAAAGTACAATAATATACACTTTAATATAAATCAGGAAATGTTTTTAAATATTTTAATATTTTTTTATAAAATCTTGTTCACTCACGACACAATTTTAATTCACACAGAATGTTATCAAAAACTGCAAAATATATTATTCATTCAATCAATGCTACCATTTTCCCGAATTTAGACGTATTAGTGACGATTTCGTGTCCTCATCGGGATTAATAATTGTAATTTCACAACATGTTTTTATGTATGCGTGGGAAATCTCAAGATATCCATCATACTCATACTGTCAATCACAATCTCATTCTTCGATGCAAAAGGCTAGTCATTGCTCTACGAGTACAAGCTTCCCGAAATATAGAAGAGATATCGAAACGGCCAAGATATCTCCGATCGAGTTTTGTATATAAACAAAACTGAATTAATTTAAAAGCTTTAACATTCATTCCACAAACTGTGCCATGACTTTTTCGACAAACCAAATTATAAAAGAAACAATCAACTTAATTATCCATATTTAATATAATAAAACTTCCGCGAAAAAATTTACCATCGTCAAAAAAGAATAAAGCCTTGTAAATTTATTATTTTTCCCTTACAAAAAAAAAAAATATCAACATCAAATACTACTTATATAATTCGCATACAAAAATTATTGACAGTTGAAAAAAAATTTATTTACGTTCCGGTAAATAAAGAAAGAAAAAAAATGAATTAAATAAATAAGAAAAAAATAACTAAAAGAGCAACAGCAACTGACACATTAAACCGGAAGACAGGAAATTGTGAAAATTTTCCTTTAAGACGAGAAGAAGAAATAAGAAGATGGTCGTATGTATGTAAGAATAAATCAAATATGATAACAAAAATTATAAATCCAAAAATAAAATTATAAAAAATGTAAAAGTCAAAACGAAAGAGAAAAGCAACAGGAAAGAAATACGATAATATTTTACAGCATCCGGGTCAATCTCCTAGACGTAAAGTGGTGATGATATCCTTGGGTTGGTTGGCTATCAAAAATGTTACTCCAACAAGCTAGTATGTTTAGTATGTTATATTACAAAACATCATTTGACTTAATGTTAACATTAACTAATACTACTATCATTATTATAGCGAATAATAATTGTTCGTACTATAATATTTCTTCTTATTTTATAGTCATTGCTATTGCTAAAAATTAAAAATCACCACTATTCATTTGCTTTTCCTGCTCTTCTATTACTATTTTAGTACGCTCTTCCGAAATGATTTTATTTATTGTATATTCTTTACAATTTTCATTTTTTTTTCTCCTACAATAGATTCAATAGATTTTGTTTAATATTTTTATGAGACACATAAGGGAAAATTTACCGTGATTACAAAGTTCAATATATACAAAATTTTTGGGATTCCAACAAACGCGATTTTAAAATGCATTGGACAGATTTTCTTTGTGATATTTTTCAATCTCAGTTCAATATCTACTATATCTTAGTGATTCTAGCTAACATAATTCTGGATGATACTATTTTTTGTAGTCATAAAAGCTGGTTTTACTCTGCCTCACCAGAAGTCTAATAGATAAGGTTAGGTCGGTTAGGTCGCAACACCTTCGTGATCGCTTTTGAACTTTGTGGGCAGCTGAAAATTTTTTTAATAAAACAAAAATTCAATTTTTTAAGATATTTGTCCTCAATTCGCAATTAACATGAAATTTTATAGTAGAAAAATGTTCCGACAGTTATTAAATTTTGACTTGGGCTACATTTTCTCCAAGTACTTACTTTACATTACTTATTGCATTTCGAAATCGTTATAAACTTTTTTCCATCTACTGGATGCATTTTTGACATTAGGGCCATTCAAAATTTTTATCAGCAATTAATATGGGGAATATTGGAATAATAGAATAGAATAATAATTTATAGAAGCAATCACTTTTCAATACTTCGAAAATGGGTTTGATAAAAAATAAAATCTGAAAAATTGTGTAAATTAAATATATAAATTATAAAAAGTAATAGTGGTATGTACGAAAGCTCAAAATACGTTTTAGATTTATAGACATTGTATTTTCTTTTTGTATATTTTTATTTTATTTTAGTGAATTCGATTCGCCCTAATGTACAATACGTTCATACAAAAATTTATATCTGTTTATGATTGAATGATTATCATACTTAGTTATGAATAACAAAATTCACAACAATATAGTAACAGCAGGCGAAACAACAACAATAACAAAGAATATAAGAAAAACTAACATTTGTTTGCAATGTGCTGCCACTATTTATTCTCTTTCTGCCGTTGCTGTTACTGCTACTTCTGACACGTTATACTTTTATAATAAACAGACAAATGCATACACAGCAGGCACACCCCCATACTATACCTGCTTTGTTCTGGTACTGTCACTATCGCCAACACAAAGTTTTACTGGACTACGAGTACTGCTTCTGCTTTATAAGTTTTAATATTTTAATAATATGCTTGGCCTTTTTTCATTTTTCTCTTTCTTTATTTTCTTTTTCATGTGATTCTATTCATTGAAGAACATGAATCCAATAAAAGTAAGACGAAAAAATATACTATATATTGTATATATGAAATGGGAAAATATTTGGTACGCATTGAAATTTACTCAAGTATAAAGTTGGCACAAAACGGATGTACCCAACCGGTAGCAACCGGAGCAATATCAACATCATCGGGCATAAAAGTCGTCGACATCATCGAAGGAGTAGTACCTACAAGGAAAAGATGAAATTTTTTTAGAAATTGTCCGGAAATTGTCATGTTGCTGTTATGATATCCTGCTGTGTTGATGTTGATATCGTCTTTACTGCTCTAAATATGCATGTCTTTAAATAAAGCTTTACTTTGATCACAGTGCTGTGGAATAAAATTGCATAATTATGTTATAATATTTAAGGCCAGTTTTTCAGTACGAGTTTAACTCTAATTGTCTTTTAAACCAAGTTTAAACTCGATTTACAGTTTTTCAGTCAAATTTCAACGTAATTTAAATTAAATTTAAACGTCCAATCTAGCGGGGTTAAACTAAGATTAACCTATCAATTGTGCAGCTGTCTGTTCTTGCACTCCAGAACATCTTTTCTTGCTGCAGTTTAAAATAAGTCAGAAAAACTGACCTCTACTTGTGAAAAAATAAATGATTAAAAAACAATTTCGAATTTCTGAAAGAATATTATCTAAGCTAAGATTTTCTTAAGAAAACTTTTCGACAAAGGTTCGGTTGAAGATAAAATTAAGTTAGTGTTAGTTAGCGAAACCTAGCAAGAGTTGGAATAATGTTTATTAGTCAAAATTATTTTCATTGTGCTTCACATACAATTCAGAGACAATACCTTCATAACAAAACGCCATTCCCACAAAAATGTTTAGTGATTTTTTAAACAAAAATTGAAAATTTTATATGGAAGGTAGCGTTATCTTTCAAATAATATTCTTGGAATTGTTCACATCATATTTTTTTATATTAATAGTAAATTTCGCAAAATTTCTAGTCATTCCGTTCATAAGTAGGTATTGTCTCCATATAAAATTTCTTTCAAATCAACAAATGTGTATGAAATGTAATGATGCTATGATACATATCATTCTGAAACTTGGGAAATCGTATTTATTTTCCCAAAAATTGCTTCTTATGAAATTTAAAGTGATTAACTTTATAAAAAAAACATAGCTGCCATAACAAGTACCGTTATTTTTGAATTTATATTTCTGATATTTTGCAAATCTTATTTATTCACCACGAGAGTAAATTGCACAAAATTTTTTATTCATTGCGTTCATAAATAAATATGATGCCCTTATAAAATTTGTTTCGAAGTGAAGTGTTTTTGTATGAAAGGTAGCATTTGTTTTTTCTTTCCATGTATCGTTTTGAAACTTGGAGAATCTAACTTCTTTACACAACTAGCATTTCATAAAGAATTTAAAGTCATTCTGTGCAGACATAGATATAGCACCCATATAAAATATTTTTACAATATTTTTGCTGATAAAAGTTTGCCCGAGACGGTCAAAATTTCCATGCCTTTGCATCATGATGAACTTTGTGCTCTTTATGATGATGAATTGAGGGAACATTGCCAACTATATTAATGAAAGAAGGGCCAGAATGCGCTGGTACAAGTAAGACAAGGTAAGGTCTGTGTCTGGCACACCCGTATTTTTATTTTTATTATTTTTTTCTCTCATTCGAACTTTTGGCATTGACCAGTCAGTCCGGCGCTCATTCATCGTGGACAGTGCGTATGTATTTACATAAATACGGTGATGATGATTATAATAATAATGCTGATGCTCCTGCTGCTGATAGTGATAATATTGTTTTTGCACTATTGAAGATTATTTTGAATGAAGATGTTACTGTGAGCACTTAGTCAGGCCCACACCGTACTTGTCGCTCACTATTCTCTCTTTGGTTGCCTATTTTGTCCTTATAGTCATCGTTATCATCATAATTATCATCAACATTTTCATCATCATATTCTAGAAATGTCAATTTACTTTGTGCAATTATTTTGCTCTCAGCCTCGGCCATACAATGCGTATGAATGTGAGGGTGTAAATGAAGACAATTCTATTATATTTGATACTTACATATTTTACTGTGTGAGTTTGGCAAAAGTTTTAATTAATTTTCATATTTTGCGTTTATGATAAAAATAAAAAAGTAAAAAAAAAGAATAAATGTTGGTATTCATTCATTTTAGTTTTTCTTAGCGGCTTGGATTGTCCTGTCCCGGTTGCTGTCGTTCAGTTGTTTCATTCTAATTTGCTTTATGTTACTTGGCAATATTTTTGTACTTCGTTTACTATGTCCATAAGGATTTTCATAGATCTTCATTGTACATTAAGAAGAAAATGACTTAAGATTGTGAGTTAGAGGGAGAACTGACAGGCGAATGTGTTCGATGTGACTAAGCTTGTGTAAACGCTACAGATAAATATGTTGTACCTGTGTGCCTGTGCTCACTTAGGTATACGTAAAAGGAAAGCAAGAAATTTGATATGAAAACTTCGTAAATGGTTTAAATGTATGTTCTACGAACAAGGCAAAACCCAGAACAAGAAAATTATTGTAATATTTTCTTTTCTTTTTTCTTCTTAGGTATTTTTCTATTTTTATTATGTTTATTAGAGCTTTGTCTTTCATTGATTAATCTACATAATATTCGATTTGTTCTTTAAGTTGTGGCTTATGTTTAATAATTATGGTCATACTTGTACAATAATATGTTTTATTTAATATAGCAGATTATGGTGATAATCAGACAGGTGCTATTATACCCTACACTGAAAGACTCAAGAATTTATTGAGTTTGTGTTAATATTTGTAACAGATCAGGTGATGAACAGAATCAGTAACTCAGCCTATTTCCTATATCAATTTGTTCGCGCTACAACTAATGTAGTTATACAGCGTTCGGGCTGAAAATTGCTATGTGAGATTATTTTCTCCAGTGATCAAAGAGGTTCATGACTAGTTAAAATCCGAAGAAAATATCATAATATCTATATCTCACGTTTTAGAGCTACAAAATGAGTTCATACTTTTTGCTATCAACTAAATTTTGCACGTTAATATGAAGCTATCAAACCTAAACTTGGTTCATGTAAACACATTTACTAACGAACAGGTTACAGGTTTGAAAGTGGACATCATCAGATAAAACCTCCCATACAAAAATATGATTTGTATTTATGTTTTCACACGTTTCGCACGAAAATATAAGTATATATAAACGTGTTTGAAAGTGGTCATAATCATATGGAAACCACTTCCACCTCCTATACAAAAATATGTCTTCATACGCATATATTCACACTTTGAGCATGAAAATAGAGAATTCGAATTCTATACATTTTCATATTGATTGTATTTTTGGGGTCAAATGTTTACAAAACACTCACAAATTTCAAGATAGAATCCAGTATTTCCGAAATGGTTACAAATTTTACATTACATCATTTAGGCAATATGAAATCCAAGTAAATAAGTAAAAACTAAACTCAAAATCTCATTGCTGAATAACTGCTCTATTTGAAGAAATTGTATGACCACCACATGCTTCATTCTAATAAATAATTTTCTATGCATTAAAGATATAATAAATTATTCGTTGTGTATTCGCTACACATTTTCAATAATTATTTAACCAAAAAAGTTACTTCCTTACTGTCTTACTAAAGTTTTTCGAATTAAAATAACTTCGTTATCCTATTTAATCTTAGCTCTATTACACCCCACAGAATTTCACGTCCAAGCAAAACAAAAAGAGATACTTTTCTTCACAATTCTTCGAATTTAAATCATTTCATTAATTAAAATCTTTCACAAACACCATATTTACAGCTTAATCGGACTAATAAATCTTCAAATTTCAAATGAAAATCCACACCACACCACTTCAATAAAATAGAAAGTTTTGGCATCTGTGTGGGTTGGTATAGATAGATAGATTCATAGATAGTATAAACTCGCCAAAAATAGAACAATAACAAAAAATATCCAAATTGATGCACTTTTCCAGTATTTAAGAATAGTGCCGGCACAACAAATCGTTCACGTTCTAACACCACTCAAATTAAAAAAAGAGTAATTAATCTTTATGTGTCGTTAGCATCGTCATCGTTGTAGTCAAAGTCGACAAGAAACGAAAAAATAGCACCCAAATGGTTGCTTTGGAGTTTTAAAATAAATTGTCGTAATGGTATTACATAGGCTAATAGCACTCTTCACTGTTGTACGTGATAGTGTCGCTTCGTGGTGATGGTGAGGGTGGTAGTGGTGCCATTGATTGCAATTCTGTGCTCCGCCATCGTTCTTCAACTGAACAACTTAGAATAGAACTTTTTAAATTGCTTTAACATTTACTTTGTAGAAATTTGTTATTATCGTTATTATTGTAGTTGTTATAGTACTTTTTCTCTTACTACATATTTGCATCACTTTGTTTGCTGACTAGATGTCTGCCTTTTATTCATTCTAACGACTTATATTTTTTGATGTAGAAATCACACTTCCAAAGTGAATAGACTTTCTTAGTAAATTCAAATATATACAAATATATGTGCAGACCAAGGTTGTTAAGCGAAAGAGGTGAACGATTCACTGTGGTTTTTGGTGCTTTTTGAGAACTGTTTATGATTGGTTTAGTGTATGCAGTTTTGGCTACCTACAGAACCTAGATTGTATTACTTTTAAAGTACATCTGAATTACGCAGAGTAAAATTTTCCAGAACAATCATTCTTGCTTACATATTTTTATTTACTTCTGTAGTTTCACTTTCACTAAGTAGTGAATGGACTGTTTATATATTACATCGCCTTCGCTCCGCTTGAATCATCAGTTTGGCAAATGACTCTTTCATCAAATGTTAGTAGGGATTTGGATCTCATCGTTCATCTGTAGTATATATTTCAGATGAAAGTAAAATGAAGTTGAACTAAACAATTTTACATATTTGGGCTTTACATATAACATTTAAAAAATAATTCAATTGACAGTTGATGCCAACAAAGTTGGTTGCCACCCTGATGTTGGCACATAAAAATACATGAATGCTTTATTTCACTGTTATGTCACGAGAGACGCGACTAAATTACCTTCTCAAAAAGCTATCGTGTAATATTTAAAGCAAGAAGGAACGCGCGAAATAACGTGTTGGTAGGTACTGCCTTTAAGTCCTTGGGGGTATATTCTTTATGTGTCTCTTGTGCGTTCCTTTTCGTTTTTTGTTTCTTGATTTTATTTTATTTTTTTATTTTTATTTTGTATTTTTTGTTCTCTTATTGAAACTCTTTCAGCTACTACTATGTATGTACCTTGTTCCATTTACTTTGACACCAATCAATGTTCTTAATGTCAAAGCAAAGCATTGCTGATACATAACAATGTTAGAGTCGATAGCATGAGCACGATACTTAATCGTCACTCTTGCTATGGTTGGTAGTTCTTGTTGTTGCCTCCGTTTTTTTAAGTCTCGTTTAATTAGAATTCACTTAAATCGCATGAGGAATTTTAATCGAATCGCTATGTTTTTCCAAAGAGATTCAAAACACAAAAGACATGATTGCATTCTTTCGTTCCTTTATTATCATTACAGTGAGGTAGTAAGTAGTTGTCACATTAGGTTAGATTTGGTTACATTTTGTGCTATTTCCACAAAAATGTCACTTTAGCTAAAAGAAGCTATTTTTGTGTATTTTATGGTTGAGCAACAGGTTGTAGGATTTAGTAAAATACTATGAATTTCTACAAAATATATTTAAAGTTATTGAAATAAATTTTACTATCTTTTACTCTATTTATTTAATTTTATGTATTGTGGTCTCGTTTATATTTTTAAGTGAAAGTATTTACTAACAAAATTTTGGTGTCCTCAAAATTTTTAAAATTTTGTGTAAATCCTTTAAAATTCATTTATTAAATCATAAAAATTGAACTCGAGTATATAATTCACAAATCACTAGATAGTACATAAAATGGATAAAATTATCAGAATAACGATCTGAGTCGATTCAGCCACGTCTACCGGTCTGTCTATCTGCCTAATCGCACGATAACTGGCTTAAGTGCAGCGCCATCTAGCTGAAAATTGTTATACCAAAGTATGTTCAACAACAAATTATTAAGATCGAATATGAGCAAAATTGAAAAAAATCAATGCCTAGCTCCCATACAAAAGTACGTTTTATACCTGAAAATTGTGTTCAAACTTTATGCGATTACTGTTTGCACAGTACAAACATACTTCAAAATTGTTCTCATCGGATAAAAAATACGCCTGTCTCCTGAACAAAAGTTTCATTCTGTATGTATGATTTCACATTCTGCACAGGTAATTTCAAAACGATGGAGCAATTGTCGCACACAATTACATTTCCATATAAATGGACAAATATGAAAAAGGGCGTAATCGAATGAAAACTACGCCTACCTTACTTACAAGTGTACGTTTCCGTATATATCTTTTCTCACCTTGGGCGCGAAAATATTAAGATATCAAGCTGATACTTAGTTGATAATATTATTTCTTCTAATAAATATGCCGGTTTAAAAATGGGCGTAATCAGATCAAGAACACACCTCCCATACAACAGTGAGTATTCCTATGTATGTTTCCACACCATGAGTACGTTAATACAAAACTATGAAACTGAAACTTGGTACATAAAATATATTTTCTAATGGAAAAATAAATTTGAAAACAATCAAATTTTTTCAAAGATAAGTCTGCCTATACGTCATGATTTAAGGTATCTAAACTTCATTATTAACTCTACATATTCTAAATCTTTAACAATGTGACAAATATTTCGCAAGCACTTTATAAATATGATAGCTAAGTAATTATCAGTAATCACACTATGCTTCTTCTTGAACATCCATTCCACGCTCTGTTTTCATCATCTTCCTATAAACTAAGTACGAGTAAATCAAAATTTCACTCAACTAACGTATGTAGATAAAAAGTAACTGAAAACGAGTGAAAAACAAGCAAAAATGTTTAAAATATCTAAGTAACTGACTACCTGCTGGAAGTGACTATAATCCATAAATCACTCAATTGATTTATGATAAAATAACAATATTAGAGTAAAAGTTTTACAAGCAAAGATACTACTATGAGTACTTTCACGGTTACAAAACTTTGATAAAGTATCATTTTCCAGTTGTTTGAACTTTTCAAAGTGTACCCTATCAAAAATAAAAAAACGAGCAAAAAAACATCAAAAACAAATCTACGACAATCCATAGAGATACTCGTAACATAGCATGATAGAGCTTGTAAGCGAGGTAGTTAAGAGCTTTATTTTAAAACGACAAGTTGTAGTAAATTAATTGCATATCAACGCAATTATAATGAAACTTGGACGGCATACGGCCGATGGACAGACTTTTTCCTCACACACACACACACGGACACAGCTGCACTTTGATGGTAATAAATATTAGTATTGTCTCTTTTCTTATATACATGCATACTAGTATATCATCGGCATGGCATAATATCAAAGTGTGCTTCTCTTTTTGCGTTCAAAGTATTTTCTTGTCATTTTTCTGCAATTTCTGTAAAATTTGATATACTCTTTTTCGCCTTTTAAGTTCATGTCCCCATGACAATGATGGAAAAATATTAAATTTCGTCTTAGTATACCAAGACTAGAAACTAACGTGTATGAGAAATTGACATATTTTAATAAAACGTTAGCTGATAACACAAACTACGAAGGAGTTCACAGCAAATTGCTTTAATATCACTAAGCTTATTGTTTACGTGCGCTCATGCGATGCATGTTTTCATGCACCAAACATAATATTGTATGAATGTACAGCATAAATGCACAATTATGTATATGAAATTTAAAATTTAATAATACTTGTATTGTTTGTAGGTGGAATAATGAAATTTTTACCGCAAGTACTTCACTCCATCTACTTTCAAATATAATTTAATTATCAAATGCAATTGTATGCACCAAATTTCAGCCCGATAACTTAATATTTTCTTCGAGAAACTGCGAAATCATATATACGGAAACTTAAATTTGTATGGGCGGTGTAAGTGATTTTCATCCAATTCAGTCTATTTTTGAATTAGTCCTTTGATTTTCATTTAATTTTCACCTTCAACAACGTTCTTTTGTGTGGTGTGTCTTTCATTGGATTATGTCCACTTGCTAATATACCAATTCTATAGTAAGATTAACTTTGTGGTAAACATTTTAGTTTGACAGCTTTATATTTTAATGAAAAAATATACATTCAACAACATATGGGTGGTTGGTGTGATTTTCGTCCGATTTCACTCATTGTTTACTATATCAATTCTGTGATAAGACGAACTTTGCGTACCATATTTTAGTTTTATGGCTTGATACTAAGTCCATTTTTCATAGTTTCATATAAATTCAGCCATTCGCAAACACATCGATTCTTCAGTAAAAAATTTTGATTCATAATAAAAATCTATACTTCTCCATACCTGTCATCTCTTCTTATAGATGCTACAAACGGAAGCTGTTTACTCATGACCCTTTCAATATTGAGTATAAAAATCACGTAGAACTCATCATCATGTCTGCGTATATTATGTATGACGTATGACAATAACAATAATAATAATAATAATAATAATAATGAAACATATGTGATTCTACACGAATGCTATATACAAGCATGTGTGGAATTTTCAGCTAGAAGAAATTGCTTATCTAAAACAAACCCAGAAATGCAAATAATTTAAAGGATCAACCATTACAAATATACAAATGTAAGAATGGGTGTAAAATATGTATATATTTACAAGTACAGCATATTAAAAAAAAAAAAGAAGATGTGTAAGCTTTTTTTATGCAAATATTTGATAATCCCTTATTTGGTTTATTATTGCTCTTTTGGCTTATTTATCTTTTTATTTATTTACATTTAACATTTAGAGCACTCGCTTACTGAGTAATTAGTTGAACATTTTATATAACAAGGTACACCTATGTGTATTCATTTACACACATATTTCTCATGCCTACGCGAGTTTTGTTATTATTGTATTTGTTGCTATTTACTTTGTTTTATGTATTTATTTTTTATTATTATTACATACATTTATTATGAAGCACTTTTGCTTTCATGCCTATATGTGTATAGGAGCGGGTACATACATATTTCATAAAATAACCAACGTACGCACACGCACGCATACTCGCAAATGTCATGAAACCACACAACCGCACACACGGAAAACACACACATCATACAGTAAGTGATGATAAATTATAATGAAATTGCTGTCATGCTGCAATCATTCTTTGCAGCCAAAGTCACGGTCCTACTGGCGCGCTCGCTCGGTTGTTTTCTATATCGCTTCTCTCTATCTATATCCATTTGCCTCTCTACCTCTATCACTCTCTCTCTCTCTCTTTCAATCCGTTTCCTTCAGAAATTGCATGATTATTATCAAGGATAATTAATTTGTAGCCACAAGCTGACATGCACTCAAGTGCGTGTATAGCGTAACGCAAAGCAATCATATGTACATGTATTATGTATGTGTTTGTGTGTGCGTATGTATATGGGTGATTGTTTGAAGTACTTCATGAGACATTATGGCAAAGATGTAATCCTATGTTAGCACAATTAGTAATACTTATGAAAATAGCATTATAAAAATAAAAATGATAAAAAGAAAACAAGTTGTGGAGAAGGCAAAAAGTAAACGTTGACAATGCTGATGATGATGATGATGATAATGATCATGATGATGATGATGACAATGAACATGATGATGATGATGATGATGATGATTGTAATGATAAGGTTAGCGACAATCTAAACATTCTTTATAACACAAACATGCCACAAGTTGTTGTTATGAATAAGTATTACCAACAAACTCCTACCTACACTTGTCGAGTACTCATTTATTACTGTTCTTTATTGTTGATGTTCGCCTTTTTGTTTTGTTCCTACATACTCGTAATATATAGTACGTAGTATATCACCACCAATCACCCAGCAAATCATACCGTAATTACGTAATATTTTATACGTTGGGCGTTGTTCATTTTCATTTAATTTCTCTGTGTATGAGATTATATATTGTACTTATGTTTGTATGTTCACATACATATGTATATGTATGTGTATGTGTATACCATATAAACGTAGCATTATATTTTTGTTATTCCAAAACATAATATGTCATCACTTGTAATTACTTAAATGAAACAGTAAAGCAAACGCAACAGCAGTTTACACCAAAATATGCTTGTTGAATAACAAAAATGCTATAGAGATTCAATTTTGGGCCTAAACCAATGAGAACAGCTTGACTTCGGTAGTACAGAAACTTAGACAAATAGTACTTAGTTATCATGCAAATACACGGACAAATAGAACAACATACATACATAGCCAAGTCTACCAAATGCTGTTTATAAACCTGTTCAAAACTCTCACATCAAAATCAGATTTAGTATATATAGTATAGTATATATAAGTATAGTATAGTACACCGATATATAAGGACTATAGTTTATATTACATTTACAAATTTGTGAGATCTTCCAATCAGTATGGCCATTCTAAGTTCAATTTTAATGCCATTCCAAGCAGTCTTTCAATTATATCTTAAATATGTTATTACTATGAGTTTAAAGCAAATTTTCCTCTTTAATATAATTTCATACTCTGACTTTTATATACTAGTATTTTAACTTTGAGCTTAATTCACTATAACTTTTATCAAATGCTTTCTATGTGACTTAATTGAGTGCCTTATAAGCTTCACGTTTCTTCTGATAATATATATTAATTTTTGTTGTTGTGTAAAACATTTTTGTATTGGTTCCTTTTTTTTGTTTCGTTTCTGTTTTATTATTTATTTATTTTATTTATATATTTTTTTTTTTTTTTGTATATTCAAGTATCATCAGGTTCTGTTTGGAATTTTTAATAAGCCAAGACATTTTTTACGTATTAAAGCTATGATATTTTATTTATTTGGCTCCTAATGGTATTCTGGTTTAGTAGACATACAACAATGCTACTCGTAATTGAATTTATTTTATATCCAAATCTTGTTAAATTAACAATTGTTATATTTTCCAATAATACATTTAGCATTTGCTTCATTATTTTATTGGACCTGTATTTTGTAAATATAAATAATCCTAGTTCTAATAGTTTATGATCCCAGAATGTAGTAAGGGCAAAAACATTTTACAATACATGGTCACACAATACTTTCAGAAGATTTAAGATTTTCTGATTCTTCAGCTCGACATAGTGGTTGAAAGTAAAAAAAAAAGATTTTATTCAAATACAAGAGATTTAATTCGCCTAAAAATGATTTCTTTGTAGCATAGCATACAAGTTTCTATCCAGCGTACTGTGTGAAAGGTTGTAGCCTATCCTTAACAACCTGATTGGACCTTATCAGTGTGACTTCAGATCTGGTAAATCCACCATCGACCAGATTTTCACACTACATCAAATCCTGGAGAAGACCCAAGAAAAACAGATCTACACACACCATCTATTTTTTTATTATAAAGCGGCTTTCGACAGTCCGGTAAGGGATTACCTCTACACAACAAAGTCTGAGGTATTCCTACGAAGCTCATTCAGCTTTGCAGAATGACATTGTGTAACTCCCATTATGCAGTGAAACTCTCCTCTCCGCTTATTGCCGAACAAGGTTTCAGACAAGGTGATTCGTTAAAGTGCGACGTCTTCAATTTTATTATGGAGAAAATAATACGAGCTGCTGTTGCGCATGCTGTTAGCGCATGCTGATATTGACATAATGGGCATGAACAAGCGAGCAGTCAGTAGAGCATTCTTAGAGGTAGAAAGAGAGTCGTATTGAATGGGTTTCACGATGAACGAGGGCAAGAGGTACATAGTATCAACAAACAAAGAGTCCCAGCATCTTGGACAGCAAGTCATTGTTGATAACTGCGCTTTTGAAGTAGTGAAGAACTTTATCTATCTTGAAACCAGCTTTAACACCAGTAATAACGTCAGCCTGGATTGCAAAGGATCACTCTTGCTAACAGATGCTACTTTGGGCTAAGCCCAAGCAATTGAGAAGTTTAGCCCTCTCTCGAGTAATGAACACCACACTCTACAAGACTCTCATCATGCTTGTTCTTACATATGCCGCCATAGGCTAAAGGTCCTAGCTGGAGACAGCGACCTTATCAGTGTATAACATTTCGAATCACTCAACCGTCAGAACTTGTCAGCGCTTGGAGTTTCTAACTGGCGCCAACTAGCGAAGGAAAAAGTTGGCTGGCGAAGCATACTAGATTCGCTTTTCAGCTGTAATGGCCACATCAGTAAGAAAAAATTATTTCCACAAGCGCAGAACTTCACTAATCTCAAACGACAGCATTCCCCTCGGTAAAAAAATACTCAATTCGATTCTGCTCTACTACATCGCAAATTTTATACAGCGGTTTAAATTTTAGCTTTTTCGGTCCAACGTAGAATCATGGAATTTGAAAATTAATATATAAAATTACATTTAGGATAGTTCTTGTCTTCGGAGACCTATATTAAAATTTTCCCAGATTTATTTTCTTGGAACATTTTAACCCTCTAACTAGCACCCGCATGGGCCTTTTTTGGCCTTATTTCAAAAACTCCCATAAAAGTCAACATTTGGGTGGAAATCAAGGGTTAAAGCTTTCCACAGTCTTCCAATGGGCCTCAAATTGTGTCATAGTGTTATCTTGGCATACGACAAAAACTACATATCTTGTCCAACAGATAACATGAACATTTCTATACATGGTTGGTGATTTCTTACAAAACGAACTTTAAATCGCCATAAAATCTACAAACATCCTCATAATTAACAAGTCATCGCCTATAGAGTAGTGAAATGTATGACGAACCGACATTTTCATGAAATATAATTTCGGAATTTTAATCAAAGAGAATTTTTATCGAATTAATTTCTTAATATCGCTTCCATACATATGAACGTAAATATTATATTGTACATACATGTATTTATATATCTGCGCACATTTGTTTACATATCCTTATATAAAATGTATACATATACATGCATACCAAAAGCCGTCACGATTAAATGAATACGAATTAGAAAATCAAAAATATTTAAGTCAAAATCTGATTTAAAATTAATTGCCTTTAGACCTTTTTGCGAAAATTAATTTACGCTGTTTTCCTGTTCACTTCTATGTACATATGAGTACTTACTACATACGTACATATGGTACATATGTTCATTAATAATAAGATATATACCCACACACATATGTATTTTATGTACATAGATATTGAAGTTAATTAATATGTGTGGGAATGTAATGAACAAGTAAACAGTAACACATACAAATATATAACTATAATGATTATGCATATATACGCATCAGAGGTGTGCACTGAGTTCATTATTTCATAAGCTTCCGAATTAGATGTTATATATATCTTAAGAAATATTAATTGAAAGTGTACGGATAATACAAGTGTACATAAAAAAAGAAGATAGATTTCCGTGATTTGCTTTTCTTTATTAAATATTTTATTATATAAAATTTAGGCATCACGCTAAACGCAACACTAAAGTGTCACATGAATACAATTGAATGTTCATAAATCATTTATGAATTTTGTATAAATTTTGTATCAAAGTAATATGATATAAATAATATTTTAGGAAATAATTTCGAACACCACTAACTTACTTCTATAGTTGAAGAGTGGCACAAAGCGTCATATCAAAATGCTCATGCATATCTCTGGTACGCAAAAACATATGTTGGATTTTACTGTTTGGTTAATTTCTACTTGTATATTATGTACATATAAATACATATGAGTGCATACACACTCATGCTTTGGATGGGTTACCGCTATTTGTAAATCAGTGATTTCAATAACGATATTTCAAATGAAATGAATTTTAGAAATTAATCAAATGAATTAAGTGTATTGTGAGTGTTGCTGAATGAATGCGTAATGAATATGTATGTATGTGTGCTTTAAGTATGTAGTGTGTTGTATGTACTTTAAAGTATGTAATATAAAATGAGGTTAAGCACATGATTATGTTGTATTCGAGACAATCGAATATGATGAAATAAGTCAGATATAATACATATTCTCCACCCATTTTGATACTCTCATATAAACATATGTATATGGATTCAAATAGTATGTATCTATAGCTATGTTTGTACATATGTATGTTTGTAATGAATTACTTCAGTAATTTCAAGTGGTTTATTAGTCTGTGGTTGTACCTTAAATATGTACAAAATGAACAGGTACCAATTCGATTAATATTTAATACATTAGCATTAATATATTCGTGTTTATAAATATATATATGCGTATCTATATAGTATATAGGGGTATTTGTATATGTACGCATGTTAATGAACTGTTCTGGAATGAACATACCTACATTTTAATAACTGATGGAATCACAGCGTAGCATGAAATTGTATTATACGAGTATAATATATATAATATATTCAACATTCTGTGTTGATTTTGGCAATAAGGAAATTATTATCTGAAAATTGTAGTGGCAAATTCAAGTACTGGAGAACTTGGAATTTCCAATTGGCGAAACAGGCTAAATTCGGGTTAAATTGAATCGAAATATGCGTGGATTTCACACGAGTGTGTACATTTTCAAACTTTGCTTTTAGTGACACATATATATATATATATATATATATATATATATATATATATATATATATATATATATACATATATATATATATATATATATATATATATATATATATATATATATATGTGGCACTAAAAGTCCCGAAGGGCTCATTGGCCGAGCTTCTCTTCTATTGCTGTTGTGCGTGTTAAATTTGGACAGTATTTGAAGGGACCTACTTATTTTAGCCGGATCCGAACGGCAGAACCCTTGTGACATCACTTTTTCTGGGCTTTGTCACAGAGTTCTTTTGAAGCTTTTTCATGGCAAGTTGTTACTGTCGGAAGAATTGCTAATTGCTTGCCGACAGGTGGGTACCGTGCGAAAGAAAAATCTTTTCGATATTAAATTAGTTAAATTAGTAGACATTAGTTTGAAAAAAATTACTTTGGTGAAAAGTGGCAACCTTATAAAACACATGTTTAAAATTTCAAGGCGCCACGTTGTTTAGTATTTTTTTTTTTGATCCATCGAAAGTTAACGACCTCAGTGAATTTGTAAACATGGAAAAAATTGGTCACCGTTATGTAATTCAATACTTTCATTTGGAAGGTCTCAGTCCAACAAATGTTAAAGCCGAACTAGATTATACTCTGGGGGAGTCTACTCCTTCGTTTACGACCATAAAATATTGGGTGGCAGAGTTTAAACGAGGTCGTACCAGCTGCCGAGACGAATACGGTAGTGGCCGACCAAGTGAGGTGGCCATGCCAGAAAAGGTTAAGAAAATCCACAAAATGGTATTGGATGATCGCCGGCTGAATGTGCGTGAGCTAAGTGAAATTACAGGCATTTCAAAAAGTGCTATATGTCGTATGTTGACCGAAAATTTGGAGATGAAAAAGCTGTGTGAAAGATGGGTGCCGCGTTTGCTCACAATAGAACAAAAACAACGTCGTAAAGATGTTTCTATAGAGTGTTTGGCGATGTTTCACAGTAATAAAGCCGAGTTTGGACCCATGGATGAGACATGGGCCCAAGGTGATGCAAGGTGATGGCGTCTGTTGGGGATGCACGTGGGGTGATTTTTATTGATTATCTTCAAAAAGGAAGACAATCAACGCCGAGTATTATGAATTTTTTGAAGCGTTTAAGTGATGAAATTTAAGAAACAAGGCCGCATTTGGCGAAAAAGAAAGTGTTGTTTCATCAAGACAATGCACCAGTTTACACATCCGCTATTGCGATGGCCAAAATCAATGAGTTAAAGCTGGAATTACTTCAGCACGCACCTTATTTGCCAGATTTAGCTCCTTCGGATTATATTCTATTTCCAAATTTGAAAAAATGGCTTGGTGTTAGAAGATTTGCGAACAATGAAGAGGTGGAGTCTGCGATAGATGGCTATTTTAATGAGCTCATACTATAAACAGGTTATCGAAGCTATAGAATATCGCTGGGAAAAGTGTATAGAGCTAATAGGAGATTATGTTGAGAAAAAAAGAAAAATTTTCCCAAATTTGTTGTGTTTTCTTTGTTGTCAGGTAGTTCTGGGACCGCCTTGTACCTTTATACTTATACGCATTAATTTCAAAAATATGGATTCAAATACATGGTTTTATATTATAGGTAGGCTTTATTTTCATCCGATAACAAGGATTTTTCAGTATGTCAATTTTGTCAACAGAGTGACTTTACACATTAAATTTTAGTTTGATAGCTTTACATTTTGAATATTCATAACGCATAAAACTAAGTAATCGATAGTAATATCCAATGCAATGCATATCCTCTTTACTCACATCGAAGGCGGTAAAGTCATTATTACAAAAGTAAATATTAAGCTTGGAGTTATTATTAACCATATGTTTGAGTATTTGTTTCAATTATAATTACAGTCATATGTATTTTTCCTTAGATATCTCGTTCCATGCTAATGAAGTGGAATTAATATATTATAATTAATTTGAGTGCGTGGTACGTTCTTGTAAGTAAATATACATAACACAACAAATACAATAGTTAGTTGAATACCATATGTTTGTTTACATTTTCACTTAACACATAATATGAGTATATTCATTTATTGTTATCACGTACTCATTAGTACACTGAATAGATAAGCAACTACTAATACTTATCAGTTTTCATATATAACATATCAGATGCATTTACTCATATATTGGAAAATTATACTTAATTGATATATGATGACTTAGTAAATACAAATGCACATACTTGATGAAATATGTAGTGTTATTCTTCATATTTGTCTTAGACTGTTATTGCTTTTAGCCAGTGAAATATATAGACGTACACATTTAAATTCTTTTAGTTGTGAACACATCGTATAAATCGTATAGTACTTTGAAAAATATGGGCATCGTAATGCCGTATGAAGCACTCCATCCATATATTGCTACAAGTACATAGTTATGATAGATTCCTTATAAAAGCCCAATCAAACTGAACTGAACTGAGCATTATCATTGTGTAGGAATATACGATATGTAATCTGGAAATATGTCACAGAAACACACCGTTCCAACACTAGTTCATATACACTCACTTTGAATTGAATTGAATTCTAATTAGTCTATGATGTTGTTCATATACGATACATATTTTCTCGTGTTTAGATACATATGAGCATGTATGTACATATATGTTGCATGTGTGTATGTGTATATTAGCGGCGAGGTGCATAATGAAATCATTGACGCATGAAAGCGAATTTACAAGTCAACGATTAATGCGATCAAGTGCAACGGAAGTGCAGCCTAATTCATTTACATACGCGCAATATAACAATGCGACAAATTCAATACCCAACAAGGGGTAGAAAGAAGGAAAATTAATAGTGGCGAGTGCGAGAGATAGAGAAAGAAAGAGAGTGAAAAGAGATAGGGGTTTTCAATGGAAAACGCTGTCGTTTCTCACACCTATTCGCGTAAATGCAATCACAAAAACAAGTGTACATATTGTATATTCTAACTCTCGAATCACTATGCACGTAAGTATGAGTAAACATATTTATGCATAATATATGCAGGACATTCTAGTAGAGTGGACAAACACATTTGGACTCACAGCATATGTACATATACTTATACAGGGTGATTTTTAGCAACTTTCTTTTTGGCAGCTCATCTGTTTTCGTGCAACATGTTACTATCAAACATGTTCAGTTTGGTCTATAATGTAACCATGAATCTACTTACAAACAAACAACGCTTACAGATTATTATCAAAATACATGCTCGGTTCATTCATTTATTCATTATACCCTGCATAATGCAATATGCAAGGTATATTCATTTCGGTCAGATGTTTGTGTCCACTTGAAGCAATCTCCGGAGATATAGACATAGATATATATTCGTGATCAGCGTCGCTTAAATTTTCTATTTAACGATGTCCGTCCGTCTGTCCGGCCGTACGTCTGTCTGTCACCTGGCTGATATTGATCCAAGGGTACGGAGGGGATTGATATTAGGCATAATCGGTCAATAGCCACGCCCACACCAAACATTTAAAGCGACTATCCTCGAAATTTTCACTTAATATACCACTGGGGACAACAATATTTGGCATATAGAGTTATATTATACTACTATATAATCTCGCAAAAAGTGGGTGAGCCACGCCTACTTTTTAGCGTAGCTCTCACACAAAGTGTCTGTACTTCTTTTAAATTGAAACAGCTGTAACTTCTACAGTCTTCTGTCCAGAATAACCATAATTGACACTTAGATTAACATGGTAGTCGGAAATAATCTGGCAAAAAATCAGTGTGCCACGCCCATTCCTTTTTGGGTGTCCCATACAAAGTTGCGGAAATTAAACAAAAATGTTACCGGTTATAACTTGCAAACTATTCAGCGTAGAATAACGAAATTTGAGGTGTGGATTAGTATTGTAAGAGCAACTAGATTTACAGGAAATGGACACGCCATGCCCACTGTTTACAGTAGCCCCCATACAAAATGACTGTAATTATTTTAAATTGAAACAGCTGTAACTTCTACAATCTTATGTATAGAATAACCAACACTTAAATTAATATCGTAGTCGGAAATAATATGGCAGAAAATCAGTGTGCCACGCCCACTCTTTCATGGGTCTCCCATACAAAGTCGAGGGAATTAAACTAAAGTTTTAAGCTCCATAACTTACAAACCATTTAGCGTAGAACAACGAGATTTCAGGTATCGATTAGTATTGTCTACTGTCTACTGTTTATAGTAGCCCCCATACAAAATGACTGAAATTCTTTTAAATTGAAACAGCTGTAACTTCTATAATCTTATGTCCAGAATAACCATAATTGATTCTTAAATTAACATGGTAGTCTGAAATAATCTGGCAAAAAATCAGTGTGCCACGCCTACTTTTTATTGGGGCTCCCATACAATGTTGAGCAAATTAAACAAAAATGTTAACCGCCATAACTTACAAACTATTTAGCGTAGAACACCCAGATCTAAGATGTGGATTAGTATTGTAAGAGCAACTAGACTCACAGGAAATGGGCTCGCCACGCCCACTGTTTATCGTAGCCCCCATACAAATTTTAAATTGAAACAGCTGTAACTTCGGCAATCTTCTGTCTAGAATAACCATAATTGACACTTAGATTAATATCGTAGTAGAAAATAATCTGACAAAAAATCAACATGCGATACCCACTTCTTAATGGGGCTACCATACAAAGTTTGGAAAATTAAAAAAAATTTAAACCGCTATAACTTACGAACTACTCAGCGTAGGACAACCAAATTTAAGGTGTGATTTGATATTGAAAAATTAATTAGATGTACAAGAAAGAGATAAGCCACGCCCACTTTTTATATAGCTTCCGTACAAAGTCTTGGATTTATCTTAAACTTTAAAACACCCATAACTTACTAAATAATACGCCTAGGTTAACCCATTGCAACCTAGGTAGTTTAGTATTATAGGCAGAAATTGTTCCTCAAAAATTGGTGAGGTACGCCTGCTTTTTAATGTAGCTCCTATACAAAGTAGTGGAAGAAAAGGATGGATATACGAACAAACTTTTTATATATACCTCTACATATGCAGGATATAATTTGAGAGAGTATGTCAAAATTGGACCCAGCGTATGAACCATTTGAGGAGCAACCGCGGTCAACATTTACATGAAATCATCTTTAAACATTGAATTATATTAATCGTTCTATCGACTCAAATAAAGATATCATACATTTCTCTAAATTTTATGTGTTTTTTTTTTTGTAATCAAATTCGAAGGCTCTTAATAAATCACTCTGTAGTACATACCGTTATTAAAAAATTAAGGTTCCATCACATAACAAACAGAACAAGCTACATGATGGCACCCTCATTGCAGAATGAAGATCATAACATACCGTGTAGAACGAACTACATGACTTCCAGTGACTTGACTTGCAATGAGTTCAGCAAGGATTGCGCATGCCCCAGTGTCTAACTGAACCAGAAACACCCCCCACCCAGAGGCAGTTAGACACGTTACCTTGCAAAAACACCACTAGACCGGACTGGATAAAACTAAAAATAATAAAAAATATATGATTTCAAACTTTTAACATGAAAACATAAAGTTGTAGAGCTGAAACTCGGTATATATGATCTCAATTACTAGTTGATAAACAAGTGCATGAATTAACGAATTCGATTGAAAATCACGGTTATCTACTTTTGTAAACTTTGGATAGGAAGATATAAATCTATAGGACTGAAGCTCTGCACATATGACTATTTTTATCAACACAAGTTATCGGAAGAAAGCCACTATTTAACATTCTTTAGCTGCAATCATATGTAACTGAATCTAAACAAATATTGCCTTGCAATCACATACTTCAATTTGAGAAATAATACCATGCAACAGTTTTGATGATTTTTTGTAGCAATTCGAGCATTACTATGACACTTAAATTCTTAAGACACGCTTACGCGCTTAGCTTTTGAAATGGTATTAAATTGTTTAGCTCTGCAAAAATACTTTACATTAAATCACAATTAATCTTTAATTAAGAACAATTTCTTATATGCGCACTTGTCATGCAATTAAAAGTTGAACCGTATGGTGGATGCAACCAAAACGTACATATACTCATCGAATGCATGTGTACGTTTACGAGCACTGAACTCAAGTGTGAGCGTAAATGTGAAAATATAAATATACTTATGTATGGTATGGTATGTATACATACATACATATATATTCTAATATGCAACACAATAACAATATCAATGCAGTGCTAACTACAAACCGCAAGTTAAAGGTGTTAAAGCAATTAACTGACGGCATATGTTGGTTTTTCACGATACTATATGTAGTATCGTTTATATGTTATATATAAACAACAACATAAAGTTATTATACAATACTTATCCTGTAGGTAAAATACTCAGTTGAGTTATTAAATTGATGTTTCCAATACAAGAACACTATAGAAATGCAAAGTGAATCACGCAGATTGAAATCATCCAGAACAAAAATCTTTGTTTACCTCTTTGCTTATATGTAACATTCACGCAGACTGTCACTGGCTACAAAAATAGTTCATAAATTTGACGGAATGGAATTGAAATGAATGTACCTCATCTCGATATTTTTCAAAACGCATTTACTCTGGATGAACAATTAGCTTGTAAAATGAATCGTTCATCAAATGTTAATAGAAAGTCGACTAGCTTCATCGTTAATGTAAACATTTTGGATGAAAGAAAAGTGAAAAACATTTTACATTTATCACTTGGACGATTCCTTCAAGAGGAATAACATACGAGTAGTAGTCCATATTCAAACCCTTTCTGGCATGAATTCTCTATGTTCTTTGATTAAAAGAATAAGACAAGAGTCGATGAAGCTATTGATAAAAGTTTACAATATTTGGCAATCATTTGTGTTTGCAGAATTTTCTCAACCATGGTGCTGATGCTCTTTAAATATCCAGTCATATAAACGACTCTAATCTTACTTTCTAACAATGTAAATACTTATTTGTTCGTTTAAATATTCCTTTACAAAAGAATATATGATATTTGGATCATCAACTATTTCAATTCACTTCCGCATAGTCAATTTGGAATATTCGCATTTATATATAATTATAAATAAATATGTATATATGTATATTTTCAGATTAGAGATAAATATTGCAAAGACCAAAGCTATGAGAATCAATCATTCCAATAGAAGCCATATAATGATTGACGGCTGTGCGATTGTGCAAAGCAAAGACAGCATTTGGCCGGCTAAATTCAGTATGGGCAAATTCCCAAATATCCAGACGCACGAAATTACGAATATTCTCCGCATGTGTGAAATCGACACTACTTTACGGAAGTGAAACATGGCTGATCTCGAAATCCATAACGCAGAGACTGCAAGCTTTCGTCAACAAGTGTTTGAGGATCATTTGTAGAATTTTCTGGCCTAACACTATTGCAAACGAGGCACTATGGCGTCTGACGATCGAAGAGCCCATACTGATCCAGATTAAGCGTAGAAAGTGTCGCTGGATTGACCACACGCTAAGAAAGCAGCTAGATAGCATCACGCGAATATCGCTTGAGTGGAACCCGCAAGGGAGCAGATGCCGCGAACGACCAAGAAACACCTGGAGACAATCAATACTGGGTGAGCTAGCTGCTGCCGGCATCACATGGGAAGGCGCTAGATCAACTGCCCAAAACCGTGTGCGATGGCGAAGCCTTGTGGAGGCCCTATGCTCCAATTAGGAGTTTAAAGGAGAAAAAAAAAATATCTTCAAGCAAATATATTTATGTATGTGTGTGTTGATTCCATGTGCTTTTTTAGACTCTCATTAATTGTAGTCGACTGCTGTGTTATTGTTTTTGTTGAGAAGTGAGCACTCCTGTATGAGTACATTAAGGTGGGTAAATTTTATGTAATTTGAAAAATTTTTTGTTTCTCCAAGAGAACAAAAACATGCTAAATATGTTCACCGAACCTATTTACCTCTTATCACCACATTTAGATAAAAATTAGCACTTCCAAATCTACGTTTGTTGTTAAATTCTCGGAATTTATTTTTAACATAACGATATCTAAAAATTAATGGTTTTCATCGAGCTGTATTGCCAAAATGCATTCTCTATCCGATATAGTACACCTTAACGTACATACATGCGTTCATCAACACTCTCATGTTTACTAATTGTGTAATATTGTTACTGCTTACTTATGTTAATCCCTTCTGTGCTAAGATGTTGATTTTCTTGCTCTACGACTTCTTTATGCTTTTATTCATAATGAAATTTATATATAACACAAAGCCATAATGTATTTAAATGTTGTTAATTATGTTGTGCTTATACTTATGTATTAATATGTTTGCACACTTATATATGGATGTGTAAGTATATGTATGCTTTTACCTATGTACACATTTTAATATGCACGTGCACATACTACACGATACTACAAACGATATATACACAATCACTATCATGTTGCTCCTTGTACTTATTGCAATATACGAGTACTACATATTCTCAAGTGTCAACTTGAATAAAATTTTTAAATGAGAAATTTCTAATAAGCGTTTATTTGAAAATGATTTTTGCTTTTTTTTTTACGAAAATAATAATAATAACAATACATTGTTTCTCGTTAATGAATTTCTCTCAATTACTAAAGGTTACGTTGTGGCGCTAGTTATTTTCCTTTTTAACGACGGTAAAGAAAGTCAAACGCCATTGTAATGTAATTAAGCAAATAAAATGGGTCAAAGTAATTATGGAGAGCGAATATTTAAAATGATGAGAGTTAACCAAACCTATTTTATTAAGTTCAATTTTTCATGGAAATTGTATGCAATTTATTTCGCATAATTAAAGTCTTTTTCATTATAATAAAATACGTGATAAATTGTGATCTCTTATCGCATCACATCTATGTCCGTACTGACATTTAAATAACACATTTTGATATGTGATTGATTGATTTGTGTATGTATGTTCATACTGTCAGTGGTTAGGACGAAATGTTGACTGAAGAATATTAATGTAGGGGGGTATTAATCGAATTTGATTTTGCAAAAAATATAATTCAATAATGGAACTACCAAATTTTCTAGTAAAATCAGAGCAAAGCACAAAAGTCATAAAAACACAGCCATTCTGATCTAGAGAGATAGAATTTGGGGTGATACGAAATTCAAATTTTTAAACATTCTCTTTATAGAGAAACCCTAAAAATATATACTTAAAACAAATTTTATTATACACATGGTACCTTTCAATTTATTAATATTATTTGAACTATTCGCAATAATACGATATTTAATAGTATAATAAAATGAGGCAAAATAAAAAATAAATCAGTCATTTTGACGTCAGAATCTCAATTAGCAATTTACAATAATATTCTACTGATTTTAACATTCGCATATACAGCTATATAGATTAATTGCATGCAACAATTTTATGGCTTGCGGCAATATTAAGCAGAATTGTAACACATAGCTACTAATGAAAAAGTATTGTATTCTATATCCTCATTGACAAGTATCGTATTAATCTGCAATTAATTACACAATTAATGTATAAATAATACCATGATAATATGTAGGTATTTGTATGTATGTATTTTATGAACGAACAGACAATATCAATAACAATATACACTTATATAATACGATTGATGTTCATGTGCTTATTAATGTTTTTCTTTTACTACTAATTAGATGTTTATAGGTATGTACTCAATTATTGTAATGAATGGATCTTAAAATATACCTATGTACATGTATATATCGAGACATATGTATATATAATGACATAAATCCTTTTATTATAATACAATACATGTCTAAGTATTGTACATATTAGAATATTTGACACTACAACATTTTTTTTTCAATGGTATTTCGCAAAACTTCAAATTATTCATAGAAAATCAAAAATTTAATTCGGATGCTACGATTTGTCTTCGGGGTAACTGAAGCTCGATTTTAAATTACGTACTTCCAGTTGATTTCTTAAAGTATTTTCAAACAATTATTGCTTAAACGATTTTACAACTATTCATTTTTTACTTGTTTTTTTATTTTGAAGTGCTGAATTAATGTCAAATAATCTATGCATTAATGTCGACAGCTTTTTGTATCAGGAAAAAGGGGAAATATCGATGTTATTGAAAAAATAATTGCATTTATGGCAAGAGAAACAATTCCTTCCAATTAAAACCAAAATTGCATTTTGTAAAATTCTTTATATAAATACAAATTAATTAAGTAATCAACAAAATACGTTATTTGAATTGCAACTAGTACATATAACTAACGAGAAATTAAATTCAGGTAATATGCATTTCAAAAGATTCTCTGCTACTCTTCGTATATCAGAAATTTGGCATCGCAAGGGAAGATCACGGGGCCTCGTTCGTTTAATTCTTCGGACCAAGTTTGTGTTGGCAAGTTTTGTTGCTTCCGGATTAATGTGTGCTTTTAGTCACTCTTTATGGGCTTTGCAAATTTTGATATTGTTGTGTGATCTGAATCAGCATCTAAATCGCGGTGAAGATCAGTGTTACGGTTATACCAAGGAGCATTAACGATGCTCCTCAGGACTTTGTTTTGGAATCTTTGGAATGTTTCAATATGTTTCTGACTGGCAATACCCCATAGTTGTACTCCATATGTCCACACAGGCTCCAGAACTTGGTTGTATTATGATTTTATTATAAATGGATAGTGTTGTTTTTTTACCCATGAACCAGTACATACTTCCATATTTTAGCTCAAGCTCATGTCCTTTCTTTTTTACATGCTCACATTAATGTCTAAAAAAATATATTTCGACTTTAATACAATTTTTTATTTAAATTTTGTCTGCATTATCACCTGCCACAACGATAAACTCTATAATATTCTAATTAAAATCCTAAAGAAATAAGTTCAATATGTATGCACTCATACCTCGTTAAATGGCCAAGATTCGTAACACAAGAGTACATAAAACGAATAAGATATGTCTGACTTTAATTCATTCGTCTCTTAGGACTAACAATACTCTGATAATTATATTATTGAATTAATTTTAAACAATTCGTGCATTAATGACGATTTTATATTTTTTGTATAGAAGAAAGAAAAAGGTCGATATTATTGCAAACGTTTTTCCATTAATTTCGAAAAAACTACTTAATTTTAAATTGTTGTCAAAATGCCGAATATTAGTCACTTGTTGTTTCGATGTTTTCTGATAATTTAATTGATCTGTCTGATAATTTAATCAAAATTCGAAACAAATGAATTTTATTTATATGTATTTATCCATACATCACTGTACGGTCTAGAATTGTTTCATAAGTTTTTGCCACAAGATGAACAGCCATTTAACAAATGAAATATTTTCGGCATTAATTTATTCAAGAACCAAACATAACAGCACGGCATTTGGGACATATACCGAAATATGGTGAAGCGTAAATTCTTTAAAACGTGCCATAATGAAGAAAGGGCGTTAAAGCAAAATTTCATATTAAGAACGGTGTCTGAAAATACTTAACTTACATAGCTACATAGTTGTTTCAACTGTAAACTGTTCGCAAGATAAAGCGTTGTGAAAATCGATCCTCTAACAAAAAAGTTGTCCATAACAAAATTTTTGTCTACGCCAGAAGACGTGTACCCGTATTAAGTTTGCATGGGTTAGCAACCTAATTCCATTATATTTCGGCCCCCTATATTTCGCTCTTTCTCTCTGTCTATTCTCCTTTTACTTTATACTCTTCGCTTTCCATTTTATTTATTTTTTTTTATTGTTAATCAACTCCCTAAGCAAAACAGTGAGCGACATTTTCCTCCTGAATTCTTTTAAATAATAAATATTTAATTTAAATACAGTAAATAACATATAAATACAATTAAACTAATATTAACAAATAAAGTGTAAAACGTTAAAATACAAAAGTAAAAAAGAAGTGTTCTTTAACAACCATCCAATCATCAAGACCTCTGCCGCAACACATCACAAAGCCAAGTGCACCACATCGCAGCAAACCCACCGGCATTCATTCGCTCCCCGCTGAAACAAATTTATTGCCGTTTATTTCTTCCATGGTAGGCTTTGTCTTGGTATTTTCTTATAATTGTCTATTAAGTTCTGTATGAAAATTTTTGGAAATCCGCCCGCAAACGAAATATAATTAAATTTTTCGAGGTTCAACTCAATATTTGAGATTTGTCAATACTTGTATTAAAATCAAAAATTTCCCTCATTTTCATTAGTTCATGACAAAATGCTGATGAGATTAAAACATTATCATAATATAATACCTAAATTAATCTTTCAACTATAAACAATTATAGCTTGAAAGTGTAATTTTGAAATTATGTTCCTACGTCCAACCAGCAAATACACACACATATTCAAATAAAAACGACACTTCATAAAACCAAAGTCGAATGACTTTTTTTTGTCGCTTGTTAATAATTTTTGTATTTTTATTTTCCAACCAAAATAACAATGGTATTAACAACATACTACTACTACTGCTCTGAAGCAACAAATGAAATAAATAATTTTACGACATTATGGGAAATGTATGAATGGTGCTGCTCTTCTCTTTTTGGTTAAAACGCAACAAACCAAAACAAAAATAAAAAAAAACTAAAGAAACAAAAAACCGCAAGTTTTCTCGCATTTTATTTTTATAAATATAAATGTGCACGTACATCTGCATATGAACGTCCATGAATGTGGCGGAAAGCATAGTGAATTACATATATGAACATACGAGTATGTGTTGTGTTTTATTCCATTGCGTTGTGTATTGTGTGTAAGAAGAAATAAAATTAAATAATAAATTTAACACGTAGACAATAAAGAAACCAAGCCACAAAGATTCTTACAGACGTACTAACATTAGCACATAATGTAAATGGGGTGAAACGAGTTCCTGAAAATAAATATGAAAAAATTAGAGGAAATACAAAATGAAAAAATAAGCAAATATACATGCCAGCAAGCACGCATACGCACAATTGCATATGTAAATGTAGAATGTTAATGTGAATAATGTGTAAACTACGCTCATACTCATCCACTTAAAAATCATATAGATGTAGATGTTCTGCGTATATACTCTTACATCCCAGTAGAAATGTTTAAAACTAGAACGAATATCCTTCTTTCCATAGTTGTATACATAAATCGTCGTTTGTACAAAAAATAAGATTTTGCGCACTTACTTTAATCGTCTAATTTTTCTTTATATAGTCCTTTGAAAATCCCCAGCGCTAACAATTTCTCCAGTATTAGATTGAGTGCTCGTTTTATTCGTCAGCATCTACCACCGGTTTACGAAAAAAACATTTTATTCAATTAATCAATAAGTGTTAATGCATTTAACCCCAGTTATCATACGCTACACTATTTGACTGACTTACCTTCAACTAAATATATTGCGCAATAATTTTCATTCGATTATTTCAAGTATTTTTATTAAATTACTACGATATGTTCCACCATCGAACGAATTCTTGAGCGAATTTTCCAACAGGGTTGTCTACATATGTTCCAGAATGCGACTCGGATTATATTATTTGTACGTACAATTATTTATTAAAAAAGTAAGTAAATGTAAAAAGCATTTTTTTTTTCTTACAATTATCGGCACAAACAAATTTTTGAAAGATAAAAAAAAAGGAAAAGTATTCCTCAGTACAAAACCGCATGCACATGCTCAATCGTAGTGACATTGGACCCAGTTAACCATATTACGAGAACCTCACTCTTTATTTTTGAAAAAATTAAAGAGTCTGAAAATACACTCAATAATCTACAAGGTATAAATGACAACTTCAATTTGGCATGATAGTCATGTAAAAGTAATAAATAAATTAATAAATTCGAGTGCTGCATTACTTGATGGGGAAGGTTATGAGGAAATATTCATTTATCTTCAATAATGAGAGCAACGATATAAAGACATCGTTGTGATTGAATTGTGTTTTAAAACACAGTAGCATGGCTGTGATTTTGATCATATATTGGACATATTGGCACCGGCAACGGTAGATAAATATCGAAGAGTTAAGCAAAAGAGTTTGAAATACGGGGAGAACCTTAAGGTTGACGTTACCGCTCAATATTCTTCTCAAACCGTGTTGCCCTATAATTACAAGGGCCAGACTGAGGAAGAGTATATATATTTTAATGCACGGCGAATAAATTAACTAATTTAATGATTTGATGAAGGTAATGATTTGATTTGATATGTATGATTTGGATGTGTGACAAAATTCCGACAGATAAAACCAAGGCAAACAAGACGTAATTTAGACAATGCAAATCCCATAACAGATGAATACCAAATGAGAGACAATTCAGACAAGACAAAAAAATCAAAATTGAAACAAAACGACATTCGAATAAGCCGAATTCCAGATAAGACCAATTCAAATAACATTTTTTTGTATCAGTGAATAAGTTTATTTAACTTGTAACGAAATTCTCTTATTGGATATAAAATAAATTTGCAATAAAAAATCCCCATGTTCAAAAGTCCTTAATATAACGTACAAAATTCACAATGTTTTTGGATCCAAGTAACTTACAGAAATTATGCAACGCAAATAATTAATATATAATAGTGGATATTAAGATCCTTTTGCATTCAAACATTCATAACTTCTATTAGGGTATTCCTGGCAGATGGCATTACAAGAATGACACTAGACTGGAACAAGGGAGCAGAGGTTGAGGTCGACCAAAAAAATACCTGGAGTAGATCGATATTGCGAGAGCTAGCCGATGTCAACACAACATGGGACGGCGCAAAAATAACAGCGCAGAACCGTGTACGATGGAAGAGTCTTGTCGAGGCACCATGCTCCCAAGGGAACAAGTAAAAAAAATTTGGGTATTCCTAAGGTGTCCGGTGCCGCAGCTCAGTAAGATGCATAACAAATTTTATATCGAAAAAATTTTTCTTTCGAACGGTACCCACCTGTCGGCAAGCAATTGGCAATTCTTCCGACAGTAACAACTTGCCATGAAAAAGCTTCTAAAAAGAACTCTGTGACAAAGCTCAGAAAAAGTGATGTCACAAGTGTTCTGCCGTTCGGAACCGGCTAAAATAAGTAGGTCCATTCTAATACTGTCCAAAATTTAAGACGCACAACAGTAATGGAAGAGAAGCTCGGCCAATGAGCCCTTTGGGGCTTTAAGTGCCACATATTTATTTTTTTTTTTTTTATTCCTAAGGTGTCATAACACATCATATTGTCATATGTCATCACTTAACGCAATACAATTTTGTAACCAATGTTTGTTGGTGGAGTAATTTATCAGCTGTTTCTCTTCTACTTCTTCTACACTCATTCTAAAAAATTAAAAACATTTATTTGAGTAAATCCCATGCTAGTTTTTTGCACAAAGCAGTTATTATTTTCGTTTTTTTCACTTTCTCTTCACTTAAAATGAAAAAAATCTCCTTACAGTCGGCTGGGGCCGACCAAATTATACCCTGCATATGTAGAGGTATATATAAAAAGTTTGCTCGTATATCCATCCTTTTCTTCCACTACTTTGTATAGGACCTACATTAAGAAGCAGGCGTACCTCATCAATTTTGGAGGATCAATTTCTGCCTATAATACTAAACTACATAGGTTGCAATGGGTTGAACTAGGCGTATTAATTAGTAAGTTATGGGTGTTTTAATGTTTAAGATAAATCCGAGACTTTGTACGGAAGCTATATAAAAAGTGGGCGTGACGTATCTCTTTCTGGTATATCTAATTAATTTTTCAATATCAATCCACACCTTAAATTTGGTTGTCCTACGCTAAATGGTTTGTAAGTTATGGAGCTTAAAAGTTTTAGTTTAATTCCCTCGACTTTGTATGGGAGACCTATGAAGGAGTGGGCGTGGCACACTGATTTTCTGCCAGATTATTTCCGGCTACGATATTAATCTAAGTGTCAATTATGGTTATTTTAGGAAGAAGATTGCCGAAATTACAGCTGTTTCAATTTAAAATTTGTATGGGGGCTACAATAAACAGTGGGAGTGGCGCTCCCATTTTCTAGTGAGTCTAGTTGCTCGTACAATACTAATCCATACCTTAAATCTCGTTGTCCTACGCTAAATGGTTTGTAAGTTATGGAGCTTAAAAGTTTTAGTTTAATTCCCTTGACTTTGTATGGGAGACTCATGAAGGAGTGGGCGTGGTACACTGATTTTCTGCCAGATTTTTGCCGACTACGATATTAATCTAAGAGTCAATTATGGTTATTTTAGGCAGAAGATTGCCGAAGTTACAGCTGTTTCAATTTAAAATTTGTATGGGGGCTACAATAAACAGTGGGCGTGGTGCGCCCATTTTCCGTGAGCCTAGTTGCTCGTATAATACTAATCCATACCTTAAATCTCGTTGTCATACGCTAAATGGTTTGTAAGTTATAACCGGTAACATTTTTTTAATTTCCGCAACTTTGTATGGGAGACCCAACAAGGAGTGGGCGTGGCACACTGATTTTCTGCCATATTATTTCCGACTATCATGTTAATCTAAGTGTCAATTATGGTTATTCTGGACAGAAGATTGTAGAAGTTAAAGCTGTTTCAATTTAAAAGAAGTACAGACACTTTGTATGAGAGCTACGCTAAAAAGTAGGCGTGGCTCAACCACTTTTGGCAAGGTTATATAGTAGTATAATATAAGTCTATGTGCCAAATATTGTTATCCCAAGTTGTATATTATGTGAGTTATAGCAAGTTAAAAATTTTGAAAATTTCGAGGTTAGTCGCTTTGAATGCTTGGTGTGGGCGTGGTTATTGACCGATCATGCCCAATATCAATCCCCTCCGTACCCTTGGATCATAGATTACTTATGCCAAATTTCATCGAAATAGCTCAATATTTACTCAAGTTATCGTGCGAACCAGCCAGGTGACAGACAGACGGACGGACGGACGGACGGACGGACGGACGGACGGACGGACGGACATCGTTAAATCGAAAATTTAATCGACGCTGATCACGAATATATATCCATGTCTATATCTCCGGAGATTCCTTCAAGTGGACACAAACATCTGACCGAAATGAATATACCATGCATATTGCATTATGCAGGGTATAAAAATCAGCTGTGTAAGTATTAAAATATTACGGCGATAGTATGGGGTGTTCACACGTTTCATATTTTCGTTCAACTTGCAGTTATGACATTTGGCTTTATGGGATCTTATGAATCACCTATGTATATGTACATGACTTCTATCTTTCTTTATTGGAAATAGGCATTTGCATATATTTGATACCTTCAAAACTTACTCAGTAAGCACCACATTTGTTTCATAGACGTCAGTGTGCACTCTTATGAAATTATCTTTAAAATAGCTGGAAATTATAAAACAAGACTGGGTACATTTCGCTCAATTTGGACAATCCGAATATAGCCTAGAAGTAAAAGTAAAATAAAGGAATTATTTTCCCTATGCCAATATAATTTTATATGCTGGGTATAATATTCGATAGGTTCATCCACATATAACCACTTTTGCATAAATATGAGAATGTGTTATTGTCTGGAATTTTCATTACATTCGCATTAAAATGTTGAAATTATGTTTTATTGTCGTTATGTTATGTTTATAGTATGTATTTGCACCAACTTCTATATATTCCATTCCAATTAGGAATAACAGATTTGTTCTTATTTTTTAATATGCAGATTTATGTAGGTACACATGTACTATATGTACATATGTGTAAACGCAAATTATTATTATTACACTTATGATTTTGCAATATGTTTCAATTTAAATTACATTTTCAACTCATATCTATTACACATACCACATATACATATGTACGATACATGCAAAAATACTTTTCTACCTAGAGAAGTTATACTATACTTACCAACAGCAGCAGCATATTTACAATGAGTTCATTGTGCAATATGCTCTGGATATTCCATATTTTTTGTTGTATTTTTGCATTGTTTATGGGTCACGTTCTGAATATTATATATACACCCATTCATTACATTTGTTTCTGCAGTTTCTACTTTCTCTGTCTAACCACAGCACATACTCTTATATGTATTTACGCATTTATTATGTCAAAGCTGCTTTTAAAATCTCGTTAAAATTGTTACAATTGTATATAAGTATGTGTGTACGTTGTAATGAAGAATAAAAATCTATACAACTCTGCATTATGTGCTCTCATAAAATAAAATGTACACGTGTAGCGACATACATACATACTGACATATTAACATAAGTCATCGCTGGTGGTTTGTTTTGGTTGCATGCTTTCTTACTGGATTTAAATCGGTAATGGTGTCAACGTTTGATTAAATGTAGGCTTGACGATGACAATAATGATGTTGATGATGGTGATTATCATTATGGTGGTAGATATGTAAGCATAATGAATAAATCGTTTAAAAAAAATTAGAAACATATACTTGAGTTGTTTTTTTTTTATTTACATATTTTTGATATTCAATTACATTGAAACCTTTGAAATTCAATTTCATTTTTAACGTGATACTTTTGACATTTTATTCGTAATTATTTTAACAACCCATAAACCTCATACAATTATAATAAATATATTCATATTAATGTGGTAATATTATTAGGTAACCAGATTGCTGCCAGTATCTACTTGAATCCTCTTCAAAAATAGAAATTTATAGCAATTAATCGATTTTAAAACAACAAATCTAAGTTACGCTTTTTCTTAACTAATTCAAAAATGTATATCCAATTTGGTGTAGCTATTGCATTTAGTTTAATTGCACTAATACGACGAGATAAATATTTGTAAATATTTTAGGGGCCTAAAAATTGAAATTTAAGGTTGGTTTGATTCGGTCTGGTCGTACTTCGTCTACAATATAAAAAAAAATATGAAAGTTGAAACATTTATTAAAATATCGCCTATAATATTTACTGCTCAATATTTTTCAGAACATACTTATCCCCTATATCTACCCCTTACAAAGATTTTGATAGAAAAGTTAAAATATAAATAAATATATATCACTCGGCTCCTTGGCCGAGCTTCTCTTGCAGAACTGCTTTGCGTGTTAATTTTAAATTTAACAATAGTTAAATATTGGACAATATTAGAAGGGACGTACTTATTTTATCCGGTTCCGTACAGCAGAACTCTTGTGACCACTTTTTCTAAGATTTGTCACATAGTTCTTTTAGAAGCTTTTCCATTACAAGTTGTTACTGCCGGAAGAATTGCCAATTGCTTGCGAACAGGTGGGTACCGTTCGAAAGAAAAATCTTTTTGGTATGGAATTAATGCTTCAGCTGGTGATTGAACCCACGACATACAGATAAAAAAAAAATCTCAATTGCAGAGTAATCTATCCCAATTAATTCTTCACCAGCTAAATTAATTAGGATACCATCTATTATCAATTATTTCGCTCTCAATACCTCAATATTTCAGAGATTTGCCCATTAAAATAAAACTAATTATTTCAATTACCATCTGCTACTACGTCATGTACTACTATAAAGTATTTCATTAGGAATATCTACGGATAATTCATGACTAAATATAGATACCATGCATACTTTAATCAATATGAATTTTATACATAAAGGAAGGAAAACACGTACGCAATTAACCACATATATGCACATTATGTGAAATAAGTTTCAGAACCATTCATTTCACTAAGTCGTGCATCGAAATTCATTGTTTGAAGACATGCTGGAACCAAAGAACCCAATCATAGGACGCATCATTATTAATGACGATTATAGTCATCCAGCTAGCAGTCATCAGAATGGTGTTTCTAAATAAGCCGACACCCTAAAAATCCTTGAAAATTTGGTCCACAATAAAGATTCTCACTGTCTATTTACGCGGAATTTCTTTTGGTGGATCAAACGTCGAATATACAGTATTACTTGGGTTCATTGATGCGATTAATATAAGCATTCGGTAAAAAAAAACCAACTCTTTGGAGAAACAATTCATTGATTTTGCATTATGGCAGCTCATTTTCTCACAAAGCTAACATTGTGACCAAATTTTTGAGCAAAAATGTCACGAATATCATCGAAGAACCACCGTTTCCCGCTTCAACGATTAGAGACACACAATATCTGAGAATTACTCGAAATAAAAATAGCTTCAAACGGAGTCTACTATGAAGAAAACTCAATAAATTTGGATGAATAATTGATAGCGTGTGTTTTATTTGATCAGTTCTGAAACTTATTTGACAGAATATAGGCAAGCGTAAATAAATATAAAATAGTGATAAGTAAATTGTAATCGGCATTAACAGTGTAAATATACTTTCATATATTATAATACTTACTATATGTACTAAGAGATATACGAGTATGTACATGAAAATGTAGTGAATATAAGTAATGATAATATGCATTTGGCAATAACAATAAAAATAATAACAATAAGAATAATAATAATAACCATAACAATAGTAATAATAATAATAAGCATTTATGGAGCATTTATAGCGATCCAGGATAAAGTAGTCACAACGAAACACTACAGGAAAAATATCCTCAGAGAAGCAGTAGCTGACAGAAGATGCTTAAGGTTTGCGGAGTCTATCGATCACATAATTTCTGGATGCACCGCTCTATCCCAAATAGACTATACCGCGCGGCACAACAATGTAGCGAAGATTATACATCTGGAGCTTCTTAGAAGGTATAATCAAACTGGACAGTGGCCGCCTTACAAGTATAAGCCGTGTCCAGTGATCACAATACCAGATGTAAAAATCTACTGGGATAGGCCAGTTATTACCGACCGAACAATAGGACCAAACAGGCCAGATATAATTGTGGCAGATCAGAAAACTAGAACATGTTGGCTAATCGATGTAGCTGTGAACTTGCGGAGGAGATCAAACTTATGTGGAAAATGATTATCTGAACTTAAAATGAAGAATGAACTGAAGATAATGACAAAATCAATAGCTTTGGATACATTTCGAATTGTGAGAAGGTTGCTGAACCAGTGACGTGAGCTGAGGAACAAACGCATTGTTTCAGAATAAAAGCGATGAATTTATTTCTATATTGTATATTGTAAATATCTTTTATTTTATATTATATGTATATACTTTGTACCGACTTAGTTGAGATGAATAAAAATAATAATATTAATAAAAGCAATAATAATAATGATGATACGATTGTTCATAATGATAGTAATGATAATAGTAGTATTCAATATATACATATAAGTACCTTAATCGTAGCTTGTAACAAAAATAATGAAAGTATAAAAAAATATAAATATAAGCACCACGAGAATAAAGTTGATTATGACGATGATGACAGTCGTAATGGTGAGTGATATATATTTGTGGTTTGCATCCTCGTATCACAGTGTATTTGCAGTGATGATAATTATAGTCATATATGCTATATATAAAGTTAACAATATCCATAACTTGTAACAATAATAATGAAAACATAAGAAAATATAAATATGAGTGCAATTATGATGATGATATATAAATATATAAATATTATAAATTCTGTAAAAATGCATAGCAATGCTTAGAACAAAATTTAATACGATTAGTCCTTCCAGTTCTTCCATTGGGTGCGGTAGCTCAGTGCTTAGTGTGTTGGCCTTCTCATCTGTAGGTCCAAGGCTCAATCCCCGGCTGAAGCATATCAATTGTAATATCGAAAATATTTTTCTTTCGAATGGTACCCACGTGTCGGCAAGCAATTGGCAATTCTTCCGGCAGTAACAATTTGCCATGGAACAGCTTCTAAAAAAGAACTCTGTGACAAAGCTCAGAAAAATTGATAAAAGAAATAATAGCCTACTTAATAAGCTAAAATAAGTAGGTCCGTTCTAATACTGTCCAAAATTTAACACGCACAACAGTAATGGAAGAGAAGCTCGGTCAAAGAGACCTTCGGGACTTATAAGTGCCACATATAAATGTCCTTGCTTAGCTAAAGTCTTCCTAAAATGATACTACAGCTAGTTAGACTGAGACCATATACTTATGCAAAAGATCATGACTTCGAAGACCATCCACAAATAATTCAACATTATTTTGTAGATAGACTCAAAGAAAATGTCAATTTTTACGATAGTCAATTTCTGTGTAATTTTCTATGAAAAACCATTGAAAAGAACTCTGTGGCAAATCACAGAATAAAGTAATATCATATATATTTTACCCAACGGTAAAAAAAGAAGTTCGTCCAAATGGTTCAGAGTAGCAGGTAGGAAAATGTTCAAAGAAAACTGGCCTAAATTGGACTTGCTTTAACTAATATAGCCCTATATAATTTATATAATTCTGAAAGTATTTTGTTGGGTGCAGTTTCACTAAACAAATTTTTCATATGCGATGTACTGTTAAAAAGCAACCAACTCCCAAATTAAAACCCATGAATATGTCAATTTAAGCCCACCATATTCCCAATAGACCCTCAAATGTTCCAAAGCGGCGTACCTCCACGATTTTTCGCCTTATTCGAAGTTACACTTTGTCCCAAGCCTATTGTCAAAAAAATGTAACAGAAATTTTATTCAATGTTTCAAGAGATTGAAGTGCCGTAGAATAGTGCAAAATATTATAATGTATATGAAGATTGGAATTTGATATTGATTCTTTTTGGGGTGATGTGTAACGTTGCACGTGCTTGTTCGACTGTTCGATAATGTGGGGGAGTTCGATGCACCATCATCAACGACCATAATTAAAACAACAAGAGAAAAAAATAGAGTTCCATAGAAAAGAATGGTGATAGTAAAAATGAATATTGTTTCAATTGAATTACTAGCTTCTATAGCTTCTTCGTGGGACTACTGCTAAAGGTATACCTTCCTTTTGTAAGTAGTAGGTATACCTACTATCCGACTGAGGGGGAGTATCCGTATAAACGCGTCTAAGGTTGGTTAGAGTAGACTTGCGTTTCAAAAACCCATGTTGGGACAATGAGATAATTGAGCTGACGTATTGAACGATTTGTTTTGTAACTAAAGCGTCAAAACTTAACATACTATATTATATATCTTTCTATTTATTGCTCTATCTGTCGTAGTTTAGGGTATTCCGAAATTGATATTATTGGTCATTCTGTCTGATTCTGCAAAGCAAAATCTGTTTTTTAATTCATTATGCATAAAAATACGGAAATTAATAGGAAAAATATAAACAAATCACATTCGAAATCTCCAATAGATATGTAACAGTTAGCAGATCTAGTCTATATTAGCCTATTGGAATAATAATATAAATATATCTATGTCCTACGCAAAAATATTGCAGTAGCTCAAATGCACAATATGAGAACATAGTATTAATTATGTAAAAACTACACTTATTATTGTTGTTGTTGTTGTTATTGTTGTTAGTACCTCAACTGCTTGCTACATACATTGTAATTGTTAGTGACGCATTGCCACTGGGCAAGAGAGACGGTTCATTGATATCGTTATCTCTTGGCAATTAATTAAATAAGACTTGGTCATTAGGATACAAAACGATTTGTAGGGCGTTTTCACATTTCCATTTCAAACATATACACGCGCAGACATATGTACATGTAGTTATAAACGACGAACCTACACATGTCGTATATGTATATGAACCCACAGTAGAAACAATAACAAAATTATCAATGACAATACAGCAACAGTAAAATGATGCTGCTGATAGTAAACATAATGAAATGGAGCGAAATGTTGTAGTTGTTGTTTTTGTTGTTATTGCCCTTGTGGTTGTTGCTTGTTGGCCCTTGTTGTTGACCTACAACAGTAATAATGTTAATGAAGGAGATCATGGGTGTGCTGATTATAATAATGATGATGATGATGATGATGATGATGCTACACTTGCTGTGATGATGTTGATGGCTTTATGTACATATGTATATTTGTTGTTTGTTGATAGTGTTGTTATTATTGCTGTTGTTTCTGTTATTACATATCAACATACTGCTTGCATGGTTGCTTTCTTGTTTGTTTGATGATATATGTAATAAGAGTTGATGGTATTCGCTTCGCTGATGCCTCCTTATTTGTTGTTCTTATCAATAATTTTTGTAATTGCCATTATCGTTACTCTTGGTGTTGCAGCAAGCAATGTTGTATGGCGGTTGCTAGGCCCTACAACATTCTTGTTGTTATTATTAATGCCAACATCATCATCATCATCGTCATCGTCGTCGTCATCGTTGTCATAGTTCTCATTGTATTTGTCGTTGGCATCGTCATCGCTATTTTGTTTCTGATGTTGTTGTTGTTATTGTTGTTGAGAAATGCTCATAAATTGCTGCATGCTTAATTACACCGTTCGTTTGTTTGATAAAACCATAAATGATCTGCATTCTATACACTTATAGCACCCATCTAGCCCACGTTAAGTAATCAGTGAACGTATACACACAAGTAAATACAAACGTGTACATGGCTATGTATGTGTGCATTTATTTGAGAGTGCGTATCCTCAGAAAATTGCTTTCATTCATTATAATTAATAATACTCGACGTTTATAATGTAAGTACTGAGACATAAGCGTATATTTACTACGAGTACCTATACCCTTCATATGTGTTTGTTCACGTGATATATATGTAATGAGTAAGAAAATTACAGAAGCAGCAATTTAATGTTGTATAAATATTCATATGAAAGTACATTCGTAGATGTATGTATATGTATTGATACCTTTTAAAACAACAACAACAACAACAACAACAACAACAATAAGTGAGTATGCGTTTTTGTGTAAGAACTTTTGAAAATACAAAGTCATTAAAATTTGTGAGATCATTGCCTGATACGAGTATGTAAAATGCGTGTACGTATGATTTCATATATAAACAATGGCATTTGCTGCTGCATTTCCACATTTCAAAATGACTCACTTTATGTATTTATTTCGCTTTGTTTTATCATCTCAGTACTTCAGTATAATGTCTTGTATTTTGATATTTACTTTTATGGCTGTAATAATTATTTTTAAATGTACCCACTTTAGTATGCGTAAGTAAGTAAAATGTGTGATACCTTGATAAATATGTTTTTTAATTATTTTTGTAATTAGTATTAATTTTCACGTATTAAGCGTATAGAGTCTATATATTAATATAGACTATATATACGTGCACATAAGATATGGGACAGTGCATAACTTTTCAACTTCTATATGCAATATTCCTCTATTTTATTATGTTACTTAAAATAATATGTAAACCTAAAAAATGGTGGTGGTGGGGTGGGAATAAAGGGAATCACATCAAGGAAAATAACCACAATGCTGCCCAAATGCCGTCCTTAGAGAGGTATAATATAGGACCAACCCCTATTAATTTGTTCTGCTCAACATTTCTTGATAATATAGTTAACATATATCTTTACTCCATACGGGAGCATCAGTACACGTGAACGTACTGGCAGCCCGTTTTTTTATTTCTTTTTATTTTTTCTCAAAATACATCTAAAGGAGATAGTGCGTGAAAATATTTTCTCTCTCGTGTTCAATCTTAATTTATAATATTGTATGTAAAATTAAATAAATAAATTTTATATTTAAATAAAATTAAATAATATTTTAGTTACAGATATTGAAAATACCGTGTTCCGGTCAACAACAATAATAATAATAATAATAATCCTGACAACTTCAATATAAACAACAACAATAACGTCGTTGAAACGAGCTCATTGGCACCCCATCCCTCGCACATTATGGTGATTCTTTTTCCTTATACGCTTACTCTCTATCTTTACTTCTGAACGGGAGTTCCAGTATAAAACGAATACAAGAATAGATGAAAATAAATGATTCAATAACCGTTCAGAAATCGAATACAAAAGGAATGTCAAAATAGCAGAAAATCGATAAACAGCTCAATAATCGATATGTAATTAAATATAAGGGCGTGAAATATAAGCCGGTAATAAATTTCTTCTAATATATTTTCCCCATTGTCTTAACCTCTTAAAAGAGTTCTGGAACAAACTAAACGTACAAAAGAGCTAAAAATCGACAAATAAACCTACAACTGCCCAGAAAATGCCTGTCGAGCGATGAAATGTATTACTTTACTCCGTTAATTTTCCATCAATATTTCTCCCAAACAAAGCCAACAAAATTCCCACATCAATGATCTCCTTACGTCACTAACACATAGCTAATGCTTACATATATGTAGATATTAATAGCGAAATTCATAGCGAAATTCATAGCGAAAATTTATGACCTAAACATGAACTTGAAATAGTAAATACATTTTTCAAATTTTTCTATCTTTTCAATTTTTCATTTGATTGGCTTCATTTTATAACACGACTGCCTCCATAGAGCTTATATTTCCAGATCAAATGAATATCCAAATCTTGTAACCAGTAACAATTAAAAGCACACCATTTAACAATCATATGTTGAATAGTTTCATAGGTTTCTTCACCCTTTGACACTTCGTCTTTTTTAGGCTGGTGTGAAATTATAAGGTATCCAACCAAAAATAATTCTCTTTCCACTCAAATGACCATGCAATTATCGATGCGTTGATAAAATAATACTCGAGTATCATTTCAATCAGCCATCAGCAATGGTTGACCTCCACAAAACTATGTCAAAATAGGAACTTATTCTACCATGATTTTACTGTTGAACAAAATGAAATTTAATTAACAAAAAAATAAAAATTTCCTCCTTATATTATTTACCTGTTAATCCACGTTTGAAATTCTAAAGAATTATTACCGCTAATTGTTCTCATATTAAATACTTTTTATCCAAAAATAAAACAACTTGGTGGACTTGAAAAACTAAATTTGAAACGATAAACGGTTAATTTCCCTTTAACATGGCAGCGTATTTTCAACCACGATTTCTCTTTAATTCGCACTCATACGTGTATATGGTCGTATGAAATATACGTATTGTATATTTAATATGATTGTAATTTTCATTCTGAAAACTGCACCAATAAAATCTAGTATATTTCGATCAATTTATTACCCATTTGTGTATATGACAACATTATTTATTTTAAACATTTTGAATTTAATCTTAACAAATACAGCAACAACAAGAATGGCAACAACAACAAAGCACATCATTCATATTCATTATTCGTTGATTGCATTCAAATTAGTTAACGAATATTTATCAATTGACATGTTGATTGTGAGTATTAAATAAATGTTACTCATACGACAAGTACAATGCATGTGTGATTAAATGTATGCTGGTACTACACTATTTAAATGTAATTTTGGTTACAAATATGTTTACATAAACGCATGTATTCTATGTAGACGTATGCATATGTATTTTGATATTAAATTAGTTATACATTGCTTAGATATATACAAGTCCATACACGTACTTATGTAGCTATATTTGCTCAATTATTTACCTACTCGCACTTCCATCTGTACATATTACAGTACATTTATTTACATATGTATATTTGCTCTTACATTTATATGGTATTCACCCGCAAACATCAGTCAATCAGTAATATAACATTTTATACCTATGGCTCTCGATCATATCTATAATATAAACATTACACGGAGACATATGTACGCATTTTAATGATTTTAAAATTATTGCTTTTGAATTGTAAATATGAATGTACATGTACTTGAAAGATAAATTCTAAGCATATGTATTTACCTGTTGTAAATAGTTTTAGGCATAATACATAAATATAGAATCATATTTTATTGAAACCTTGATAGATTTTTAATTAATATCTTGAGGAAATTAATCAAATTATTGCTAGAAACGATATATGCTATTATTATATTTATTATTATTATTAAAGGGTTGTGTTGCACTGCGACCATATGTCTATTGTGCACCCCGTCTTGAACCTAGAGCATGTCTCCAAGTCCAACATCCTTAAGTAAGTTTAATGTGGATCCTACCTTATTGGATTTCAATATATTTTCGGGTATTAAAAATTCCCCGAGATTTTCCTTTCTTGTGTGCATTAGTGCTGAACACATTCCCAACACATGTTTCGCAGTTTCATTCTGCTCTCTAAAGTGTTAACAGGTTTCATCCGAAAAGATTCCCATGACAGGTCGTGAATGAATGATGTCGAAGTATGCACACCTGTCAATCGCTTGAAAGGCAATAACATTATTTCCTAAAGGCTCCGAGTATTTTAACGCCGGGCCAAGCACTACTGCTCCGTCCCCTTCTTCAGTTAAATAGCCGCCCGTGAACCATGTTATGTTCTGCTTTATCCTGAATTTTTATACCCTGCATAATGCAATATGCAAGGTATATTCATTTCGGTCAGATGTTTGTGTCCACTTGAAGGAATCTCCGTCTGTCTGTCTGTCACCTGGATGGTTCGCACAATAACTTGGGTAAATATTGAGCTATTTCGATGAAATTTGGCACAAGTAACCTATGATCCAAGGGTACGGAGGGGATTTATATTGGGCATGATCGGTCAATAGCCACGCCCACACCAAGCATTCAAAGCGACTAACCTCGGAATTTTCAAAATCTTTAACTTGCTATAACTCACATAATATACCACTTGGGACAACAATATTTGGCACATAGAGTTATATTACACTACTGTAAAATCTCGCAAAAAATGGGTGAGCCACGCCTACTTTTTAGCGTAACTCTCATATAAAGTGTCTGTACTTCTTATCATTTGAAACAGCTGTAACTTCTACAATCTTCTGTCCAGAATAACCATAATTGACACTTAGATTAACATGATAGTCGGAAATAATATGGCAGAAATTCAGTGTGCCACGGCCACATAAAACATAAAATTATTTTAATATTTATATTTTTTTTAGCAAAGCTGATTCTTTTACAAAGAAAAAAAGGCATCGATGAAGAAAATCTATAAATTTTTAACCGAATCGACAGAATTAGAAAATATGAGGACATATTATGCATTGAATATTTGACTTCATTTCGATTTTGATACTCCTTTCTCTATTCCCCTTTGGGTGGTGTAGCTCAATGGTTAGTGTTCGGGACCAGTGTATAGAATTGAACATGCACAACAGTATTCGAAAAGAAGCTCTGACACTTCGAGGCCTATAAGTGTAATCCCAATATATTTTGTTCATCCAAAATTATTCCCTAACTTTCTTACCCCCTATATTCAACACTAAGTGTTGGTCCTTTATAAAATATACATAAAAACACCGCAAAATCTACAAACAAAAGCCATCACTTAGTCATCCATGGATCGCCTCTAGAGGAGATGTAAGTAGAACCGACTTACATTAGCTTCCTCTTTAACATTTTTCTATATGATGGGAAGATAGGTAGTAAAAGTATTCACTTAAAAACATAATATAAAATAACAAAAATTTTCTATTACTTACTTACTTATGTGGCCATAACAACCGAAAATCGATTTAGGCCGAAAATAATATGCTTCGCCAGCCATCTCTGTTCTTCGCTAGTTGGCGCCAGTTAGAAATTCCAAGCGGCGTCAGGTTCTCCAGTACTTGGTCTTTCCACCGGAGGTTAGGTCTTCATCTTCTGCGTCGTCCTCCAGCGGGTTCCGAAATTTTATATTGTTTTTATTTAATTCCTTGCCAAAAAATTATTGCTTAAATATTGTTTCTTGCTACTCTTGCTCTTTGTACTAGTGTAAAATTAAAGTGCATTTGTAGTATGTATTACTTGTATATATAATCAAGGCACTTTATGTTATTACTATAGTTTGTGAAATTTTAATTGTAGTTTAATTTTAACATTATATATTTCTAAGCAGATCAAATGAAAGTTTCTTACCTGCTACTTAGTATGTGCGCATGCATCTGCGTAAATGCACAATGGAATTTAATATGATGCTGTTATTGGTTAGTAGTATTTTGTGGTGGGAATTCTAAAATAATTTAGATGCTTCAAATAAAACATTGCATAAGTTAAATGTAGTAGCATAATGTTTTCTAACTCGTAAATGTAAGCAGTGAGCGAATGAATGTTGGAAGAACGTTTTTGTGTAATACTTATAGTTTATACGTAGTAGCATCAATCAATATTATATTGGCATTTAAAACCCTACACATCTAAGAGGATTAACGTATCATTGTGTGCAATACTGACAAGACTTTTTCCCATACAGTATAATCTACTTTCTGGAACTTCAATCATTGAGTATGCTTTGAAAGTGATAAACTAAAAATGTGCTCTCCGCAGCAGCAGTAGACTTTTATATTAGTTATAGGATACAAATTTACTTACTTACTTACGTACTTACTTACTTATGTGGCCATAACAACCGAATATCGATTTAGGCCGAAAATAACATGCTTCGCGAGCCATCTCTGTTCTTCGCTAGCTGGCGCCAGTTAGAAATTCCAAGCACCGTCAGGTTCTCCAGTGCTTGATCCTTCCACCGTACCGCTTCCGAATATAACACCTTCTTAGCTGGAGCGTGTTCTTCCATTCGCTCGACATGACCTAGCCAGCGCAGCCGCTGGATTTTGATGCGCTTTACTATATCAATACCGGCATACAGCTCGTACAGCTCATGGTTTTACCTTATTCGGTACTCGCCACCAACGCAAATAGGACCAAATAGCACAACAGGAGTTATGCAGTGTCATTCTACAAAGTCGAATGAGCTTTGCAGGAATACCGAACTCAGACATTGTTGCGTAGAGGTAATCCCTTACCGGACTGTCGAAAACGGCTTTATAATCAACAAATAGGTGGTGTGTGTCGATCTGTTTTTCTTGGGTCTCCTCCAGGATTTGGCGCAGTGTGAAAATCTGGTCGATGGTGGATTTACCAGGTCTGAAGCCACACTGATAAGGTCCAATCAGGTTGCTGAGCATAGGCTTCAACCTTTCACACAGTACGCTCGATAGAACCTTGTATGCGATGCTCAGGAGACTTATTCCACGGTAGTTGGCGCAAATTGTGGGGTCACCTTTTTTATGTACAGGACAGAGAACACTGAGCCTCCAATCATCAGGCATGCACGATACAAATTTACAATATTGAAATTTCAACTCTAAAACTTGTCACTCTTGCCTCACTAATGATATTCAGACTATCAACAAAAACACTTTGTATTAAAAAGTCATTGACGCGGCAACAATTTCAATCGCACGCACTCACCGTCTTCCACACATACGCACATATGCACATACAAATTTTAATCAAATGAAAACCGCATGCAAGTCACGCACAAAAACCCGATCGACATTTACAGCAAGCTCTATCCAACCCAATGCAAATATACATATAAAAGTTTATTCTATTTTCAATCAATTCGTTATTAGAAAGTATGTAATTACAAATTGAAATGTAGAAAGAAACAAATGTATAAACCACCTACAAAAATAAATGCCAATACAAATGTAAATAAATCAAAAATAGGCTTGAATTGAACGATGGCAGCTACATCAGCGTATGACCATTGATACAAATGTAATAAAAGGAAATAATAAAATATAAATCTGAAAATGATGATAGAAAGTGGTTGAAAGTATTTTATATTTATATTTAGTATGTTGCAATTATATCAAATTTATCAATTTTGGCACATTCAGTACAAACTTAATCATTTAATTTTTACATTACATAAATCCGCTTAATATGTTGATAATGACATCAGCAAGCATTTGTATTTTGATGCGCATAGTTATTTATATGCATATTATGGGCTTATATTGTATTGACAATGTATGGTAAATACAGCTGAGTAACAATTAAAATGAGTTAGGCAGCATACCGCGTACACACAGTCACATATAAAACCGCCTATTCACAATGCGTAAATAGTAGTTAAACAAATCTGTATCAACATTTTCCCCACATACACTTATCCCCTATCTTCAGCCCTTAGGAAACGTTCCTTGAAAAAAATACGAGGTAAGAAAATTTAGGCGAAATGTTGAGACGAAAAATTAATTAGAATTGATCAATCAGTTCACTGCTCTAGAGACATTTATGAGGTAGCTTTTCGATTTTCAGGTTCGTTTCAGCTCATTCTGTAGATAAGCTATCCCTAGTAGTAAAGATTCAGACCAAGCATGTTTTGCAAAAATATCGATATCGATCGATATGGTCAGTAGAATGGCCATAGTGAATTTTTTTTCGAAAAGTACAACTTTCGCACTGAAAAGTATGAGGTTGGGGATAACAAAACTTATGCATATTTTTAATTATTTTTTGTTTACTTCCGAGTACCTCCGGGTTGAGCCCAAAGTTTTATTATATTACCCATTGATCACCCTTATCATGATTTTTGAACTACTAGCACAAAAAGCATTTCTTCCAAGAACAATATTCACAGAATTTATTTGTTGTGATTTAATAAGTGTAGCAAACCAGAGGACGCCACTGATAACGGTAATTTTTTTACGCTACAAAAACTGAGTTGTGCGCATTTCATATTTGTATCGCCACTTCCAATAATTAGTTTGCAAGTGAAGGTTGTGTGAAAAAATAATTATAAGAATATAAACTAATAAACAGTTATAATGGCAAGCTCGTCTAAGAAACTTCGATCCGATAATAATATATTTTTGGTGGGAAAATGTGGAAGTGAACTAAAGGGCGCAAAATTACCTAGTATGAATTCTAGTTCTTTAATTATTTTTTTATAAAACCCGAATGCAAGCATAAAATACACAATGAATTCTGCTCTTGATTTTTGGCAAAAAGCTAATATTCCAACTATGACCGAAATCAACTGCGTGAAAAAATTTAATATAATTTATGCCGAGTGGAAAAATTTGTCGGAAAACCGATTTGGCCAGTATGAGAAATATAGAAATGATGAAAAAAAATTCTGTGAAAAGATCGAAAATTACATATTTGACATCGCAGCTGCGAATGCACTTGAAACGGTGAATATTCAAGAGGATAAAGATTTCCTTCTATTGCAAAGAGAAAAGGGTCGACCAGGTTGTATGTCAAGCCAGGATATAAAGCTGGCACGAAAACAAGACAGCAAAGCTGAGCTACTCGAAGAAGCAGAAAAGCGAAAACGAAAATATCAAGAAGAGTCACAAGGAGTTCAAGGTATTGGTCAATATAATTTTTTTTATTCTTATGGTTAGATATTTTTTGTTAAGCAAATATTTTGATATTTTTTGTTATGCGGTTGTGTCTGATACAGGTACCTCTGATGCCTCAGAAAATATTATATACGATGGCGTAGAAATAGACGATTCAGCTTCGGACGTTGATTTCCAGATCGAACAAAATCAAGGAATCCAGAGATCTCGCTGAAAAATCCATTTGGTTTATGATCGAATGCCAGCTAGCATGGATAAATGCCGCATCAGTGATCGCGAAGCAATGCATATAACATCCGCAACAATTACAGCCGTCTTGCGAAAATTGCAGGAAATGAAACCTGACTTGAAGGATATAAGAGTAGAAGATTTCGTCTTTAACCGGACATCGTTTCAAACAATGAGAAAGGAATATAGTCGCAGACAAGTAAAACAGATCATAGATGAATTCAAGGCTCAGATAATTCATTATAATTAAATATTTTGAAGGTAATTATTAACATAAAATTTACTTTCAACGTAGATTCCGGAAGTATTTGTGCTGCATTGGGACAGTAAAATGCTTCCAGATATGAAAGGCAAGGACAAGGTTGATCGGTTGGCTCTCGCTATAACTGCAGAGAACGAAGAAAAACTCCTTGGTATTGCGAAACTTAAAGAATTTTTTTCCTATTATATGGAACTTTAGTGGTAAGGTATTCCGGAATTGTTTATTCGCAGTTTATCTGTATACTTTGTCGGCTCCTTGCAAAAGTAATTATTACAGAAAGCGAAGGAATTCAAAAGGGAAACTAACGTCAGGGTTTCTTTACATCCAAATATAAATAGGATGACAAATAGTGAAGTAAAAAAAAAAAATAATAAAAAATATACATAAGTTTTGTTATCGCCAACCTCATATTTTTCAGTGCGAAAATTTTGGATTGGTTTTTTTTAAATTTTTCTATACAACGCTATGGTCAGTCTAATGGTCAGGCATATATCTTACTCATTTGGGTGCAATCTGGATGTGCTAAGAGTGAAATTTATAAACATTTTGTGCGGATGCTCTCCTAAAAGCTAGATATGGGGGATAAGAATGTTCAAAAAAATTGTTTAAAGAAAAATTAATGGTGAACGGACATAGATAACATCGATTTTGGGTGTTTTCTTGAATGTTTTATAATTTCTTCAGATTAGCGACCAAATGTGATCTAACTTATTCAAACCAACCCCGAATTCGAAGTCAGATATCCTAAATACGTATAGAACATTATTTTTTAACTCCTAAACCAAACCTCTTTTTTAATTTCGTAATCATTATTTTCGGTGGCTTTGCAAAGAGTTTCGTTTTTCATGCAGAATTCAATCAACTTGAATATTTTAGACTACCACATATATATCTGTCTTTTATTAATCTAACTAATACTTTTATTTATTTTATAAGTTTATTTTAAATATAACTAACATACTCGTTGCAGGTAAACACAAATAAACATTGGTCACGAAAATGTTGATCATTTTTATTCATGCCAGTACGAATGAGTGTGAAACATAACATCAACAGGAAAGTAGCTTAATAATGCTGTTGTGGTTGTTGTACCTTCTGTTAGTGTTAGTATTATTATTGTACATATACAATCACAATGATATTGTGATTATGTATATAAACATATTTATATATGTGGGCAAACAAAAAAGCCATTCCGCGGTAGACCACAATTATAAGTATGCGTGAGAAATTCCTCACCTGTTACGGAATAGTAGTAGAATGGCAAAAATAAATTTGGTTATACGTTTTAGTTTTAAATAATTTTGATTTTGAAATGTTTAGCGGAAAAGTTTTATTTAGCTAAATAAGAGAAAAATATCTAAACTATGTACGCGCACATTAAATAAGCATACGCAACAAGTACATTAAAATATGCAACTTTATTTACTTGAACTTATTTATTTATACCCGATTTTTTGTTTATATTCTAGTATGCAGTTTCCTTTTTCAAGTAAATATTTAGTATTTTTTAAAGCAAAGCAAGGCAATAACCAGAAAACGGTTATGTTTATTGCAAATTAACACATTACAATGATTCTGGCTATTTTCAGTGCGTTGAGTTTCAGTGAAATGAGTGTAAAAGGCATCGCGTAGAGGTCAATATTCAATAAAAGGTTTCTTCTTAATACTAGCACCCATTCTAACCAAAATAAAATATTTTTCATTTAACATAGCTTACTAGTACTTTACGTGCGTGTTTCATTTGTTTCTGTATCTTGTTCCCTGCAATAAAATAGCAAAAGTAATAATAACTTGTGGACAAATAAATGATGTTGTTCACACTGAAGTATACGATATTTAAATATTTATTTAATTCTTAATTGTTTCCTAAGTTCACCCAACAGAATTACAAAGTACACCTTTTGAATGGCAACGTTAAAAAAAGCTGAAAAAAATCTCAAAAATAAAAGCAAACCAAAGCAAAAACTGTACATATACATACATCTAGCAAAGATGTTAACAACCTTTCTGCTCTTTGTTAAATACCTCTAAGCATGAATAATTCCTCTTTCTTTTCTCTGTTTTGTCTAGCGTGCTTATTTTTTATTCACATACCCTACAGTTAAGTGTAATTCGTACAGGACTATAGTACCCGCCTACAGCTTTCGCCAAAAGTATTAGACAATCGATTTCAATATACGTTATTTGAAGTAGAGGAGACAAATTAACCATTGCTTTTTTCACATGTGTTCCCCAAATCCCACCATAATAAGCCGAAAAGTGAAAGAAAACGTCTAACTATTGAACGCGAAACGCTGCCCTTTCAGAAAAAATTGCAAAATGTTAGTGCTCGAACAGCTAGAATAAGGCTCGGTAAAGCTGGTTTAAAAGGTCGCAAAGCCCAAAAAAAAACCGTGGCTTACAGAAAATAATTGTAAAAAGAGGTTGGAATGGGCTCTCCGATACAAACAATTTGAAAAGAAGATTAGTCGAATGTTCTGTGATCCGATGAATCAAATTTCGAGGTCGGCTTAATTGACATTTTTTTAAAACAACGGCAATCATCACTTCTTACTCTAGTCCAGTCTAGTCCTACAGGTATCTGGTACGATCTAAGTGAGGGAACGAATTATACAAAGAATAACACGAAGATTGTGTGGTATCCATTATTAAGGATGGAGGTGACAGTAGTATGATCTGGAGCTGTATGGCTGTTGATGGGGTCGATGAAATGTTGGAAATATTGGAAACTGTACTTTTGCCTTCGTTATCGCTTATTTTTGATGGCTCAAATTTAAACGAGCTCCAATTCCAACAACAAGAGACAATAACACTGTTTTGTTAGATTGGCCAGCGTAGTCTCCAAATCTAAACCCCATCGATCTGGAGTGGCATGCCAGCATAGTGTTCAAAATTTGCTGCTGTCGTCAAAGCACATTACTTACTTACTTACTTATGTGGCCATAACAACCGAATATCGATTTAGGGCGAAAATAACATGCTTCGCCAGCCATCTCTGTCCTTTGCTAGCTGGCGCCAGTTAGAAATTCCAAGCACCGTCAGGTTCTCCAGTGCTTGATCCTTCCACCGTACCGCTTCCGAATATAACACCTTCTTAGCTGGAGCGTGTTCTTCCATTCGCTCGACATGACCTAGCCAGCGCAGCCGCTGGATTTTGATGCGCTTTACTATATCAATACCGGCATACAGCTCGTACAGCTCATGGTTTTACCTTATTCGGTACTCGCCACCAACGCAAATAGGACCAAATAACACAACAGGAGTTATGCAGTGTCATTCTACAAAGTCGAATGAGCTTTGCAGGAATACCGAACTCAGACATTGTTGCGTAGAGGTAATCCCTTACCGGACTGTCGAAAACGGCTTTATAATCAACAAATAGGTGGTGTGTGTCGATCTGTTTTTCTTGGGTCTCCTCCAGGATTTGGCGCAGTGTGAAAATCTGGTCGATGGTGGATTTACCAGGTCTGAAGCCACACTAATAAGGTCCAATCAAGTTGTTGGGCATAGGCTTCAACCTTTCACACAGTATGCTCGATAGAACCTTGTATGCGATGCTCAGGAGACTTATTCCACGGTAGTTGGCGCAAATTGTGGGGTCACCTTTTTTATGTACAGGACAGAGAACACTGAGCCTCCAATCATCAGGCATGCTTTCATCCGATCATATTCTGCTTATGAGCAAATTATATGTATAAATTTTTTAATAAGAAGCAGTTACTTCACTTTGTAAAATGAAATATGCAGTAAATGACAAGTGACTAATACTTTTGGCCAGGGATGTATAGATCTTACATAAATATGTATAAATAAAAAATATTAAATAAATATGTGGCACTTATAAGTCCCGAAGGATTCTTTGGTAGAGCTTCTCTTCCAGTACTGTTGTACGTGTTAAATTTTGGACAGTATTAACCAGACAGTATTAATTTAGACAGTATTAATTTTAGACAGTATTAAAGTGACGTCACCCGTGTGTGTGAAGACTGTGATTAATAAAAACAAAGCTGAAAGCAGTGCCTATATATATTATTGCACAAATATATGCAATATTATCGAAAAAAATCTCCTTACAGTCGGCTGGGGCCGACCAAATTATACCCTGCATATGTAGATATATATATATATATTTTGTATTGGTTGTTGATTTATAATTTGTAGGAATATTTTTAAATAAAGAACTATATCTATCTATCTATCTATCTATATAAAAAGTTTACTCGAATATCCATCTTTTTCTTTTATTTCCACTTTTTGAAAAACAATTTTTGCATATACTACTAATTTACACCCGAAATATGGTTGACTTCGACGAAGTACTTTGTATCTTATGAGAGTTCTAAAAGGGATATTTTAAAGGAGGTTTTTAAGATAATTCCGAGACTTAGTATGAGAGCTATATAAAAGTTGACGTGGCTTACCTCTTTCTTGTAAATCTAATTAATTTTCAATATTAACCCACACCTTAAATTTGTTTGTCTTACGTTGAATAGTTCGTAAGTTATAGCGGTTTAAATTTTTTAAAATTTTCGCAACTTTGTATGGTAGCCCCATTAAGAACTGGGCGTGTCATGTTGATTTTTGGCCAGATTATGTACAACTGCCATATTGACCTGATGATCTGGTGGTGTTTTCACAAGGTAACGTGTCTAATTGCCTCAACCGGGTGGGGCTAGCGCAATCCTTGTTGAACTCATCGCAAGTCAACTCACTGGCTGTCATGTAGTTGGATCTGAGCGCTATATGATGATTCCTTTATTTGTTACTGAGGAGTAGTCATGTAGCTTGCTCTGCTTACTATGTGATGGCGTCTTCATTATTATTAATGGGGGCCCTCCATGTGGCGACCACCAGGCAACGTCTTCCTGGCACCCGCTGGAAGACGGCTGCATTGAATGGCGAAAATCTCCTCGGTTAGAGGTTGTGCGTTGGGTTTGGGACCCGCCACATAAAAAAACTTGCCCAGTGAATAATACAAAAATGTCTCGGAAATGGACTACCGCTATTTTTAATGACCCCCACAAACGAAAAAAGGACCATGATTTACGGATATGCACCTGGAATGTGCGGTCCCTTTATAGGGAGGGTGCCTCTATCCAGCTGGTTGATGACCTCGAAAAATACAGAGCTGACATCACCGCTCTCCAGGAAATGCGATGGACGGGACAGGGCTGCTCCAAAAGAGCGTCCTGTGACATCTACTACAGTTGCCATGCTGAAAGGCACGAACTAGGATGTGGATTTTTGGTCAGCAAGAGACTACGACATCTTGTCTCACAGTTCATGCCTGTGAACGAACGGCTGGCCACAATCCGCATCAAGGCAAAATTCTTTAACATCAGCCTTATATGTGCCCACGCTCCGACGGATGAGAAGGACAATGTGACCAAAGAGAGCTTCTTCCAGCGCCTCGAAGAAGCTTACGACCGCTGCAACCGACACGAAATCAAAATCGTGCTTGGCGACTTTAATGCCAGGGTGGGCAAGGAAGGTACCTATGGTCCAACTGTCGGAAAATTCAGCCTCCACCAGAACACCTCCGATAACGGAATGAGGCTGATCGACTTCGCCGCAGCACGAAACATGGTAATTGGTGGTACCAGATTCCAGCATCTCGACATCCACAAAGCGACATGGCTGTCTCCAGATCAACTTACAAGAAACCAAATTGATCATGTGGTGATTGACGGAGGGCATGCTTCCAGTGTGATGGACGTGAAATCGATCCGTGGTGCCAACATCGACTCGGATCAGAGAAAGCTCGACGTCAGTAAGCTGCGATCACCAGAGACAGCAGATGCATTTTCCACTCGACTATCGGATCTGCTTACGCAGAACACGCCGCCTACAGAAGAACCCTGCGTGCAGGTGCAACGCGAGCTGTTAAGGAGCGGTACAGAGAGAAAAGGAGTGCAGAGAGACGTCTTTTTAGGCGCAAGAAACGAGAACAAGAAAGACGCGAATGTGAGGAGATAGAGATGTGTACCGACAAGAATGAGACTCGAAAATTCTTCGAAAAGATCAAGCGCCTGAGTGGAGGTTTGAATTCCGGAGCCTCTTCTAGTGGTGATGGAAATGGTAATCTGGTTACAGATGTCCAGAGTGTACTGAGCCTATGGAGGGAACACTTCTCCACGTTACTGAATGGCGATGCTACGAACAATTCCGCCTGTGGAGGATATTGCGCGATAATCCCGATTACAGATGATGGTGTTGATGTTCCACCACCCGACTATGACGAGGTTGAAACGGCCATTTTAAGGCTGAAGAACAACAAAGCTGCAGGTGCTGATGGCCTGCCTGCCGAGTTGTTTAAGACCGGAGGCGATGAGCTGCTCGCCTGCATGCACCAGCTCATAAGCAGAATATGGTAGGATGAAAGCATGCCGGATGATTGGAGGCTCAGTGTTCTCTGTCCTGTACATAAAAAAGGTGACCCCACAATTTGCGCCAACTACCGTGGAATAAGTCTCCTGAGCATCGCATACAAGGTTCTATCGAGCATACTGTGTGAAAGGTTGAAGCCTATGCTCAACAACCTGATTGGACCTTATTAGTGTGGCTTCAGACCTGGTAAATCCACCATCGACCAGATTTTCACACTGCGCCAAATCCTGGAGAAGACCCAAGAAAAACAGATCGACACACACCACCTATTTGTTGATTATAAAGCCGCTTTCGACAGTCCGGTAAGGGATTACCTCTACGCAACAATGTCTGAGTTCGGTATTCCTGCAAAGCTCATTCGACTTTGTAGAATGACACTGCATAACTCCCGTTGTGCAGTGAAAATTGGGAAGGACCTCTCCGCACCGTTTAATACCCAACGGGGTTTCAGACAAGGTTATTCGTTATCGTGCGACTTCTTCAATCTTATTATGGAGAAAATAATACGAGCTGCTGATCTACGACATAATGGCACTATCTTCAACAAAAGTGTCATGCTGTTAGCGTATGCCGACGATATTGACATAATCGGCATAAGCACGCGAGCAGTCAGTGCAGCATTCTCAGAGTTGGAAAGAGAGTCGCGTCGGATGGGTCTCACGGTGAACGAGGGCAAGACGAAGTATCTAGTGTCAACAAACAAAGAGTCCCGGCGTCTTGGACAGCACGTCACTGTTGACAACTACGCTTTTGAAGTAGTAAGGGACTTTGTCTATCTTGGAACCAGCATTAACAGCAGTAATGACGTCAGCTTGGAGATCATGCGTAGGATAACTCTTGCTAACAGGTGTTACTTTGGGCTGAGTAAGCAATTGAGAAGTCGAGCCCTCTCTCGAAGAACGAAAACTACACTCTACAAGTCTCTCATCATGCCTGTCCTAACATATGGCGCTGAAGCCTGGACAATTTGCACCTCGGATGAGCGAATGCTTGGGGTTTTCGAGGGAAAAGTCCTACGCAAGATTATTGGTCCTATTTGCGTTGGTGGCGAGTACCGAATAAGGTAAAACCATGAGCTGTACGAGCTGTATGCCGATATTGATATAGTAAAGCGCACCAAAATCCAGCGGCTGCGCTGGCTAGGTCATGTCGAGCGAATGGAAGAACACGCTCCAGCTAAGAAGGTGTTATATACGGAACCCGCTGGAGGACGACGCAGAAGAGGAAGACCTAACCTCCGGTGGAAAGACCAAGTACTGGAGAACCTGACGGCGCTTGGAATTTCTAACTAGCGCCAGCTAGCGAAGAACAGAGATGGCTGGCGAAGCATATTATATTCAGCCTAAATCGATATTCGGTTGTTATGGCCACATAAGTAAGTAAGTACCATATTGACCTAAGTATTAATTATGATTGTTCTAGACAGAAGATTGCAGAAGCTGCAGCTATCTCAATTTAAAAGAAATTCAGTCATCCTGTATGGGAGCACTATAAACAATGGACGTGGCTGGCCCATTTCTTGTGGGTATATATGCTCTTACAATACCAATTCACACCTTTAATCTGGTTGTTCTACGCTGAAGAGATTGTAAGTTATGGCGGTTAATATTTTTGTTTAATTTCCTCAACTTTGTATGGGAGACCCAAAAAGGAGTGGGCGTGGGTTACTGATTTTCCTCCATATTATTTCCGACTACCATGTTAATCTAAGTGTCAATTATGGTTATTTTGGACAGAATATTGTAGAAGTTACACCTGTTTCAATTCAAAAGAAGTACAGACACTTTGTGTGAGAGCTACGCTTAAAAGTAGGCGTGGCTCACCCATTTTTGGCGAGGTTATATAGTAGTATAATATAACTCTATGTGCCAAATATTGTTGTCCCAAGTGGTATATTGTGTGAGTTATAGCAAGTTAAAGATTTTGAAAATTCCGAGGTTAGTCGCTTTGAATGATTGGTGTGGGCGTGGCTATTGACCGATCATGCCTAATATCAATCTCCTCCGTACCCTTAGATCATAGGTTATTTGTGTCAAATTTCGTCGAAATAGCTCAATATTTACTTAAGTTATCGTGCGAACCAGCCAGGTGACAGCGGAGATTCCTTCAAGTGGACACAAACATCTGACCGAAATGAATATACCTTGCATATTGCATTATGCAGAGTATAAATATGTAAAAAATACGTTTTTCAACATTATTGTATTTTTTTGACCTTACTGTACGCAGCCATCCTGTCGCGATGACAAGAAAAACAAATTTAATATTTGGAAGAAAGAGAATAAAACAAAATACGTCCACTTTTTTATCGTGTCAATCTTGCATGTATCTTAAAATCAAACACACAAATTTTCACTTAAATATCAAATTTCTCATGCATCTAAATATAAAATAATCCTTATTTTCATCATCACATCCTTCCTTTTATTTTTGTATTTCAAAGAAATGCCCATATGCTTAGCATGTTTACGTTTCATTTGGCTTTTTGAGGTTTTCATTTTTCTTTGTTGATTTAAAAAAAAAACGCTTCTATTTTTTATATATGATTTTAATACAATACTTCAACAAGAACAATAATAAGTGCAACAATTACCTGCGGGAATTACCATCATCGTGGTAGTCATTGTCGTTGACGTCCTTACCTTGTTGAGTATTTCCGTGTTATTATACGCTGCATAATGTAATATGCAAGGTATACTTATTTCGGTCAGATGTTTGTATTCACTTAAAGGAATCTCCGCAGATATCGAAAATTATATATTTAAGTGATCAGCGTCGTTTAGATTTTTGATTTAACGATGTCCGTCCGTCTGTCCGTCTGTCCGTCACCTGGCTGTTTCGCACGATAACTTGAGCAAATATTGAGCTGGTTTGACAAAATTTGGCATAAGTAACCTGTAATCAAGGGTAGGGAGGGGATTCGTATTGGGCATAATCGGTCAATAGCCACGCCCACACCAAGCATTCAAAGCGACTAACCTCGGAATTCTTAAAATCTTTAACATGCTATAACTCACTTAATATACCATCTGGGACAATAATATCTAGCACATAGAGCTATATTATACTACTACAAAACCTTGCTAAAAATGGGTGAGCCACGCCTAATTTTTATAGTAGCTCCCATACAAAGGGTCTGTAATTTTTTTAAATTGAAAAAGCTGTGACTTCTGCATCCTTCTATCTAGAATAACCATAATTGACATTTAGATTAATATGGTAGTCGGAAAAAATCTGACAAAAAATCAACATGCCTCGCCCACTTCTTAATGGGGCTACGATACAAATTTGCGGAAATTAAAAAAAAATTAAACCGCTAAAACTTACGAACTATTCAGCGTAGGACAACCAAATTTTAGGTGTGGATTAATATTGAAAATTAATTAGATTCACAAGAAAGAGGTAAGCCACACCCACTTTTTATATAGCTACCATACTAAGCCTCGAAATTATCTTAAAAATTTGTTTTAAATCATCCTTTTTAAAACCCCCATAACTTACAAAGTACTTCGCAAAGTCAACCATATTTCAGGTGTAGATTAGTAAAGGGTTATCCATTTTGCGGTTTCAAAAGTAAATGTAAATAAAACACATATAAAATATTTTTTATCATGATATTTCATTTTTATTATAAAGATTGAACGTTGACATTATGTGTGAAATACTACATCATTTAAATGACTATCACGCGAATTTTTGCAAGCATTGATTCTTTTGAGGTATTTTTCGACCACTTTTTGACACATATTGGGCGGTATCTCAGCCATAACGTGACGAATGTTGGTTTTTAGGTGCTCAAGAGTTAAAGGTTTATCTGCATAAACACGGTCTTTCGCGTAGCCCCACAAAAAAAAGTCAAGCGGTGTCAAATCGCATGATCTTGGTGGCCACTTGATATCGCCACGACGAGAAATTACGCGGCCAGAAAATTTCTCTTGCAATAAAGCCATATTCGCTCGAGTTGTGTGGCATGTGGCACCGTCTTGTTGAAACCACATATTCTCTAAGTCATATTCTTCAATAGCAGGCAAAAAAAAGTCGGTTATCATATGACCATAACGCTCCGAATTGACGGTGACAGTCGTTCCATCGTCGTTTTCGAAGAAGTAAGGTCCAATCACACCTCCGGACCAAAGAGCGCACCAAGCAGTAACTTTTTGTGGATGTAGTGGCCTCTCTTCAATTACTTGAGGATTCTCAGAACCCCAAATACGACAATTTTGTTTGTTAACATACATGGCAAAATACGCCATAATGTGCCGTAAGACAGTCCTAATTCCTGAGAACGACGAGGAATCGACACATTCGGGTCTTCGGCAACACTTTCACTTACAGCAGCGATATTTTCGGTGGTACGAGCGAAACGATGATGCACAGGCCTTACAATATCTGTAACCGATCCAGTCTCTTCATATTTCTTCACAATTTTGCCAATTGCTTGCGTAGTTGGAAGATTATGTAAACCATAATCTTCTCTTAAAGCACGATATGTGGCTGTGGCAGAATCACCATTTTTGTAGTAGGTTTTTACAATTTTAATGCGTTGTGCGATAGTTAAGCGATCCATTTTCGTAAATGTCAGACTTTGAACTGAAAAAGAAAGAAATTGTTTTAACAACTCAGTTTGACAGATGTCGAATTCTAGCCCTATACTTTTGAAACCGCGAAATGGATAACCCTTTATTATATGAAAAAATTGTTTTTCAAAAAACTGGCGAACCACGCCAGTTCGTAGCTTCCATACAAAATAGTGGAAATAAAAGAAAAAAATGGAATTCGAGCAAACTTTATATATATATATATATATATATATATATATATATATATATATATATATATATATATATATATATATATATATATATATATATATATATATATATATATATATATATATATATATATATATATATATATATATATATATATATATATATATATATATATATATATATATATATATATATATATATATATATATATATATATATATATATATATATATATATATATATATATATATATATATATATATATATATATATATATATATATATATATATATATATATATATATATATATATATATATATATATATATATATATCTACATATGCAGGGTATAATTTGGTCGGCCCCAGCCGACTGTAAGGTCATTTTTTTCTGTTTTATTACTCTCAAGCTATAATCATTGGACAGAGAGTGAAGCTACAATTATGTTGGTCATTTTGTTGTTCATGCTGTTTACTTGTTGTTGTTGTTGTGTGTACCATGTACTCGCTATACTCTCATCTTCGCCTACATCTCATTTTGTTGGATATATTTTACCCTTTTTTTTTCATTTTACTTTTAAATAAAAATAGAGGAAAAAACCCCTGATTGCTTGTTTTAATAGTTCCTGACTGTTCCAACACTGTTTTTATAAGTTTCTCTTTTGGGGAATTTTCTCCCCTTTATGTCATTGTGGTGGTTCCTCAAAGGGTTACTGCTATTAGCGCAAATTTTTGTTTTATTTTTTTGCTTGTTTGTGAAACTTGGCTTGTTTTTCTTCTACTAACTGCATGCAACTTTTATACTTACGCTTATTGTACTATGTGTAACACTAAAAAGTACGACTATTCTCCTTGCTCCATTTACGTTAATGAAGATTTTACATTGTTGCAAGTGATTGTTGATTGTTGTTATTGCCTTCATTTGAGTTTTTAGTTTTTGGAGATTTGTTCTGTGCTGTTATGTTTCGTTTTTTCTTTTTCCTTTAATGACGACACTTGAGTTAAGCGTTGATATTATTTCAGGTAATATCTGAAAATTAAATGCTTTTTTTTCATAAACAAGTTAGCGTAAATACCTAAACCGTATTGCTTTAAGGAATTTTAATTGTTATTAATGTTAGTTAATTTTTGGTGTGTATTTGTTTAATTACTTGTGGTAATTACTTGAGTTGATGCTATTTGCAACGAATTTTTCTGCGAAACTATAAGAGATCCCACCTTACAAGTAATATCGACCGTACCTACTTTATAATAACGAGTAAGAATTGCGTTGCTCCTTCCTTTTAGCTTTCTCATTGGTGTACAAGGTGTGACAAATATGTATTAAGACTGCCTCAAGAAAATACAATTAAAACACGATATCTGCTAATTTTTCGGTATATTTATCCGAAATATTCTCCTCCTGATTCAATACACTTGTTACATTGATTTAATAGTGATTCAAACGCGTGTTCCAGCTCATTTTTCGGAATTGCCTCCAGTGCCCTCGTCGAAGTCCGTTGTATGGTCTGAATGTCATCAAAAATGCATCCTTTCAACTTCAATTTCAGTTTTGGGAACAAAAAGAAGTCGTACGATGCCAAATCAGGTGAATACGGCGAGTGATTCAACACACAGACCTGATTCCGAGCCAAAAATTTACGAACAATGAGTGCTGTGTGACTCGGTGCATTATCGTTCAACAGAGACCAAGTTTTGGAATCGCGGTATTCTGGTCGAACACGACGGATTCTGGATATCAAACGCTTCAAAACTTCGAGGTAACATGCGGAAGCAACTGTTTGACCAGTTGAAACAAATTCTTTGTGGATAATTCCTTTGCTATCGAAGAATGTGATGCGCATTGTTTTAATTTTTGATGGAACTTTTCGTGTTTTTTTTGGCTTGTGGTGAGTTTTTTGATTTCCATTCCGCACTTTGACGCTTGGTTTCTGGATCGTATTGGAAACACCATGTTTCATCACCCGTAACAATTGTTTTCAGGAAGTTTTGATCATATTCTGCAGCTGCAACCAGGTCTCTCGAATGACTAACTCTCATTAATTTTTGGTCCTCGGTCAATGTGTGTGGAACAAATCTCGCGCAGACCTTTGTTTTGCCCAAATGCTCGTGAAGAATGAGTCGGATAGTTTTTCTGTTGATGTTTAAGGCTTCCTCCATCATTTTCACTGATGCATTGCGGTCTTCTGTAATAAAATCACGAACTTTCTGGATCGCTTCCGGCTTCCGCACTGAAATTGGCCTTCCTTCTTTTATTTCATCTTCCAGCGACTTTGCTATCGAAGAATGTGATGCGCATTGTTTTAATTTTTGATGGAACTTTTCGTGTTTTTTTTTGGCTTGTGGTGAGTTTTTTGATTTCCATTCCGCACTTTGACGCTTGGTTTCTGGATCGTATTGGAAACACCATGTTTCATCATCCGTAACAATTGTTTTCAAGAAGTTTTGATCATATTCTGCAGCTGCAACCATGTCTCTCGAATGACTGACTCTCATTAATTTTTCGTCCTCGGTCAATGTGTGTGGAACAAATCTCGCGTAGACCTTTATTTTGCCCAAATCCTCGTGAAGAATGGGTCGGATAGTTTCTCTGTTGATGTTTAAGGCCTCTTCCATCATTTTCACTAAAGCATTGCGGTCTTCTGTAATAAAATCACGAACTTTCTGGATCGCTTCCGTCGTCTGCACTGAAATTGGCCTTCCTTCTTTTATTTCATCTTCCAGCGACTCTCTACCATCCACAAACCGTTTATGCCATATAAAAACATTTGATCTCGATAAAAAAGCATCGCCATATACTTGCTGCATCATTCCGAATGTTTCTGATGCACTTTTACCAATTTTTGCGTGGACCGCTCTTTGCTCCATGTTAAAATTTCAACATCAAACGAACACGTGTTTTGTAAAATGAATGTCATTAAACATTAAATGCCCGCCAAATGCCATGAAATTTTGACAGTTAGTAGAGGAAGGTTGAAGCTTCAGAAATATTCTCCTCCTATGCTCACACATAGATGCCGCGCTTGGTTGCTGAGATATGGTTCGAGTCTTAATACATAATTGTCACACCTTGTATTTTATTGTGAATTTAAATGCAATTTAAACTTATTTAAATTTAAGCACAAAATAAAAACTCGATATTATTGTAAACTTGGTAAAATAACAAGAGAAACAACAATGCCAATAACATAATAAAACTTCCATAAAGACATCCTGTCTTTATTCCTTCACACGACATCGTCTAGATAAGTACATATATGTATGCTTGTAACATACACATAAAGACACACATAAACACTCGTAAAGTTGACGACATTAAGATGCGTGCGTGATGTCATTCTTATTGTACTTTTAACTGATGTTCAAAAACGAAGCAGTAATTTTGAATAATACGTATAATATATGAGTGTGGGTATGTGTAAAATATGTACTAATATATGTCTTCATTTAATACTTATAACATTCATTACGTCTGTCTTTCACATGCATGTGTATACATGAATATTATTACTTGCAACTTTTTCTTTGAATTTAAATATATAAATTATCATAAAATGTTGTCGCTGATTTTTCATGTTCGCTTAGATTTATCTATTTTCCACCTGCCACCATGTACCTTAGATTAATCATTTTTATTCCCTTAGGTGTCGAGTGGCAATGACAATGGTCTATATTGTCTATAGTTTATTATTTTCACGTTTTTTTGCACTAAGTTAAATTCTTTAAATCCGACTCATCTACTAAACTTTTTCTATTTTCTTTTTGCCTTTTCTTTATTGGCAATTTTATGCCATCAAATAGCAAATACATATGAGACGCTTAAAGTAAAGACGGCAGAAATAATTTGTTAACAGAAAAGTACGGTACATATGACGCACTGAAGAAATGAACCATAATTCATTTCATTTTGGTATTTTTATTTCAGTAATCGCTATATTGAATTCTAAATTGATTCTACATTGAGTTTCAGAATCACAAAAATCACTATGAAATTCAAAGGACCTTACAGAATAGTTATTACTAATGATTTCATTTCGGCCTCTTTTATAATATTGTATATGCAAAGATATTTTAAGTTTTCTAAAATATTCATTTTTATATGATTTTATATGATTTTATACGATTTTGAAAAATTCGATAATATTAATTTTTTATCTGATAAATCGGAAGATTTTTGCATTTTCCTTTTTAGAACAAATTTATTTTGGAAAATTCAATAATTTAAATGGAATTCTTTCTACTACAGTATGAATTCGCCTATATTATCTGAGCACAACAGGGTCTATAGAATATCGATTGCCAGAAAGGTCATTTATACAGGATACAATATTGTATATAATCTAGATTACTCAGCTACATGAAAATTGGATTTGTTCTAGAAGATGGGATTTGCGGTAGCTAAATTTAAATCGTAATTTCAAGAAATTGATATTATTTCCGCATTTCTTATAGAAACTCCCCACCAAAAATTACATTTTTATTTTTTTTCGAAAATACCCTTCAACCGGTCCAGAGTGCAGTTTTTTCCGACCAATATTTTTTTCCAAATATACTTATCTCTTATCTTTTCTATTTAGGCAAGTTCCCCCACAAAATGAACTTAACCCTTTGTCACTATTTCCTATATTAGTCATCCGAAAAAATCAAAACACTAATTTCACGTTTATCTTGTATAAAATAGCGGTAGAATTAAAAAAAATTTATCTTCCTGGGTGTGATCAACGAACCATTGAAATTTGTATCATATATCTCACAAAGTCAAGAAAAGAGTAAATATGTGGCATTTTTTGTATATACACGGTTTTGCTTTTTTGGTCAAATAAATCGTATTTTCACATAAAATTGCATTTTTATTTTTAATTATTTAATTTTAATTTAATTTAACCGTTGAAAATAAACTACAGAAAGGTCAGCGCACTGCGTGCGTTGGTGCCACTGGGGCCTGTCGCACCTGCCCCGCAGCGGCCTTGGATCCTATTTTGAACCTCCTCCTAATTGAGTTGCACATACTATGTACTGCATCGCAAACTGCACTCAGATTCAGAGAATCTGGATGTTAGAAGTGTACTCAACAAGGACAAAGTAGTATTCTAAGGAATGTACCTATAGATATAGTCGATAACAGGACGGACTTTTGCCCTCGCAAGCTGGCGTTTGAGAGTGGCATCAAGGCTGTGTTTCCAAGTAAGAATGAGTGGAAGAAAGGTGGTATCCTGACCGGTAGGGATACATAAATTTTCACTGATGGTTCCAAAATGGACTCTGGAGTTGGAACAGAAATCTCTTCGGAGTCCTTAGAAATATCAACGTCCGTAAAACTCCCTTCTTACTGCAGTGTATTCTACGCGGAGGTATACGGGATTCTGCAAGCATGCAAATTGCTTCAGCAGAGGAACATAACAGGAAAGGTAACAATTCTCTCCGACAGTCAGGCAGCTATAAAGGCGCAAGCCGCACCAACTGTTTGCTCAAAGCTGGTCGGAGAATGTAAACAAATAATAATCTTAATAACTGCCAACTTCGAAGTATCAGTTATCTGGGTTCCAGGACAAAAGAGAATCGCAGGCAACGAGAATGCTGATGAGCTAGCCCTTAGGGATTCATCTGCAGACAATGAATGAACAACCAATGCCGATGTAGGTGTTCTCCTAGCAGAACCCAAAGGGATCATCCAAAAATTCTTCCTAAACAAAGCGTAGCGGAAATGGACAAGCACCACAACCTGCGCAATTTCAAAAGCCACCTGGCCAGACTACAACGAGAAGAGGACAAGGAGTATTTTGAGTATACCTAAGGCCGTCATACACAAACTGATAGTAGTATGCACAGGCCACTAGGCCATTAGTAAACATACAGAGCAAATGGGTATTCCGGACAACGGCCATTGCAGAAGCTGTAACGATATAAACACTAAGGAGACAGTAGAGCATTTCTTGTACAATTGCCCGGCTTTAGCCAGAAACCGATTAACATCCTTAGGTAGCCCTTTCTTTGATAACCTAAGACAGGTATCTAAAATAGAGATCTCCCATATCCTTCAATTCATAACTCCGGCTGGTTGTAATATATCCTTCAACACTCAGTAGGTCTTAGCGAGATTTATGGCTCAAACATCAGTGAAAACAAATTCTGTGTACAAAGAGTCTGAGAAAAATGCAATAATATAAAAAAATATATATTTTTGTTTTTATAAAGTCTTCGTTTGAAAAAGATGACAGATTTCTTGAAAATTAGATACATCTTTTGGCACGTGGCAACGTTTCACAAAAGAGTTCTTAAATTATCAAACATCACAAAAAATTTGTACGATATATCATATAAATGGTGAAAAGGGTTAAAATAAAGCCTAAAATTTAACGGGAATCACTCCCAGTGGAGTGTGACATGATTTATTCTTCTACCCAAACAGTTCTCCTAAATGAACTTACCCACTATCTCCAATTCTTAGGGGGGTTACCTTGCAAAATTGATATTATATTAAAATTGAAAGTCAGATTTTGTAGGGCAGTCACTTTATGGATTGCAGCGGCAATTAATGACGTTCTATCTCATCGCAAAAACAAAGTTATAGTATATTTCATTTTTGGGTAACAAAAAATGAATACTACTAATACTAATTAGCTTTTCTGCTAGCAAATAATATGTTTCGCTTTTACTCTGGCCACGTCCGATATATCTTTAAACTCGTAAGTGTTGTATATTAAGATATATTTCTTTTACAAAAAGTACGCAAAGAGATAATCGTTTACGTTATTTAGCAAAGTTTTCTTTCATCGTTTTGTATACTACGCACATACCTGAGTACATACCTACAACCGAACATATTCTTTAAGTTAACTTTTCCATCCACTATATGTTCTTATTGTGAGTCTAAAGCAATGAGTATGGATGCATGTAGCGTACGAGTAAGTGTAAATAACATTCCTTTGGCGTAGATACGTACGCGACTAATACGAGTATAGATACCATGATGTACTCGAATGCCTATCTACATACTTTATGATACTCTTGCGGCACATATATTTAATTTTAAATACTTTTGAAAATTTGCTTTGTCTCCCTCAATTTATTATTGAAAATATGTAAGGTAAATAATTTACTTTAAGACTTTTTCTAAGAATTTTTTGTAACTCAAAAAGTAAGACATAAAAGAAATGCTGCTGGCATTCACTACTCAATCTCTTGACGAGATAGTACATTGACTAGGCTCTGTCTTATTCTCAGTCATATATTGACTAATTTCTTTATGTACTTAAGTAAATTAAGTTATTTATTCATTGCGATAAGATGGGGTGCTATAATCTGGTATAGAATTTAAGAAGAAAACATATCGCTCAGCACTTTAAATGGACATGAAAATACTAATGCGATTTTTTCTACTCTTGAACAGCACCTCATCTCTGTACATGAGGAAAAATAAGTACTTTTAATATATTTCATATATCGATATACCAATAATACCATGTACCCTGCTATTTATTGTCTAAGTGACATTCGATAGTGAGGTTATTAGCCAGACATTCTTATCGTATATTCATTTATATGTGCTTATGAAGTAAAATTATTATTACCTACCACTTGTATCTTTTTAAGCGTTTATTTTTAATCTCTTCTATATTCTTATAAACTTACAAATATACAAGTAGGTATGTGTGTATATAACAAAACTTTAATAGCTTCACAAGTGCACAAATAACCAACTACTAGCACTCGAACTCTGTACTCATATATACGACTACATAGAGGTATAATGATGATACATATTAGTAGTGGTAGTATTTTTATGTCCATGGGTAATATTTATCGATATGGTATGTATATAGCTCCACTTAGCAAGCAAACAAAGAATTCTCTTATGCTCTCTTCGGTGTGTACTTTTTTAAATTGCCTCACTTAAGTAATACTTATGCGGCATCATCATGACTTGTGCCATCGGCGTTTCTACAAGTGGTAAGTATGGTATATGTGCATGGATTTATATATAACATTTCTTTTATACATAACTGTGTGCATTATAGGCGTAAATATACTGACATTATATACATATGTATATACATACATATACATGTTTAAATGTGTTTTTGTTGGTCGCATTGCATTTAGCGCATACAATTGCCACTTCTACTTGATATGAAAAGGTTAAAAGGTCACTACACAATACCAACTAGGTAAACGTATACTAATACATAATCGTACATACATATGTGCATTTAAACCTATACCTGTTTGTGTGCAATACGCAATAATAAATGCGTCTGTAAGTGTTTTAGTGTGTAAACGACATGAAAATCTCGAAAAAGTCAACAATAAAGTTGGTAATAAATACCAAGCTAACAATAATAATAGCAACAACAACAACAATAACAGAAATAAAAACAAATATTCATAAACTTTGGAATGCACGCATTAGGGTGCGCGAAATTGTACATGCGGAAAGATAAATCACAAAGCATATAATAAACAAGAACGAATCAATCACGGGAAGCAATATTTATTTGTAAAAATAACCTCCTCAAAAATTATCATAACTGCTCGGATATTTATCCGATTTTAATGATTTATGATTTTGTTTATGTATTAGATGCGAAGTATTTAAACTTAAAAATTAAGCTAAATTTCATGTAGGTGGGTCACTTAAAAGCTACATTTCTTCAAGAAAAACATATTTGTGTGCTTTTTTTTCTTTTGTTTTCTCTCTCGCCCTAATATATATACATCAGCAAATAAATATATATATATATATATATATATATATATATATATATATATTAGGTAAGTCCAAATAATATGTGGGATTTTCAAAATATAATTTTTAATGTAATGAAAATTCTTCAGATTGAACTTTGTAAAAGAAGGCTTTGGATCATGGTTTTAATGTGGAAATATTAAAAAAAAAAATTTTTTTATATTTATTTTTAAAAACTGACAGGTATTTCTGTTATCAGTGCGATAATTGAAAAAATCTTTTAAATTTTAGTTTTAAAAAGTAATTAATTGCTTCAGATATAAGAACATATTTATTATTTCACAAAATTTTACTGATGATTCTGAAAATCAATAAAAAATTTCATTTTTGGTTTTTTTTTTTTAATTAATTTATTAGGTTAAATACAAGAAATTATATATTTTTTTTTAAATGTGTTTCGAGAAAACTGTTGTAAATTTTCTTTATAAAATTTTCTGCTTTTAAAAAAATAGTTGAATTTTAGAAATAATCTTCATCTCAATCATCATCTTGCATATTCTAAAAATTTCGTCAACTCTACTGTAGAAATGAACATGCAAGTGTATTGGATAAGACCTGAAGTACATATACTAACAATGGCAGCAAAAAATAAACACAACAATAGCAGCATCGTTAAGGAAATCCTTCCAAACTTATATGTTCTTCTCTGATCCAACAAGCATCGGCCTCTGTATTTAGCTCTGTCCCGTTTTACTTGGAGCACTTATTGCTCTCATCTGCTCCCACTCTCAGTCTGCGTCTCATGCTCTCATTGTCTATATGTATTTTAAGAACTTGCAAAACAAATGCAGGCTTTGAAAAAATATACATATATATTCGTTTTTAAGTAATTTGTTTTTGTTCATAGCTGTCGCTAATGCTGTTGCTGTTTATTTTTTACAGTTTTATTAACTTGGCTTTTATTTTTCGATGAACTTTGTAGTGTACATATACCTAACATATATGTATATATTGTATATGGTATTGGCTTATAAATGTTGACTAACTACATACATACATATATGTTTGTTTTGGTTTGTTTCCATAGCTACACTTTTTTGTTTTCATTCTAAAAACACTACTCGAATGGAGAAGAATATTCCGCACAGGATACAGAGCACAAATGCATCTTTTTGAAGTGGTATTAGTGGCCTTTCACAACTACTCATACATATACATGGTACATAAAGACCTATACATAAGGTAACGTACATTGTAAGTATGACCACTTGATAGGAATATCCGATATTTTGGGAATATACTCGTAAATACTCATGCCAAGCATATTACCCAAGCATTATGGAAAATCTTTATTTGTTTCTTATTTAGAATCTATACAATATGTATACTAAAGATTGTATTCCTTATTACCTACTCATAGTACATATACTCGTATTTGTTATTGATTTGTAAGAACGACTATGAAAAAATCAGCAATGAAGAAACATTAAAAGGAAGCTTAACTTTATTTCTTTTTCAGTGTGTACTATGTTGTATACTTGTGTGTGTATTTGTGTGTTTGTATGGAACCAAACACATATTGTTTATAATTAATTGCATCGCTTTGGCTAGTATAGATTAATGTATTGTTGCATTTAAATGGTTTTTACGAAAAACACATTACAATATATTACAAACTACGATAAAGTTGTGCAAACGAATTGAATAGCATACTTTCAAATTTACTGTTTCAATTTTTTGGAATCTAAAAACATTCAACGAATCAACGAATTATAATAGAGCCAATGAAATATAGAGTGGCTTATGAAGAGCAGTAATCGAAATCGAAATCGAATAAATATATAAATATTGTTCTTATATGATGGAAGTGAAAAATTACTTGTATATAAATCTTAAAATTTCCGAAGAACCCTTGTGATATCGGTTTTAAGCGCAAGAAGAGAGAACAAAAAATACGCAAATGTAAGGAGGTAGAGATAAGTCCAGACAGGAATGAAACTCGAGAAGATCAAGCACCTAAGTGACGGTCTAAATCCCGGAGCCCTTACTTCTTGTGACAAAAATGGAAACGGTGGGAACGGTTCTCCACGTTATTGAATGGCAACGCTTTTAACAATTCCGTCAGTGAAGAAGATTACCTGAACTCTCTAATCACGGATGATGGTGTAGATGTAAACAACAACTCGTAAACTGAATATGGTTGGATGAAAGCATGCCCGTTGATTGGAGGCTCCGTGTTCTACCACCAACTACCGTAGTATAAGTCTTCCTATAGAGCTGAATGTGTGAAAGTTTGGAGCTTATGTTTAACAACCATATTGGACATTATCAGTATGGCTTCAGACCTGGCAAATCTACCATCGGCCAGATTTTCACACTGCGCAACATCCTGGAGAAAACCCAAGAAAAACAGATTGACACACACCATCTATTTGTTTATTATAAAGTCGTTTCGACAGACCGGTAAGGCATTACCTCTACACAACAATGTCTGAGTTCGGCACTCCGGCGACGCTCATTCGTCTTTGCAGAATGACACTTACTTGGTGAAGGACCTCTCCCCGTCAAACGTGGCTTCAGCCAAGGTGATTAATTATTGTACGACTTCTTCAATCTAATTATGGAGAAAATAATACGAGCTGCTGATCTACGACATAATGACATAAAAGTAACATTGACATACGCTAACAGCGTAATGACATAATCGGCATGAACACGCGAGCAGTCAGTGGAGCATTCTTAGAGTTGGAAAGAGAGTCGCATTGAGTCAACAAACAGAGAGTTCCGGCGTTTTGGACAGCACGTCGCTGTTGATAAGTACCTTTTGAATTGGTGAAGGACTTTATCTATCTTGGTACAAACATTAACACCAGTAATAACGTCAGCCTAGAGATATTGCTCCATGCCGACACCGACATAGTAAGGCGCATCGAAAGAACGCACCCCAGCTAAGGCTGGCTGACGAAACACGCTGGATTTGTAAATATGTAATAATAAATAAAAAAGGAAGTAGGTAAGTAAGTTAGAAAACACATATTCAACAATATACTTTTGTATGGTAGTAGTAGTTTTCATCCAATCACACCCACCCGAAGAGATAGACAGACATACAGACATAAAGTGACTCAGATTGTGATTTTAATTAATAAAATATATACTTCCATTTTTATAATTCAATTTTCAATTTTACTTACAAGTATATATTTAATATATTTGATTTACATTGGTCGTAGTCCAATTAAGAATTTACTAAAATTTTCTTCGTTTCATTATATGTTTTGGGCCTTAAAGGGGATTCTCTACAAAATACTTGCAGATACAGGAGTATAATGAATGCATTTAGGACCAAAAGCAATTGGTCGATCCTACATTTAACACCCGTCTGAGCCACTGAAAGCAGTGCGATAAAAGTTGATTAAAATATCGATCACACCACTCTCAGAAGTGGTCAAAGTGGTGGAGTCACTGTGGAAGATGGATTTTTCATTTGAATAACTTATATAGCAACTCAATTATAGTAGTTAGTTTGTTAACATATTGTTTCACAAAATTACACAATTCACGAAACTCATTTCTCACATTACACATATTTTCAAAAAATGTTTAAATTGACAGCTTTAAAGTAATCACTGTTTAAGAAAAGCATTATCGGCCAATAATTCAATACAATTTTTAGTCGAAAATATATGAGATTTACTAAAAACAATTCTTTTATAAAATTTTATTTGCTACATATATGGTGCTCATATTTATGATTTTATTCGTTTCTGTTTCTATTGTTGCTTTTGTTTGTTGTCTCTACATGTAACACTTCTTATATGTATTGTACTTTCCTCAGTTACCCAAATTATCACAATCTATTTTTTGAGCCTTCTGCTTGTATGTGGCAAGTAAATTTCATTTGGTTTCAATTTAGCTTCTTTCAATATTCCATATTTTTTTTATTTCCCATTTCAATAATTCATTGTATACAACTTCTTATTACTGTTGTTGATGTTAGAGTGCCGTATATCGTATTATCAATGCAAAATCGTATCTGCATAATATTAGTAAGAAATTTCAAGAAAAACCCACACATATGAATATACCCTTTAGCAAAATGAGATAAACAAAATGAACACACACGAACAATCGAAATTCAATGGATGTTGACACAGATATCACACATGCTTATTTTCAGTGGCAAAAAGGCTATAATAAAGCTTAAAACTGCAAATTGACAAGCAAATAAAATAAACTGTTTAGAACAAAGGGGGGGAAATGAGAGTGTTTTACATACATGCAAATGTATTCACGCATACATATGTACATGCACACATCGTATATTAAATAAAAGGATTTATCTAAATGGATTTTTTTCGCTACTCATCCTTTATTTCAATTTGGCCTTAACCGATTTTTTTTTAATGTTCATTTACATGTAAATATTATGTACTTATATATAGAACCCTACGTTGCATTCAATCACTCATTTTTTTTTCTCTCTCTCTCCTAAGTAAATTCAATAAAAATACAAATTTCATCATTTTTTTGAATAAATTTATAGTGGCATCAAATGTGTGTGAGTCGATTTAGCATATTAGTTTTGCACAAAACTGTATGTATATATATATATATATATATATATATATATATATATATATATATATATATATATATATATATATATATATATATATATATATATATATATATATATATATATATATATATATATATATATATATATATATATATATATATATATGCATGAGTACAAATGAAATACTCGTGGTAAATAACTTTGAGTTTTTTTTTTAGATTTTCATATAACTGATGGACATTTTATGATGTAGGTTTTAATAAAATATAGGCATCTAATATCATCGGAAATGGAGTCAAATTTATTCAGACAAAATAAAAGTAGGATATTTATAGAGAATTGTATAGGCAATTGAGGAGGTTGGTGCAATGTAGGTGAGAAGTGCCCTGTTTGCATTTTCTAGTTCCACGGTAGAAGCTTAAAAGACACGACTCACTTGTAATCCCATCATATTTGTGCAATGATTAGCTCCTGGGCAATAGAAACAGTGGTTACATGACGGTCAGACTCCACGATTAACATTATTTTATGGATATTTTCGACAATTGGCCTTGCATCTTTGACATCAAAATTACCGGAACGAAATCGGCGAAATCAAAATTGCACGTGATTGGCTGTTATAGTATCAGGACCATAAACACTATTTCAGCCGTCTGGCTTGTGCTTTCGCCTTTATCGAAGAAAAACTGTAAAATATGGCGTATTTTCTCTTTGCTGGTATCCATCTTTGACACGTGCTCAAACAATACTGAGTCAAGCAATCACAAAACTACCTGAAAAGTTTATTTAGTACGAAATCCTATATTTCGCACTTATACACCGCGAGATACAGATTACTAAAGCCATCCATTGGAAAAATAATTACTACTACACCTTATACATCTGTATAAATAGCTAATAATGCACATTTCACAATTATTAGGTAACTCTTTTTTTCCAGCTATATAATCCATAATATAAAGAAAGTGCATATGCTTCTCTGACTCACCCTTTACAAAGCGCTTCTCCCATGTTGAAAGATCTTTCAATGTGTTGGCGTGTTTCAAGGGAAATTTTGCTTAGTTTTACAGTTTCAGCAGCATGTTGGTAAAATGGTTATCAACATGTTTTCACAATGAATTTTTATATTTCGTTGTTAGGGCTTTAAATATTTATGTATATATGTATGTTACACATATGTATATACGTATGAATAAATATATTTTGATTTTTCTGAATTGTGGAATTTTATCGAGATTTTCAACATTTTGCATGTAGAATTTAATAAGTAATATTGTAGCAACTTAACGTATTTTAGATATTATGCAGTATTATAAATATTACCACTTTTTTATAAAATATACTTCCTAATTTTTACTTTAATCTTGCATATCATTATTATTATTATCAAAGCTTCAGAAATGTACATAAAGAACACATTCTTATATAGTAAAGGGTTATCCATTTTGCGGTTTCAAAAGTAAATGTAAATAAAACACATATAAAATATTTTTTATTATGAACGTTGACATTATGTGTGAAATACTACATCATTTAAATGACCACCAGGTTTATCTGCATAAACACGGTCTTTCGCGTAGCCCCACAAAATAAGTCAAGCGGTGTCAAATCGCATGATCTTGGTGGCCACTTGATATCGCCACGGCCAGAAAATTTCTCTTGCAATAAAGCCATATTCGCTCGAGTTGTGTGGCATGTGGCACCGTCTTGTTGAAACCACATATTCTCTAAGTCATATTCTTCAATAGCAGGCAAAAAAAAGTCGGTTATCAAATGACCATAACGCTCCGAATTGACGGTGACAGTCGTTCCATCGTCGTTTTCAAAGAAGTAAGGTCCAATCACACCTCCGGAGCGCCCCAAGCAGTGACTTTTTGTGGATGTAGTGGCCTCTCTTCAATTACTTGAGGATTCTCAGAACCCCAAATACGACAATTTTGTTTGTTAACATACCCACCGAGTGAGAAATGTGCTTCGTCGCTGAAGAAAATTTTGTTCGAAAAATCGCCGTCCACCGCCTGTTGTTCAAGCACCCATTCGACGTATCTACGACGTTGTGAATGGTCAGCTGGCTTCAGTTGTTGTGTGAGCTGGATTTTATATGGATGTAGGTGTAGATCCAAATGCAAAATACGCCATAATGTGCCGTAAGACAGTCCTAATTTCTGAGAACGACGAGGAATCGACACATTCGGGTCTTCGGCAACACTTTCACTTACAGCAGCGATATTTTCGGTGATACGAGCGAAACGATAATGCACAGTCTTTACAATATCTGTAACCGATCCAGTCTCTTCATATTTCTTCACAATTTTGCCAATTGCTTGCGTAGTTGGACGAGCGAAACGATCCATTTTCGCAAATGTCAGACTTTGAACTGAAAAAGAAAGAAATTGTTTTAACAACTCAGTTTGACAGATGTCGAATTCTAGCCCTATACTTTTGAAACCGCAAAATGGATAACCCTTTACCTCCGAATGGATGATATATATTCACGCTATTCTATAAAGATGTAATATAAATTGTACAAGAACTTTTGTAATATTTTCTTTTTATCTTCGTTTTTAGAAATAGCCACAAGTTTTTGAGATTCTAAAATGGACTCTAATGGTAATCCAAATATTTCACGTTAGAAATATCAATTCGCAAATTGTATATGAAATGAAATTCGTAAAAATGTGCATCCAAATAAATTGCCCATAATTCGTACATCCACTAGAGGTATTCTATGGGTAATTTTGAAATTTGATTTAGCGCCTCACAAATGTTGAATATAGAGGTTTTTGTCAATGTTTAAGATTTAATTTGCCAACTTCATTAAAAAGATAATAAAGTAAGTGTTTCTTTTTTCTCCAAGAATTTTCTTTGGGGTATTTGTTTTTATTTACGTGTGCCACGTGTGGGCGTTTGAGTACATATTATCCATATTTTAGAGGTTTTATCGGTATTTTTGAAAAATATTTATTTTATTATGTATGAGACTCGGCAAAATTCTAAACATTCAGCATTTTAGGGTATTCAAAAACTAGGGTTGCCATATTTTTAAAAGAATATTTTTGTGAGAATTCGATTATTTTATATAGCAATACCAAATTTTAAATTGCTTAAAATGTTTAACGTAAAAAATTAGATGGGGTCTCAATACATGACCAGTATCGATTTCATTCAAATATCGCTATCAAAAATTTTATCTATTCTTACTAACCTATGCATTTCTCATGATTTCATATGTATGTAAATACACATGCAAATGAAAATTTCATTATAAGCTGTAAATATTTTCCTATTTCCATGGTCATTATTCACTAAGCCATCCATATTTTGCAGGTTGGGCGATCTTCTCATTGGAAATAAGACATTTTCATATGCAATAATCAAAAAATCATTTCCTCTCCTACCAAATTTTTGCTAATCCTTCTTTAATGTATAAAATGATAATTGATAATAAAATATGAGATCAAGAGAAAGAGAGCAAAAAAAATAAAAACATTTCCTTACAAGATACTTCAGATGTTTTTTACGACTACATTTAAGTATACATTTGCTCGTACATAGTAATAAATCTTCAAAAACAAGCCAACAGAAATGGTAAACTGGTAAAAAAAACAAAGACAATAAACAAAGTTTTAAAAAAATAATAAATTTCTTTTAACAAATAAATTAAAATTCCAACGAGTTGTACTAGCACTAGTACACATACATTTAAGGGTTCCTGTAGTAGATACACATACTCACACAAAAACAATCGTTTTTATTTTTATAATTATTTTTCGTTTCCTAGTTGCTGTTGCTTTTTTTTCTCTTCGAAACGAACCAACCTATTTTAGTGTTTGAGTTGGCAACAATCGCAGTTATAGATACATATGTGCTATGTATGTGTAAGCACGCTTGAATAATATTTGTTACAGCACTTGTTTGTTGGTTGAACATTGCTGTTGCAATTGTTGTTGTTTGGTTTTTATATTGTGCTGTTTTTATAGGTGGTATTGTTGCTGTTCTCTGCTGACAACTGAAGTTTGCTGCATACTAGAAATTTTTGTTGTTATTGCTGTATTGAAGTAGATATTTCTATGAAGAAGCTAAATACTTTTTAAGTACATATAAGTAAGTATTATATAAGTACAGTAAATATACAGTATTTTCAATCAACATTATGCTTGCCCAGAAATCCTAAAAAATACCCCATTTAAATCTGATATAATTTTTTAAAACAATTTTGCAATATCCTACCAATTTGTTCTTTCTGCTAATCACCACCATTTTGAGTCCAAGTACTTGCAACAATTCATTGCTGTAAGCTTCAGAGCTTTGCCTCAGTTAACCAGTTATCCTTTTCATGAGCACCGGCATTCTGAAAAAAAAATAGTGGTAGCCTCAGATTCCCATTGCTCTTAGGGTCTCATATGCACTAACCACAATAAAATAATCAAGACACCTATTCAATACTAAATGTAGGTACTACTTTATATTATTACTATATAATATTGTACTCTTACTAATGCCTATGTGGATATGATATGTATGAATGCGTTCTATATTAGCAATGCCATATCGGTTTAAATGCTAACCCGAAAATCCAGAAATAACCGCGATGGATTTTGAAATTTTACAAAATTGATTAAATAGAATAATTCATGGAATTTTCCACAATTAGATTTATAAATATCAAACTTCAGGATTAGCTATAGCAATAAGTTATAAGCTTATTTCAAAAATGGGAGACAAATTGCAAATATAGCAATTTTTTAGCTAGAATTGTTTGTAAAAAATTATATTTCTACTCTACTCTAAACTTTTTATAATTCAGGATGATTCTTAAAATGCTTCTAAAAATTTCCACAAAAATTCGGCATCAGTAAAATGGTCGAAAATTGGCTTTCTTAAGATAAGAATATATATAAATCTGTATATACAACATTTAGCAATAAAACCATTGGAATGGCAATCATTTGAATGTGTTGCACAATTAAATGCATATTATGTCTCTTTACCATGAATTTTGTTTCCTTTTTCCTTTCTTTTTTTTTTTTTTTTGTTGATAATTTAATTATACTTATATTGCATAAAAGTGAACTGCGTGTGTATATATTTATATAGTATTTGATAAGAGTGAATGTTCAAATATGTACGAGTATATATTATACGAGTGTATTTAATATACAATCATACAAACACAATATGTGTGTACAAAATATGTGGGCGTGTAGGTTTATGATTTTATTAATGCCGCTAAACTACAACGAATACCTTGGGTGGGGCTACATCTAAAAATATATATGTGTACACCAACTACAAGCTACTATACACAACTGAAGACAAATGTACTTATACATGATTATGTATGTACATTAGTGGGGTGGTATTATAGCTACATACAATTGCAGATTGCATGTATATTCGCGTATATTTTTAAAATATACACATTTGGCCCGCATATGTTACAATTTAATTGCTCAAACCACAAACAATCACAGCGAATACCCAAAACAAACAAACCAACAAGCTTTATTTATTTGCAGCACAAACAGATGATAAGCACTACCGTCATATGCGTACATACCTACTACATATTTGTACATGTGTGAGCGACTAAGTATATTTTAATATTTTTATTAAATTCTGTGTTATTTTCGCATTATTTTTCGTCCTCTTCCTTTAGATTGTTGTGTAGCAGTTACCAATGTAAATGACTTCTTAAATAGGCTGCAATTGTGGTTGATAGCATGGTTGGTTGGTTGGTTGAGATTGTCGTGTACATCTGTGTCTGTCTATTGATATAGAAAAAAGATTTCTACGTAAAAAAAACTCTCACCGTGTGGTAAGAAAAGTTCTAAAGAAAAGAAATACATATTCAGTTGCTTGAGTACACATACCATGGTACACTTAATGAGCAGCAATATTCAACATTTGTGGTTGATGATTTTCTGGTTGTTGTTGTTGCACACATTTTAGTATTTATCTATAAATTTGTACGTACATATTATCATCTCTTTAGTGCCTGGGAGTATATGTATGTACTCATAAAAGAGTTTATTAAAAAACTTCGTTGCATACTTTTAGTCATTTATGTAGTACATGTGTATTTGCTACTTTAGTATTCATATTTTTTATTTTTTGTTTGCTTACGAGTATTTTTCAATTTGTTTGTAGTATCTTTTGGACTATAAATTTTAAAGCAATTAAAAATATATTAAATATTTGCATCCATTCACTTTTGGTATGTGAATGTAACATTTGGCAATGTATGGAATAAGCCAACAAACAAATAATGCCAAAAAAATATGTAAGGACATCAATTAAGGATGTAAATATGCAAGTTAATTACTCGTCCATACACAAATAGTTACACAAACACTACTATATGACTACATAAGTATGTAGGATTATGTTCAAGACCAAACAGTGATTTGTTAATTTAATTCAAATTAGTTGTATTTTGTGGAATTTTTTTAAATTTTTCCTGGCAATACCGAAGCTTAGATATCCACCACAATGGCAGGTAGATAGACATACTTTCGAAACAATTTGTTTTCGAGCTGTAAAGTAAGTAAGCGTGGTTTCCAACTTAAATTGGTCCAATTTTGAACATATTTGCACGTTATTAAAAATAAACGTTTATCCCCATTTTCGAATTTGTTAATTCACAAGCAAATATTATGATATGAGTAAGAGTAGGAGGTAAGCGTAGTTTTCATCCGATTCAAACCATTTTTGGAATGGATCTATTAACTACTTTAACTTTATCATATATACCAGGTTTCAGCTTGATAACTTTGGATTTGTGCGTGCAAAGTTAGAAAATACACATCCAACAACATACTTTCGTATAAGAGCTAGGCGTGATTTTCATCCGATTTAGTAAACTTTCTAATATATCTATTCTGAGGTTAAACTAACTTTACACACTAATAGCCTAGACAGACGGCAGCCTAATTCCGGATTACCGAGCTAATTCGAATTAACTCGGGCATTAACTCCAGCTAAACCGCATTAACTCTATGAGTTAATTCTCAAAATAAGAGAGGATTAGGGCAATTCTCGATCCATTTTACAAAATATTAGGTGTGTTCGCTTACAAAAAACTTTCAACAATTGTTAACAGTTTTCAACATGAAAAGCGTTGGCGAACAAATAATTCCAGCTGTCAATTACGAACGGTGAATGTCAATTTACAAGTTTCTGATAGTTTTCAGTTTACGTACTTCTTGTAGATTTTCTCATATCGAGAGTGACAGATGACAGAAATTGATAGTGATAGTAATGTAAGTGAGCACATCTAATAAAACAGCAATCAGCCGTTTAGTTAATCCGCAATACTGCCGTCTGTCAGGTTAATATTTTATTCGGATTAAGTGCGCCGGTAATCCGGAATTAGGCTGCCGTCTGTCTAGGCTATAAGGTGAAGATCACAGAGCTCAATTTGCGCGTACAAAGTGAGAAAACATTCAGTCAATCGCATACTTTTGTATGGGATTTAGGATTGGTTTTCATCCGATTTAACCGATTTTTGAGTATATTTGCATACTACTGGAAATATCCTTAATCACGAGTTTTCAGCAAAATGGCTTTATAATTACGGCAGTTATCGGACAAACTAAATCTGATCGGATTGTGTTTCTGATCTGATTGAAATTTCCACTATCGCAAAAATTGCAGAGAAATAGAAAAACATTTCATCTAGCCGAAAATCGGAATTATTAAAGCGCATCTGATTGAAATATCAATCAATGGGTTAACAATTACTGCAGTGAATGCATTTAAATGGTTTATAAAGTACACGTATACTAATTAATAGAGGAGGTTGAATTGAATCCACACATTCATTTCTTGAAGAGTGCTTAATTTTAATTTTTCGGAAACCATTTTATATAGCATTACAACAAACAATTAAACTTGATTCACATGATAAAGACCATGTGCAGTGTGCAATGCAAAAAGGAGTACTTACACAAATTGAATCAACTAGCCGAGAACCGCTTTACTCATGTTGCTATTTTCTGTGAAATTACTTCATCATGTTCATGTTGTAGTATTGACCCTTGCCGGCAGGCGGCCAGTTGCAGTGAATCAAAAGTCATCATACGCTCTGTAGACGTTACCATGCAAAAAAAAAAAAAAACAAGAGGGAGAACTTCTGCTGGATCTGAATGGTGTGAAAAAGAAGTGAACTGATCTATACATGCGAGTAAGACCAAAACAGCCAGTTGACTATACTGGTATATGTATTTTGGTATCTACATATAAATAAAGTGTTGTGTATTTGTGTAAATATGTATGTATGTCGTACTGTCTCAATTCCTCTCTCAATGTCTGTTTGCGTGTGTATTCATGCATTGTAGCATGGAATGTTTGAGTTTCGCATGAGTTAACTTTGCTTTATCATGCAGCGTTGCCAGAGATTTTTTATACATTTTTTGCAAATGCCAATGAGTGATATTCATGCTTCTATTGTTGTTGCTTTTGTTTTTATTTTCATTTTTATATTATACATTTTCATGGTTTTCAATTAAGTTACCAGCATCAATGCCGCTATACCGAGGATGAGACCATAACAAGTTTCTTAATGAAACTGAGCGAGGTCAAACTTTATGTCGAATGCACTCTGTCTCCCTATATCTTTCTATCTCTCTCTCGTTCATTCTATCTACCCATCTTTAGTTCATTATTTTATTTATGTTATTCTCTATATAAAAAATTGTTGTTGCTATTGCACAATTGCAATAGTACAAGAGTAATGCACGCGTATTGCTTCAAGTTTATTTTATTTGAATATTAAAATTTGTTTCCTTTCTTTAATTTTTTCATTTTTGTATTGAGTTTATTGCTACATGGCAACATTGATGCGAGTAGCATCAGCATTGAAGTACTGTATGTCGTTATGAATTAAATGCTACTTTATACTTTTTACTTCAAACTCTTTCTCTTCACCGTGATGTTGTGTATTTCTTCTCAATTGTTTCAAATAAGAGCTTTAGTTGGCTTGAGTGTTTAAACAAAAATTTTATTGCCATTTTGAGATTTTTGTTTTTATTACATTCAACTTCTTATTTGGTAGAGACATTAAGGAATGATGAATGCAGTATAACAACTTGCTCAACGTAGTAGATTTTAGCCGCATTGAACACATTTCTGATTTAACTCAAGTGCCGTCAAGCTCTACAGTACCTGATAATTTCACTGGATTCTAGAACCTTCTGTCAGATGTTGAAATTTGTAGTATTTGTTTGTAGCAAACATGTTGTTTTTCACTTTTAGACCAAAGAAAATGAATTATCATATATCCATAATACTATAAATGGACAGCTCCATTAACTTCTTATCTTCTTAGAGAAGTAATTCCTATAGTCCCACAGCATCAGCTGTTATTATGCATATTCACTTATCATCCAAGTGAAAAGTACTCATAAATCCCAATGCTGAAGCAAAGTTTTTTCGAAAAATCATAATCCCTGAAATATTGTTCCAGCATTCAAACAGCTTATCTTCTGTGCATTCTATGGTCGGAAGATTTTAATTCTTCCTTCAGTTAAACATGTAGGTCCAGGCTAACGATAAATACACTTTTTTTTTAATTCTCCACATTTTAATTAAGTGAAGCAAGAAGTTGTCAAATGGTATCATTGAATTTTTGAATAAGAATATCACATTACAATGACTCAGCAATCTTTCGGACTTAAAAGCAACTAAAATCACGAACCTTTTGATGAAAATTATAATAGCAAGAGTTGTAAAGTTCAGCTTTGGTAATAATATTGCAGTTAAAAGAACTACGCTTCTTTATTTTTTTATATTAGTTATTAAATAAATTCGTACGTAACAAATTTCAGCTTGATATCTCTATAATTTCGTACAAATAATGTGAAAGTATATTTTTAACAGCATACTTTTGTATGAGAGGTAAATCTGGTTTTTATACTATTCAGTTCAGTTAGACATATGGTATATCTATTAATTACTACATATAGTTATATGTACTGAGTTTCAGTTTAAAAATGTGAAAATATAATTTCAACATATTTTTGTGTGGAAAGTAGACCTGGCTTTCGTCTGAATACGCCCATTTATTAATATTGGGTGTGTGAATTAGAAACCGGCCTATTTTAGTGATCAAAAATTATTAATTTTTAAGAATTCTGTAAAAAACATGTCATCCAAAGTATTGTCTTTCAGAAACTATGACACTTCCTCATCTTTCTAGCAAATTATGGATTCCATCCCTCAAAAACGAATCGAGCCAATTTTTTATTCCGGTGAGTGAAGTGAAGCTAAGAGCGTTCTACATGGACCGAAACCAATGGTAATCTGAAGGCTTCAGGTCTGAACTATAAGGCGGGTGGAGTAAAACTCTTCCCATCCGCTAGCTGCAAGATAGTTTTCGCCCAGAATATCAATATGTGACCGTGCGTTGTCATGGTGAAAAATTACCGACTCTTCGAACGCATCAATAGTTGTTGGTATAGCTCTCCCGTAATGGTTCGACCAGGCCTTGGTCGAGTAATGTCTCGTCTTCAAACTTTTTCGGCTATCCAGAGCGTTCTTTGTCTTTGATATCAAAATCATCGTTTTTGAAGGCCACAAACCACTCCTTACACTGTGTATTGGATAGACATACAATTCTACAAGCAAACGATGACTTTCAGCCGCATTTTCCTTTGCAAAAAAGTAACTTAACAAAACTTCCCGCAAATGCTATCTTTTACGCCAATTCTCAAAATTTTTCATCGTGAAAAAATATGATGCGCACAACCAAATTGAAAACGTTTGATTTTGACAGCAAGTGTATAGACATTTTTAGCAATGATGTACGACATCACGCTTACGCAAAATATGTTTTATTTTCTTAGTTCAAAAGAATACTCGAATTTCGTTTGATATAAATTTTTTTATTTTCTTCAGGAGTTAAGAACGAAACATTCCGATGCAACTAATATTCTTAGACTGACTTCAGTTGTACAAAAATAACTTAGACTAGACTTAGACTAACAGTGGAAAAGAGTACCCGGTAATGAAGGAGAGTTAAGCTCAATGATGACAATATTAATTCATAGTTAAAGAAAGCAGAGTCAATGAGAGTGAAGTTAATAATACTATAATAGCCTAGACAGACGGCAGCATAATTCCGGATTAACGGCGCACTTAATCCGAATAAAATAATAACCTGACAGATGGCAGTATTGCGGATTAACTAAACGGCTGATTGCTGTTTTATTAGGTCTGCTCACTTACATTACTATCACTATCAATTTCTGTCATCTGTCACTCTCGATATGAGAAAATCTACAAGAAGTAGGTGAACTGAAAACTATCTGAAACTTGTAAATTGACATTCACAGTTTGTAATTGACAGCTGGATTTATTTGTTCGCTAACGCTTTTCATGTTGAAAACTGTTAACAATTGTTGAAAGTTTTTTGTTAGCGAACACAGCTAATATTTTGTAAAATGGATCGAGAGAAATTCACAATAGAAAATTTTCAGCATTGTTGCCATCGCAAATTGCCCAAATCCTCTTTTATTTTGAGAATTAACTCATAGAGTTAATGCGGATTAGCTGCAGTTAATGCCCGAGTTAATTCGAATTAACTTGGTAATCCGGAATTAGGCTGCCGTCTGTCTAGGCTATAAGGTAACTCGCATGGCGCCATCTAACTTAAAAGGCCGGTTATTAATTCACACATACAATATGTGTATTTGATGATCAGAATATGATAATATACCACAGTTTAGTTCGATAGCTTAATATTTTCGTGTGCGAAATGAAAAAACATACATTCAACAACATACTTTTTACAGGAGATGGTATTGGTTTTCATTCATTTGTGATCATTTTTAAATGTGGTCGTTCAAAGAAACTTTATGTACCAAGCTACAGGTGTCTAGCATAATATTTTCATGCATAAAGGAGGAAAATCCAATTCAAGAATATACTTTTGTATGAGAGGTCGCCGTGTGATTCATCCGATTTTGTCCGTTCAGGAACTCGTTCATTTGTTGATAAAATTAATTTGATATATCAACTTTCAGCTTGGTAGCTGTATAATTACGGCAGTTAGTAGTAAACGGTAGTTTGCTGTAAGATGTCATTGTTTTATTTTTATTATATTTTTTGTTATTGTTAAAATTGATGCAACAATTGTATGCTCTTAAGTTGCTACCATTGTTCTGCTAACCTACTGCATTTATACTATGTATATCGTATGTTTTGTAGGCATTCATTTATTTTTGTTGACATAACATTTGCATTGCTATTAAATTCACCATTAAGTTGCCGTTGTGTATTTATTTGTATGCCTTTTCTTATGCACATATGTTGTATTTTTAAGTTGTTCCTACAAAATATTATTGTAAGCGTTGTTCTTGTTCATATAACATATATACTGCATATGTGTATTACACTTCACTTAGCTCTAGCATGGTACTATATATATTTTATAGATATAATATGGAGCAATTTGTATACTCAACAACGCCATTCGGTGGTCGTTAACGCGATTTACAATTGATTTTTATTTTAAATACATTCATACATATTTTTATACTTCCATTCCATAGCAATCCCATCTAGCAATACCAAAGGAATGATAAACATGTAGCAGAGGGTTGGTTGGTGTATGTTGAGTAAGGCATGTATTGAATATAAGCCAAATGACTGAATGGTAACTCTTCAATTCAGATACATACACATACTCATATACGTACAAATATGAGCATAAATACCTATATTCAGTATAGGCTCACGTTAATCGGATAGCTGACAAATTGATGGGTGGTAGGATGGCATAAAAGAAGCAATAAAAGCAATGTATATACCATCTGAATTTTTTTTTTTTCTCTTTTTTTTGTATTTCCATCATCCAAATATTTGTTTACAATTATTTTTATTACATTCAAGCATAACAGAGCATTAGTGTATGTGCACATGAATAACATTTCTCTGTCATCAACAACAAACATACACGTACAATATTTTAACGAGACATCAAACTCGTATATAGGAGTATTTTCGATAACACACCAGAAATTAGTAGTTCGAGTTTATCTTTCAGCCATTTTTTGGTTTATTTTTGTGCTTTTTGTTAAGTATTTTATCAACAAAAATTTACCAAATTCATATAATCGCTAATATGCGTTATGTGTATGTGACAGCACAACACACAGTCTTGCACATCCTTTAAACAACCTCCTTTTTTACTAACGACCTTACTATGACAACACATGCAAATCGTATATCCACATCCCAAAAAAAATTGCCATTGAATATAAAAGGATAAATTTGTATTTTAAATTTGCTATTACAAACCAAGCAACACATCACATTTTGCATAAGCATTCTCTCTAATATCAAGATCTTAATCGCCTCCTCACCAAAGCTACTTGTCGTCGGAATGACTGAGTAAGGTATAGAAAGAGCGGTATAGTGCATGCTTTTCAAGGACAAACATCTTTGGAGTGAAAAAAAAAATTATGAAATATACACGGTGCGAGGAATGCGTTCGACAACGTCATATAGCATACAGGAAACATCCCTGTTGCCATTGCCTCAGTTTGTCATTAATGGAATCCGTTCGTCACCGAAATGACTCCGATGACTAAGGTAGGTGTAGCAAATGAATTAGTCTCATGTATATTTCCATGTTCCACAATGGACTTGAAGAAACGTGAAAAACAATAAACATCTCCATAGCTGCTCAACAATCGCCTCTAGGAAGGTAAAATATAACGTAGACACCCATTAATTTTACTGCTTCTATATGTTTCCCACATTTTTTTATCCCTCAGCTCTACTTCTTAAAGATACGATAATACAAACACAACGCATAACACCTAAAAATCGACAAATACCTAATAGATGCATAGGAATCCCAACATTTCTTTCTAATACGTACCTCGTATTTCTACCCTTCAGGGTGGTTTCCCTGCAAAAGTAACGTTTATATAAATTGGGTCCCATTTCTCCCATAGTACCTTTAAGTGGCTAAAATACATTAAGAACTCTCATTCATTTTTGGAATCTTATATTTCACCCCAAGATATTGTACTTCTGCTGCCTAAGTTCTACCGATCCTCTATAAATATTTCATGTTGTTTTTTCATCGGTTGACATTACCTGATTAGTTCAATTTTTAATAAATGCTCAGGAAGGGAAGACATTGGTTCTCAAGAAAATGAAAAGCAATATATGTAAAACAGGGTGAAAAAGATTAGCTATTTTATCAACCAAAGGATAACCCAAGAAGGCACTCTATCGCACTACAAATTGTCTAACCATGTGAAAGCTGGTATTTTCAAACTGTAAACTGTATCTTTATGGATTCGATGTGTACCTTTCGATGTTGAATTAGACTGTCAAATTAAGTGCAAGGATATATCGTAGAAAAGAAAATATTTTACATAAGTCACATGTTTCAATACGAATATCTCTCTGGTTTACCATACATCACCTATTTGCTGTTTAATGGTATTATCTATCTATCTATGATAGAACATAGACAATGCGCTGTTATTGTGATTAGAGATAAGTGGGCGATCTTGTAAAGTTCTCAAATTTCCCTTAATGTTATTAATATATTAAACTTCATAAATATTGTGAATCAAATTAAATATCAGAACAAGTGTGTGCAAGCTATTTCCTTTTCGTATGTGTTTTGTATTGTACCCTATCAGCATCAATAGCAGCATCAACCACTTCATCAGCTTCAGTCATCACGGTCGACGCCATAGTGGTCGGAGCTTACAGGCAACTAATCACCACTTTCGAAATAACAACAAAGTGAATACATTGACGTAATTTTTGAATGATGCAAAATTTCTTACCGCTATTTCATGCGATAGATTTTGTTCAATATTTACCTGAACGTATTACTATTATTATTATCGTTGAGGGATGTTGCATTGCGACCTATAAGATCTATAAGAGCTGAACGTATCATGGTAGACAATTTCTAGAACATTTACTTACTTACTTACTTATGTGGCCATAACAACCGAATATCGATTTAGGCCGAAAATAACATGCTTCGACAGCCATCTCTGTTCTTCGCTAGCTGGTGCCAGTTAGAAATTCCAAGCGCCGTCAGGTTCTCCAGTACTTGATCCTTCCACCGCAGGTTAGGTCTTCCTCTTCTGCGTCGTCCTCCAGCGGGTTCCGAATATAACACCTTCTTAGCTGGAGCGTGTTCTTCCATTCGCTCGACATGACCTAGCCAGCGCAGCCGCTGGATTTTGATGCGCTTTACTATGTCAATATCGGCATACAGCTCGTACAGCTCATGGTTGTAACTTATTCGGTACTCGCCACCAACGCAAATAGGTCCAAAGATCTTGCGTAGGACTTTTCTCTCGAAAACTCCAAGCATTCGCTCATCCGATGTGGAAATTGTCCAAGCTTCAGCGCCATATGTTAGGACAGACATGATGAGAGACTTGTAGAGTGTAGTTTTCGTTCTTCGAGAGAGGGCTCGACTTCTCAATTGCTTACTCAGCCCAAAGTAACACCTGTTAGCAAGAGTTATCGTACGCATGATCTCCAAGCTGACGTCATTACTGCTGTTAATGCTGGTTCCAAGATAGACAAAGTCCCTTACTACTTCAAAAGTGTAGTTGTCAACAGTGACGTGCTGTCCAAGACGCCGGGACCCTTTGTTTGTTGACACTAGATACTTCGTCTTGCCCTCGATCACCGTAAGAGCCATTCGACGCGACTCCCTTTCTAACTCTGAGAATGCTGCACTGACTGCTCGCGTGTTCATGCCGATTATGTCAATATCGTCGGCATACGCTAACAGCATGACACTTTTGTTGAAGATAGTGCCATTATGTCGTAGATCAGCAGCTCGTATTATTTTCTCCGTAATAAGATTGAAGAAGTCGCATGATAACTCAGACATTGTTGCGTAGAGGTAATCCCTTACCGGACTGTCGAAACCGGCTTTATAATCAACAAATAGGTGGTGTGTGTCGATCTGTTTTTCTTGGGTCTTCTCCAGGATTTGGCGCAGTGTGAAAATCTGGTCGATGGTGGATTTACCAGGTCTGAAGCCACACTGATACGGTCCAATCAGGATGCTGAGCATAGGCTTCAACCTTTCCCACAGTACGCTCGAAAGAACCTTGTATGCAATGCGGTCTTAAACAACTCGGCAGGCAGGCCATCAGCACCTGCAGCTTTGTTGTTCTTCAGCCTTAAAATGGCCGTTTCAACCTCGTCATAGTCGGGTGGTGGAACATCAACACCATCATCTGTAATTGGGGTTATCGGGAAATCTCCTCCACTGGCGGAATTGTTCGTAGCATCGCCATTCAGTAACGTGGAGAAGTGTTCCCTCCATAGGCTCAGTACACTCTGGACATCTGTAACCAGATTCCCATTTCCATCACGACAAGAAGAGGCTCCGGGATTTAAACCTCCACTCAGGCGCTTTATCTTTTCGAAGAATTTTCGAGTCTCATTCTTGTCGGTACACATCTCTATCTCCTCACACTCGCGTCTTTCCAACTCCCTCTTCTTGCGCCTGAAAAGACGTCTCTCTGCACTCCTTATCTCTCTGTACCGCTCCTTAACAGCACGCAGGGTTTTTCTGTAGGCGGCGTCTTTCTCTGCGGTAGCGTCGCGACACTCCTGATCATACCACTCATTCCTTAGAGGCCGGTAGTAACCGATTACCTCCTCGGCAGTAGTAGTCATGGAGTGGGATATATGTGCGAGGTGTTCTGGTGGAGGCTGAATTTTCCGACAGTTGGACCAAAGGTACCTTCCTTGCCCACCCTGGCATTAAAATCGCCAAGCACGATTTTGATATCGTGGCGGAGGCAGCGGTCATAAGCTTCTTAGAGGCGCTGAAAGAAGCTCTCCTTGGTCACATTGTCCTTCTCATCCGTCGGAGCGTGGGCACATATAAGGCTGATGTTGAAAATTTTGCCTTGATGCGGATTGTGGCCAGCCGTTCGTTCACAGGCGTGAACTCTGAGACAAGATGTCGTAGTCTCTTGCTGACCAAAAACCCACATCCTAATTCGTGCCTTTCAGCATGGCAACTGTAGTAAATTTCACAGGACGCTTTTTTGGAGCAGCCCTGTCCCGTCCATCGCATTTCCTGGAGAGCGGTGATGTCAGCTCTGTATTTTTCGAGGACATCAACCAGCTGGATAGAGGCACCCACCCTATAAAGGGACCGGACATTCCAGGTGCATATCCGTAAATCATTGTCCTTTTTTCGTTTGTGGGGGTCATCAACAAAAGCGGTAGTCCTTATCCGAGGCATATCTGTTTTTTTCATTGGGGGGTTTTTATGTGGCGGGTCCCAAACCCAACGCACAACCTCTAACCGAGGAGATTTTCGCCACATTTAGAACATTTAATACATTGAAAAACGTCATTCTATATGACTGTTCAATCAACAGTGTTAATCTTATACTGGGATAACTTTTTCCACAACGCAATACCACTGCAATACTCACTGTGAAGATGTATACACCTCCATTCCTCTCCTTCTACTTCCTAATCTCGTCATCAATAGATACTCCTTTAGTGAGAACATGTCTATCATATATAGACAGTTACATATAAATATGTAGGTAAATGTTCGAATTGTTGTTATGTGTTATCATTATTATTATTATATTATTATTATTATTATTATTATTATTATTATTATCATTATTATCTCTTAGGCTCATCAGTATTACATTTTTCCATCAACTTCCCACTTAAAAATTTTTTCAGATTATTTTGCGAGCAAATTGGTGACAGCATAAGAAAGCAGCTGTAATATGTTTATTCAAACGAAAAAACACGTAGCAAAATTATAGCTAAAAAAATCCTTTGAAGCCATTTATAAATTGTATTTATCTATATACATACATTATATATGAATATATTGTGAAATTCAAAACATATGTTCCCACCTTTCTAACGGCACACGCATTTAATCATACCACATTCTATGCAATATATATGTAGGTATCTCCTGTGGCACAGCCTAAACCGTTTACCCATATCATCTTTGTGCATTTACCATCAATATTCTCTTTGTGCTGTCGGTATTATACGTATGTTTGTCTTCTATAAAATATTTCTAATGATCACGTGCCATCAATATTATTGTTGGTGTCGTTGTTCCTGTTATTATTGTACAGTTTAGACGACATTGATTTGAATTTAATGTTTGCTTTTTTTCACCATTGTTTAGGCTTCTTTCGTTCATTGCTTGATGCTGATTTGCATTTTTCTTTTCATTCGTTTTTATTTAATCTTTTTATTTGTATGAATGCGTGCACTTCTGTGTGATTTTAAAAATATTTCAAATCAGATTATCATCGCTTTTGTATATATTTTCTATTGATATATTTTATTATTTCTTTACTTCAATCATCTACAATTTTTTTGCATGTTATTCTTTTTTGAAATGTTGGCTGCCGTCCTCGAAAATACACATGCTACTGCAACCTAATATATATGATTAATATTTATTTAAGTTTAATTTTAGAATTGGAATTGGTTTTAATTTTTGATATGAATTAAGTAAATTCAATGCTGTCAATATTTCTTACGCACAATTGTAGAAGAAGAGACGCTAATCGAAATCTATGATTGCTAACGATGTACATATTTATTGAATAATTTTGGCTGTTGTTGAAAACTTTGAAAATGGTGTATTTTTAGAAGACAAATGATATCATTCAAACTGACTACTTACAAAAGAGAAACTGAATGTATTACAAGTTTTTGTGGGTGTCATTGTGAGAAAATAAAAACCTAAATTCTTATTATTGTACAAATTCTTTGTATCTAAAAAATTATTAATTGAGAATTTTGTTAGCAAAGATTTAATATACGAATTTGCTTTACACTTGTGACATTTTATTGCTACTACATATTTATTCTTATTGTGTTTATTATCATTGTTATAGTGCTGTCATTGCTACACATATGTAGTACATATGCATTTACTATTGTTGACAAAATATGTATTGACAACTTTCCACAAGTGGTGGATTTTCATGCTGCATGATTTATAATTTTTAAATAAACGTGACAAGATAACAGCCAGTGTCAGTCAGCCACAAAATATCCTTTTTACAAAAACACCGGCGCCATTTTTTGGTTGAATAATGAATGCAATTTGATTGTTATGCGCATTGGAGTTGCTCATATGATAAATACATTTATATTTGTATATTATATATACATATATCGGCAAGTATAGCGTTCACGTGGCAATGTTGCTTTAGCCAATGTCATCGTCGTCGCCATCGTCATCATAATCATCATCATCATCATCATCATCATCATCATTATTATCGTCATAATTTATGTATGAATTATCATTTAAATTTTAATTTAATTGTTATTGTTGTTGCTCATGCTGCTGCTGTTGCTACTGCCTCTATTGTGTTGAATTTGCTCTTGCATGATGATGCTTGGCTTTTTAGCATTTTCACATGAACATATTATTCACTTACTATGCATATGAGGGTGCGTATATCCACACATAGCAGACCATGTACATGGTGCGACAAAAATGTATTAAGACTCGAACCATATCTATGTGTAAGCAACCTTCCTCTACTAACTGTCAAAATTTCATGGCATTTGGTTGACATTTAATGTTTATTGCCATTCATTTTACAAAACACGTGTTCGTTTGATGTTGAAATTTTAACATGAAATTTAACACACAGCACTCATTGTTCATCAATTTTTGGCTCGGAATCAGGTCTGTGTATTGAATCACCCACCGTAATCACCTGATTTGGCACCGTGAGACTTCTTTTTGTTCCCAAAACTGAAATTGAAGTTGAAAGGATGCTTTTTTGATGACATTCAGACCATACAACGGGCTTCAACGAGGGCACTGGAGGCAATTCCGAAAAATGAGCTGGAACACGCGTTTGAATCACTATTAAATCAATGTAACAAGTGTATTGAATCAGGAGGAGAATATTTCGAATAAATATACCGAAAAATACATATTTGTCGCACCGTGTATGTATGTTCGTGTATATAATAGGCTGACTGGCTGATTGACGGTTATGAGAATAGGATTATGTTGTAAATTAAATTTATTATCGTTTTCATGATATTTTAAAAATAGTCCATATACATATTTGCTGTATGTACAAAAGGACGTTGCAGCTTATGCTATGTTACGTTGTATAAATTCACTTATTAAGAGTTTTTTACAATTTGATATTATTATTATGATTATTCTTTATTCCATTTTTTATGAGAATTTAAAAGTTAAAAAATATTTGCATTCTTTGCATATATGTGAATAATTTTGTTATAACCATATGTTGATAAATGTTTGCTAACTGAACTAAATTGTGTATATTGGCGATATGGTTTAAAAATATGAATTTTTTACAAAACAACTATTTGATTGCAATGATTTCAAATTATGTATGAAACGCTATTTTATTTACCAAAAAAAAAAAAAACATACGATCGGCAGGGTTGCATAATGTTGTGTCGATATATAATTCCATTCCATACCATTGAAGAATATATTTATTTATGAATGAAATTACTAAATGCTTTGCATATATGAAGACTTATTTTATGGAAAAACAAAATTTAATTTACTAAACTTCAAATTTACCCCATAAATTTGTAAGTTTTTTAAACACTAACACACACTAACAATTTTCTATGGAGACTATATTTATCAGTGTTTGGAACCATGTTACTTAAAGTGCTCTGTGGAATATTATTTTGGTAAAAAAATATAACTAAAATAATTCTATGTAGATTATTTTAAAAATATTAGAAGATGAGATATAAATTTGCCACTTCATCTTTAAAAAAAAATTGTAATCTTGCACTGGAATAAATAAGTGATTTATGAATGTTATAACATACAAATAATTTTGAAATACAACTATGGCGAACAAATAAGGCACAAAAAATTTCATTATTATACATCCAAAAAAAATAAATTATTAAAAAATAATGGTACCTTCCCTAAAAATTTGTAGGATTTTGTTTTAACTAACAAATTTTTGTGGAGATTATATTTATATATATTTGAAATAACTTCAAATGTTCTGTGGAATATTATAGCGGCTACCAGAGAATTTTGCCGATGTTCCCAGAAAAAAATTAAAACCTTCAAATGTAAGGTGCACTTATTTATCAAGGGAGTAATTGAACAAAAGAAATGGTGAACAAATGAGGCACATAAAGTTGCAGAATAATGCATCCAAAAATATTGGTAACTTTCATATGAATTGGTCGATTTTAATTTAAAAAGATCAATATTTTGTATGGGATTCATTATTTTTTAAATCAACTTTCAGGATTTAATATCGCAGGTTCGGCCTAAAATTACAAAAAAAAATCGTTACGTAAAATAAGTTTACACGTGTATCGAGATTTCTCTCAGAAACATTTTTTCAACGGAATACCATTAGGTCAAAGTTTTGAAAAATGATAAAGTTTTGTCAATTTCTGTGTTACTTAAATCGCAATATCTCGGGTTCTGCTTGTTCGCTTTACATCCGTTGGATAGATAACTTCACATACTCTAATACTTTCATATATTACAACTTTCTACAATTTAAAATAATTGTATAAAAGATTGAATGAAATTTTCGAACAGCTTTTTCATGCCCATCCCTTTTTGATAGCACCAATGATATTGGACATTGAATTTTAAACGAATGCATGGTACATAAAGGGTTATCCATTTCGCGGTTTCAAAAGTATAGGGCTAGAATTCGACATCTGTCAAACTGAGTTGTTAAAACAATTTCTTTCTTTTTCAGTTCAAAGTCTGACATTTGCGAAAATGGATCGCTTAACTATTGCACAACGCATTAAAATTGTAAAAACCTACTACAAAAATGGTGATTCTGCCACAGCGACATATCGTGCTTTAAGAGGAGATTATGGTTTACATAATCGTCCAACTACGCAAGCAATTGGCAAAATTGTGAAGAAATATGAAGAGACTGGATCGGTTACAGATATCGTAAGGCCTGTGCATCATCGTTTCGCTCGTATCACCGAAAATATCGCTTCTGTAAGTGAAAGTGTTGCCAAAGACCCGAATGTGTCGATTCCTCGTCGTTCTCAGGAATTATAATTGTCTTACGGCACATTATGGCGTATTTTGTATTTGGATCTACACCTACATCCATATAAAATCCAGCTCACACAACAACTGAAGCCAGCTGACCATTCACAACGTCGTAGATACGTCGAATGGGTGCTTGAACAACAGGCGGTGGACGGCGATTTTTCGAACAAAATTTTCTTCAGCGACGAAGCACATTTCTCACTCGGTGGGTATGTTAACAAACAAAATTGTCGTATTTGGAGTTCTGAGAATCCTCAAGTAATTGAAGAGAGGCCACTACATCCACAAAAAGTCACTGCTTGGTGCGCTCCGGAGGTGTGATTGGACCTTACTTCTTTGAAAACGACGATGGAACGACTGTCACCGTCAATTCGGAGCGTTATGGTCATTTGATAACCGACTTTTTTTTGCCTGCTATTGAAGAATATGACTTAGAGAATATGTGGTTTCAACAAGACGGTGCCACATGCCACACAACTCGAGCGAATATGGCTTTATTGCAAGAGAAATTTTCTGGCCGTGGCGATATCAAGTGGCCACCAAGATCATGCGATTTGACACCGCTTGACTTTTTTTGTGGGGCTACGCGAAAGACCGTGTTTATGCAGATAAACCTTAAACTCTTGAGCACCTAAAAACCAACATTCGTCACGTTATGGCTGAGATACCGCCCAATATGTGTCAAAAAGTGGTCGAAAATTACCTCAAAAGAATCGATGCTTGCAACAATTCGCGTGGTGGTCATTTAAATGATGTAGTATTTCACACATAATGTCAACGTTCAGTCTTTATAATAAAAAAGAAATATCATGATAAAAAATATTTTATATGTGTTTTATTTACATTTACTTTTGAAACCGCAAAATGGATAACCCTTTACTTGTGTTTATGCACCTGTGCTCATTAGTTTGCAAATTTTACCACATGCACATATAGGTCGCGATAAGGAAAAATGTATATAAAATCTAAAAAAATCACTACATTGTTTTGAGAATTTTATATCTTGTAAAAATATATGGCGCGTTCATAGGTACTGTCAAAAAGCAGTCACTTACCTCAGGGGACGGCCATGAAAAAACCATTTGAAAATATCATTCTAGTTTTTATACATTTCTTATAGATCGTTTAAACTTATAATATATGGAAGAATTAAACTGTATCAAATTATCTATCTAACGGATGTAAAACGAACTAAATAGAAACTGAGATATTGCGATTTAAGTAACACTGAAAATGCCAAAACTTTGTCATTTTTGAAAACTTTGACCTAACGGTATCTCGTTAAAAATGTTTTCGAGACAAATCCTGATACATGTGTAAACTTACTTTGCGTAAAGAAATTTGAAAAAAAATGTTTGGCCGATTTAAAAATGATTTTTTTTTTCCGAAATACGTACGATTTAAAAGAGAATATGGGAATTTTATTTATTTATAAAATTGAAATGAGTTTAAACGTAATGTGGCAAAATTCTTTTTGTTCTATTTCAAAGGGATATTCTGGAAAAGAGTGAGGCAATTTTATTCTACCAACTTTCAAATGTCCCCTACTTAGTGTTTTCGTATTAAATATAACTAAATAGTCTAATTGCTCCAATAATATCAAACAAACAAAAAACACAATAGCAAAATTTGTTCATCTACATTCAGCGATAAACGATTTAATTATCCGATAAACTTCTCAACGAATAGATACATATTGAAAATGTACCTACTTACTTATATACATATATTGTACATATACATGGTGATTTTTTAGCAACTTTCTCTTTGGCAGCTCAGCTGTTTTCGTATAACATGTTTCTGTCAAACCTGTTCAGTTTGGTCTATAATTTAACCATGAATTGACTTACAAACGCTCAACGCTTGCAGATTATTGAATTTTATTATCAAAATTCATGTTCGGTTAAGAAAGTGCATCGTGCACTTCTTCCATTTTATGGTCAGTTTGGGCGACCTTATGAGGCGGCTATTCGGAACCTTGTGACTAAATTTCTCACCAAATTTACATTATTGGACATTAAACCACTAACACGCATACGTAGAGTGCGGAAAATATCTCAGCTGTATCCACCAGAGTTGTTGATGACCGTGAATTACCGATTCGACGCCGTTCGCAACAATTGGGCCTCTGTTACTCCACTACATGGAAAATTTTGCGGAAGGATTTGGGTGTAAAATCTTTTAAAATACAGCTGGTGCAATAATTGAAACCAAACGACCTACCACAACGGCTAACCTTTGGTGAATGGACGCTGGCAAAGTTGGACGAAGATCCACTTTTTTATCGGAAAATTGTGTTCAGCGACGAAGCTAATTTCTGGTTGAATGCATACGTGAACAATCAAAATTGCCGTATTTGGTGTGAAGAGCAGACAGAAGCATTGCAAGACCTGCCAATGCAAGCCGAAAAATCCACTATTTGCCGGTGGCATCATTGGACCATACTTTTTCAAAGACGATGAAGGCAAGACGTTTCTGTGTATAGCGAGCGCTACCGTGCGATGATTACAAACTCTTTTTGCCAAAAATGGAAGAGGTGAACTTGGCTGACATGTGGTTTCAACAAGGCAGTGCCACATGCCACACAGCACGCGAAAGAATGACCCAATTGAGAGGCGAGTTCGGTGAACAGTTTATTTCACGTTTGGGGCTGGTCAATTGGCCGCCTAGATCGTGCGATTTAACGCCTTTAGACTATTTTTTGAGGGCTATGTTAAGGCTCACATCTATAGCCACAAGCCCGCAACGGTTGACGCACTGGAAGCCAATATTAAAGATTTTATTCGTGAGACACCGGCCGATATGTTGGAGAGCAACATTTACATGAAATCATCTTTAAACATTGAATTATATAGATCGTTCTATCTACTCAAATAAAGATTTCATACATATCTCTAAATTGCATGTGTTTTTATTTTAAATCAAATCCTAAGGCTCGTAAAAGATCACCCTGTATGTACGAATACATGCTTGTTCGTATTTGTAGGTACGCAAATAAAAATATGGTACTTTCAAATCAAAATGTCATAAATAGATATATAAATGTAATGTATTCGTATGAATGGGTGGTTAGATTAATCTAATTTTCAATTTGAAAGTGCCTTAAAATCAAATAATAATGTTTTTAATACGAATATGTCTATAAAAAGCTTTAGAGATAATTTTTTCTCTTTTATTTCTATTGGAAATCTTAGTATAGAGGCGTACATATTTTTGTAGATTCTTTAATAGAAGAATGGTGGTAGACAGATTGTGCTGGTGTGAAAAGTTGAATTGATTACAAATGGGTTCATACCGTAATATTGAGTTTAGAGTTATTCGTATTAAGTGTCTCCCGAGTGGATGAATACCGCAAGTATTTATGGTAGAAAATCAAAAGAGAAATTTCCTAATTTTAGAACAGTTTGTTAAACTCTTCAGACAAGATCTGCAGAAATGTTTAAGCTTAGTCACCGTTAACGATACCAAATTTAAGTGACAACCATAATTATCAATTTTATTAGGCAAATTAGAAGTCGCCATTATCTACTCCTCACTTGAAGTTGTAGTGGAATCGAGTGGTTGAAAATTGTTTGAATGTGTAGTAATAAAAAATAAATTAGCAAAATTAAGGGCGTAAAATTTATTAAGCCAATGGCTTTTGATATTACTAAGCGACAACAAAAAAAAATCATCATTAATGGATATCTAAGGCATATTGTCTAATTAAACATATTATCAATCAATCAAAAGAGAGCAGGACAAAATCTTTGTTCATCAAGTGAACCACGCGAAACAAGACTGAAGTCTATTAGAGGATATGAGCCTTACGGCTGATATATCTGGGGCCAACCACAAGTGTTACGGGCACTGCGACCATACGAGGTCTTTTGTACCCAAGACCGTCTATGACACTAGAATCTCCTCTACCTTTTTAATGAAAGATAGAATTGATTTTGCCGAACTCTTCATGATTGAAGCTGTTGTTGGGAAACTGAGCTGGCTAAGGCTGGGCATTCGCAAAAGATGTGGATCGATGTTTCATCCTTCTCCAGGCAGAGTCTACACTCCGTGTCAGTGGATAATCCCATTTTGTGGAGGTGGTACTTTAACCACTTATATCCAGAGCAATAGCCGGTTACTAGGCGTAGATTTGTTTTGCTAAAGCTAATTTTGTCAAAAACTTTATCAAATCTGATGAGGGGTTTCGCTTGGCGAATTTATCTATTGTATTTGATATTTGTCGTGTTAATGTTTTTCTGCCATAGCTTTGGCCGATGTCCAGCTTATACCACAGAAAAGTTCTGGGCCTGTCTAAGACGAGCCAGCTGTCGCTAGATCGTCCGCTACATCATTGCCCTCAATTCCGTTGTGCCCCCGACACCCAACATAATGTGACCTTATTTTGCATAGAACGATTTTTGTACGATAAAGAAGCATTCGGTGGCTAGTTTGGAAGAGAACTCCTGAGTCTGAGTAGTCTGAAAGTAGAAGTCATCCTTGGTGGACCCAGATTGCCAAGGGAAGCCTAGCTTAAAACAGAAGGGCGGCAAGTATTCTGAGTGCTTGTATGAAGACCGTGCACCCCACAGCCGTGCATCTATCGGCATATGCTCTTTCACCTTAGATTTGGGGCATTTTTTAGAGAGTTTGCATCTCTCCGCCCGACTACCATTTGCCAGCACTTAAGCATAGACGATTCTAAGCTAGAGCCTGTTTCTAGCAGCCCCCACGGAGAGGGTGTAGCCGCACTACCATAGTGAACATAGCTACGGCACCTAGAGTAATGTATTACAAGTAAATCTCTCTGTGTAGCTATCGGTTGACGGCCAATTAAACACATTAACAAATTTGCAAAATTATATTAAATATACTTAATTGCATTTTAAAACAAATTCTTGACTATATAAATAGAATACTTCCTCTTGACTCACTGAATAACAGTTGTATATCATTTTCTTCTAGCAGAAATTGTAACAATGCTTACTCTTTTTATTATGGCCTTGTTTGTAATAATTGTAAATAATAATGTAAAAATCATTGTAAAGTAATGAAATGTGATATGTTTTGTAACCTTGATTTACCCTCATTTTCATTGTTTTTTCACTTCGGTCCAAGAAATTTCTACAACGATTGTTTGTATTTTTGATCTTACATAATGCCTTTATGTTAAATGAAGAAATGTGTGCACAAAAAAAAAACAACAAGTTTTAATTAAACAATAATTTTTCTTTTACTTTTGTTTTATAAATGTTTTATACTTGACACCGCACATATGACACATATTATGATGAAATACTTATAGTATATGTACAATATATTCCTTTAGATGTAAGCTCGTTCGAAATATTTCATATTATAGGCATTCCTCATACTAAATATGTTGAGTTTTGATTTTCATTTTATTTCTTATTATAATTTTGTTTTTGTATTGCGTCTCATACTCATTAAAATTACATATATATACTATAAGTATACACACATGAATAATATACAATGGAGTAAAATAAAATGTATTCGCAGTAGTTACAATTCTGACATTATTTCGATTTATCGTAGCGTTAGCGTGAAAACAATATTTTACGCTTCTACCAATTATGAGATTTAATAAAGGTGGATTTGAATAGGTGTTTTTTCAACATTTCTGCTCAGTAAGGATTTGACAAAATATTCCGAAAAATTTATGGCAAAATAAACTATTTTTAACTTCTGAAAATAAACCAGTTACGATTTATGATTTCTTGGAAAATATGATCAGAAAGTGGTTAAGAAATACGTTTTATGATTGCCTCAAAGCTGCTAATCAAATTCCAATTTGAAAACCACCCTTTTTAATTAAAGGAAATCAATGAGATCATAAATGCATGTAATCTTGAAAATATTCTCTGAAGCTAACAAAAACTAAAGGAAAAGACTTGTTAAAGCATAAATAAGTTAAATATCCATTAGGGCAAAAAATTCAATTAGTACAAGATTTTCATGATGTGCACGTACATACTCGCATGTACGTAAAAACTTTCTAATAGGTCAATCCTCATTTTTCTTTTCAATTTTTCAACAAATTGTTTACTTACATATACATACAAGTATGAGTGTTACAAAATGTTGCACAATATGTTATTGTTGTTTTACATTCTAGCCATTTAATACCTCTTGAATATTCAAATCAGAGCTTCTATGGAATCTCCACTAACTCTCCGTATATGTCACTTTTGCATAAACGAATATTCAAATCTCTCAAAAGTGATAGTAGTGATAGTCGTGATAGTGGTGATAGTAGTTGTTGTTGTTGGAATTATTGTCAAAACTGCATAACACAGCTAAAGCGATTGAAGGGATTGTGTTCGTAAGTTGTTGTTGTTTTTATAGTTTTTATGCAATGTTGAGCAAAATATAGTTCGTATATGAAAGTGAGTCGAAAAAAACGCAAATCTCATTCTATCTAATTCTTTCTCTCTCCCTCTCTCTCTCTCTTTCTCTTTCTGCGTTGACGCAACTAGTGGATTTAGTGGATATTTTGCATACATACGTATGACAAATGTATAAATTCTATCAATTCAATGAAACAGTGTCGAAAGCAGATATTCAAAAATTGACATTAACGCCCTATGGTGATTTGATATATTGTATTGATGGACTGACAAATTCTAAAATATAAAAAATTTCTAGTTGTTAAAAATTTACAAACTATTATCAATATGTATACTGCGATATATGAATTTAACTCTCGTGCATTAAAGGATTAAAATAAATCAAATTAAAAAAAAACGAACTAGAAATATATTTTATTTATAAATATCATATATTGAATTCAACACCAATCCGCATATATAATCGAAAAAATAAAATAATACGCATTATCATTGATAAATATCATTGTACCACACAGTGTAAGGTGAACAACATGGCGTATGAGTTACGTTAGTCTCTACAAGCAGGAATAAATATTTTTGTTTTTTGCTTTCCGACAAAACAAAATTTATCTTCGTATAAATTATATTTCATCGCAACCAATTAATGTGATATTTTGCAATAATTAGCACTCTTCGAAAGAGGTTTGCGAAAAATTAAATGAAACCATTTTGAATGAATTCCGGGAAGATTGAACCTTCGACACTTTATAATATGATAGACACAGAGAGAGAGAGAGAGAGAAAGAGAGTGTTCTATAGCATTTCTAAAATATACATTTGTATGAGGAGTAAGTGTAATTTCGCCCATTCTGCAACTAATCTATATTTTGTTATGCTTGATGGCTTTTCATAAACATACATTTCATTCTGCAATTATTCTTTTACACGGGAGCTGGGCGAGATTATCTTCCGATTACGTTAAATTTTATACAGACATATTAATTGGTCAATTAAACCATGTGCCTTGAGTTTCAGCTCGAAATTTGTGTATTTCTAAAAGAAATATCTGAAACTTTACGTTCGGCAACATAGTTTCATATGGGAGGTAGGCATATTGTTCGCCCATGTTCAAATGTACAAATTAGTTAGTGAGAGATAAGTTTTACAAAGAGTTCTTTCGAAAACACATTTTTTGTAGATGATATGCACAGGTTTGAACAAAAGGCTGAATAGCTTTATATTTGCATGAGCAGAATGTAAAACAAACATTTCAAATCATTCTAATGAAGCATATTTATATCTTACATTAATTTCTTCCTTATTTGCATGCTCAATTTTAATTTACATTTACAAAACAACAATAATAACGGTAATAGACATTTTCAACTAAATACGCGCAATCTTTATAATTTTATTTTATGCAGCAGCAATGATACAATCATAATAATTACACTCGTATTGAAACACAATAGAATGCCAAGGCAGCTGGGAAGTAAAGTAAGTAACTAAGTAAAGCCAGCACAATTTATATAGCAAACAATAGCAAAAATGATAATTAAACAACGATGGAAGATTAGACTACGTCAAGTTTAATATGTATACAGATATTGTACTTGCTAAACAATAAAAGTGCAGTACAAGTACAACAAGTAGAAGTAAATGCATAAGAAACAACAATTATAACTTTAAACTAACCAGTAGTAACTCATACTCAGGCATCAGCACAACAATAAGAGTACCACTCAGTCGACTTCTTCATAACAAACCAACCAAACAACATTAACAAAACGAAGCATTCGAAAAGTATTTACAGCACACGAAATGACATAGTTTCTCGACGTCATAAGTACATTTTGTAAAAATACAGTTAAATGTAAGTTGCCAACGCTTATGGCAATAACGAATACAACAGAATGTATATAGCAGTGCAGTTTGGCAATACTACTACGCACTGTTATTCATTGTGAGCATATATTTGTTACAAAAAAAAAAAACAATGATGTAAGAGTATTTCAATTCAAAATGTAGAAATACAACCTACAGAAATGTGTTTAGATACACATGGTGGGAAAGCAATAAAAACCGGGAATATGAAAATCATAGTGCAGCTTAGTGATAGGGAAACCTCTATAGTCGATGTAGATAAAGATAAAATATTATGTGTTTGGAGAAAATGTTAAGAACGAAAAATTTTTGGGTCCGGAGTTAAAATTCACCCTAGAACTAGGTTAAACCTAAGCAGTAAGTGAGTTATTCGTTGAATTTTAATGCTTTTTTACGTGCATTTTGTAGGGCAGCCCCTATAGGGAGTGTAGATAAGGGTTAAATATGCTTAGAGCAAATGTTAAAGAGAAAAAATAACAATAATAATAAGGGCCAAAGTTAAAATTAACCCCCTAGAGGCGATGCCTGAGCAATAATGGAGTTATTTGTTGATTTTCAATCGTTTTTTTGGTGGATTTTGTAGCTTAGCCCCTATAAAAGAGTATAAGTATAAGGGCTCAGTATATTTAGACAAAATATTAAGGAGAAAAAATTAATGAAAATCCGTCAGACAGTTTATTCGTCTGAAGGCGATTTATGAACAGTTATGAAGTTTTTGTGCTTAGTTACAAAATGTAATCTGACCGAATAAAAATAATTCAATATATGAATTCAGCAATTGCAAATATATATAGAAAATTTTATCTCGTCCATCAGCGAAGTCTTACTTTTGATTAGTAACTTTTGCAAATTCGATTCACATTTAAATGCTAGAATCACTGAATGATTTAAGCATTATTTTGGAATCATACTATTGCATTAAAATTCGATCAGAGCAAATTTTCTTCAGCCCTTTTTTATGGCGCAATAAAATATAAAAAATTTTGTTAAAATATATCACTTACACTTCCATCTCACTAAATTGGTAACATTTACGTCACTGCTTTTCACATTCTCCTCCATTCAAAAACTGAATGTAAGCAAATTCGTCACACAAAAAATGTGACTATCTTTTTATATTGTTTTCTAATGATTCTGCTACAATTGCTACTTCTTGTTTATGTACTGTGATGGTCGGTAACGATGGTTGACTTGATTGGTCGATTAGATATTTGGTTGGTTGGTTGGTTCCTTTACTGCTTGGTTGGAAAACATCGCATCGGAACAATAAAGAATAATTAAAATTCGCCCTCAAACAATTTGTACGTTTTTTTTTTTTTGTGTTTCCACAATGCCACCATGCCATACATGGGTTATATGTATACATGCTTATGTCTGTCTATATGAACTAGTTCTACATAGTTGTGCCACTGGATGTGTGTGTATATTTACAACCTTCCACCCATACAATTTGTATAAATTTCATATCATATCTGCCGCTGTCGCGTTTGTTTTTTTTTTTTTTTTATTTGCACGCGACCAACTTCTGCAACATTGCTGATAGCATTTTGTCCCTTCAGCTCATAAATAACAATGCGTTGTTAAAAAAGTCGCGGGGGTACTATCACTCTCAATTTCTCATCCGCTGAAATTCATTTGATCAAACATTCGTCTTGAATGAGTTATAAATGTGCAGTATATATTACTCGTAATTTGGTGATACTTTTTTCCACAGTAGCTAAAACGATGTTGCAGCTCGCACTAGTTCGAATTTCATCTAGAATCGAACAAATGATAGTCTGTATTAAGTGCAAATGGAATATATTAAATTTATGTCTTTCATTGTACTAAATGCATTTATTATTTGTTTTCTTTGAGCTTATATTAAAGCGCATGATAATATTTACGACAAAAGCATTAATCGCATTCATTTATGGTTGATGAATTTGACATCAGTTGGATATTTGTGTAAATAAAGTGCCTTGAAATATTACTGACTATTTTTATGCAACCGCAAATATCTATTAAATTTTTTTATTAAATTTCTCCTTTATAAAACTTTTTTTTTTTTTTTGCAAAACTTTAACTAAATTTTATGCAATATCATGCATTAGAATGCCACAAAGTAAATTAATAAGGAATTTCCTTGAAAAATGGAGGTGTCGCCAAGGTTCGATTTATTTTTACGCGGGAATGTAGTAATACTTTCCCTCACCTCTAAATATGGTGACATATTCTTTCAATTTTATGAAAACAAAAATTTTGTACGGGAACCCCCCTTAGGGTATAAAGCTAAAGACATATTGGGATAGAAGACTTCATTCCGCCGACCTAGTGGCTATTCCTGAGCTATTATGGGAATATTTGTCGATTTACATAATCATAAGCTTTTGTCCTCTAAATGTGTATCTTAATGAATACTTGAACTTTCAATTTTGATATTTATATTGGACAATACCTTTTTGTATTTTCTTCTGACTTGACTATTAATTTATTCTATACATTTTTAAGCTCAGTTTTTTAACATTATTATATTTTCATATATGTAGCCGTAGCTCAGTGGTTAGCGTGTCGGCCTTCTGGTCTGTAGGTTGTGGGTTCAATCCCCGACTGAAGCATAACAAATTTAATATCGAAAAGAAATTTCTTTTGAACGATACCTGCAATTGGCAATTCTTCCGGCAATAGCAATTTGCCATGGAAAAGCTTCTAAAAGAGTTCTGTGACAAAGCTCAGAAAAAGTGATGTCGCAAGAGTTCTGCCGTTCGGAACTGGCTAAAAAAAGTAGGTCCCTAAAACTGTCCAAAATTTAACACGCACTACATTAATGGTAGAGAAGCTCGGCCAAAGAGCCCTACGGGGCTTATAGGTGCCATATATTTATATATTTATTTATATATATATATATATATATATATATATATATATATATATATATATATATATATATATATATATTCAATATATATATATTCAATATATATATATTCAATATATATATATATATATATATATATATATATATATATATATATATAAATATATATATATTGAATGTGCTTAAAATTTATTTAAGCTTTTAATCCTCTACGAGAACAATGCAATTGAACATCACAATTAAATCAATGTGCAAAAGCACAAAAATCAATTTGCAAATCGCTTAAATAATTTTAATTAAACATTGAAAATCATTATCACACTCACAGATTATTCAGTTTTCGTTGAATTGACATACTTTCTATTTAAAGGGTGTTTTTTAAGAGTCTTTTAGTTTGGAATTAAAATTAAAAATTGTAAAAAGTAAATTTTGAAATTTGATGTCTTAGATTCCATAGTAAACTTTAAAATCTTTTCATTTTAGGAGAGCATAATGTTGAAAGCTTACCTTGATAAGGATACTACAAGTATTCCAAGGGCAACGTACAAACCTCTTCTACTAGTATTGAACGTAATAAAAAACACAAACTCGTCTGTCAACTAATCGTCTGTCTGTCTGTCGCACAATAAGTTCAACAGTGATTTGGCTGAAGCACAACTTTAATGTTGAAAAATGCTTCTTTCGAACAGTACCCATTTGTCGGTCATATGATAAATTGGCATTTCTTATGGAACGAACAATTTGCTCCATTACGAAGCTCAGAAAAACTGATGTTACAAGAGCTCTGGCATTTGGAAACGAGTAATATAAGTGCCACATATTTATTTTTTGTTATAATTGGTCACCTGCCGTGCTGAGGCGGAGCAATCAAAAAAACGAACCTTGAAATTTTTTAAAATGATAACCCATTATGGCTCACTTCTATCTAGGAAAATAATATTTAGTACATAGACAAACGTTATAGTGGTTAATAATCTTGCAAGAACTAGCGAATCACGCCCACTATTTAATGTAGCTCCCATACAAAGTTACACAAAAATTTTTTTAACTTTAAAACACCTGTGGTTATTTAGACTTCGTTCTACAAAAACCATATTTGGTTAGTAGATTAACATTATAGGGCGAATCAATTTGGTGAGAAATAAGTGGTAAGACAATGTAGCTCACTATGGATCGAAATAATTTCGTACGACATGAGCGAACCACACCTACTATTTAATGGAGGTCCCATACAATGTTATAAAATTTTTTTTTAATTTTAAAACACTTTAACTTTTTATTCTATCAGCTAAAGCCACTTTATAGATTAACACTATAGACCTAAATAATTTGGGAGGAAATAGGCGTGCTCCGCCTACTATTTAATGTAATTATTATACAAAATTACGGAATTTTTATGAAATAATAAAATAACTATGATCAGAATTGGCACAAGAACTTATTAATGTGGAAAAGTATAACTCTCTGCAAAAACACCCTCAAAATGCTCCTGTATTGTCGAAAAGAATTGAACAGCATCAAAGAAACCCATTGAAAAAGTGAACAAATTCAATTTTTCCAGAGCAAAAATATATCTGAAATCAATTATCAGAAAATGCTTTGAAGAACATTATTAAATTTATGCAACGAATTTTATTATTATTACACGTATTATTATTATTATTATTATTATTATTATTTGTTTTCTTTCAATTATTGATAGTGATAGCAACATGCCACTGAAATAGTTATTCGCATAACGAGGTATTCATAATGTATAACTTATTTCTAAAGTACCACAATTGCAATTTGTAAACGATGTTAAAGTCGTTAAACTTTAAAAATTGTTACAATGTTTTCCAGTAAAGAGAAGCGTCATATTTTTATTTATTTAATTTGCTTTTTCACTTTTCTTTTACAGCTTTACATTGCATAAATCCGAATATAATTTATAGTTTAACCAAAAGATAAACTTGAGAAAAAAATATATATAGTATATATGTAGTTTATATGGAAATATTTATGCATATAAAGTGAAAAGCATGAAAGAAAAATAAAATAAATATATACGTAGCATGCCATGTATGTACACTACTATATATCGTATTTATAATAAAAATAAGAAAATATTGTATAAATATTTTCAAAGTTCTTTTGCTCGCAGGCTAGCTTGACGGGCTTACTTATTATATTGTTGCTGCTGCTGCTACTACTGCCATTGCTTATGCATCTTCAGTATTTCTTCAATGTTTAGTCCAAGAATGAAAAACTTTTTAACAACATTTCCAAAGATATTCCAGATGAAAACTATTTTCATTCAAGATGCATACCAACAACAACAACAACAAGAATAATGCCCGCATCCAACTACAAACTACAAATTCTACTAACACTATTTATGTATATATAGCACAATATACACTATGACTACAATTATTGTTGTTGCTCTTGTCCTGCTGTTTAATGTTAACTTTTGCTGCTGTTTGCGCGTTATTTCTAATAAAAGATTTCTGCAAACACATACACGTATTCGTTTAAATACAAACAAACACTGATACGCACAAACGCAGAGCATTGCAATCAGCATACTCGTACATATAACTAAAGCTTAATAAATGCAATAAGAAATAATAATAATAATAATAATAATAATAATACAATAATAATAATAGTAGCAACAACAAAAACTACAGCAACAACAACAACAACAAGACTATTTATACGCATTTCCCGCCCTGAACAAAAACTCAAACAGAAAATCAGAGGCAAAACAAATTGAAAACGGATGAACAAAGTAAAAACAACAAACGCATTCTTTGCAGAGAAAAACAAAAATCAAAGAAATAGAGAAAGAAAAGTAAACATAACTCCTGCTTCTTTCATTCAATCATGCATTCATTCAACATTCATTCATCCCTCTGGGCTCTGTGTTCAATGTTTTATGTAAAAGTTCAACGCTAACACTTTAAGCAGATCAAAATGTTCGCGCGACTGGGCATTAAAATCAGTGCTGCTGTTGTTTAGTGTTGTTGTTGTTGTTTCTGCTACTGTTGTTGTTGTTTCAATTTGCTATTGAAATCTAGGCACAAATTTCAATATTTCATGTTGCTACCTTCTTATGGGCGCCTTATTCGAAACCATCGTTACTATTATTTATACACTGTGGTGAAAAATAATATTACACATGGCTTCTTCAACTATAAAGAATTGCAAAACAAAACTATGGCAAGCATTTGTTGTTCCAACTTTATTATCAACTTTTTAACAGATTTTTGTACAGCAAATTTGTAAAATTAAAAAATCGATATAATTTCTAAGTTGCAACAATCATAAAATCATAAGTCATACTATCAAGTTCAGGTTTAACGTGAAAAATATTACATCTATTTCAACATCCAAAAAATTAGACCAAGCCAACAGCCAGAATTGAAAATCAATACCTCATTTTAAGCTATTATAAATTTGTATGTTTAACATTACGCAAATATGACATGTGAGTATGCTAAATATTAGTAAAAATGCTGAATCTAATTAATTTGGGGACAACAGAGGAAGCAGCGATTCACTTAATACGATGTCCATACCCAAAAATACGAATTTGCTACAGTTTCTTAAATGACTTCTAATGGCGCTACTATTATTTGTGATAGTACTTTTCCATATCCAATGAAAGTATAATGATTGATTTTATTTCTTACGAAGACGAAGACCTCCCTATTATGCTAATGGCACAGAAACAATTGAACAATTAATTTTACCTAAAATATTTACCCAGTTGATCAAGCAGAAACAACATTTTAAATGACAAGGCTCTTAGGTAGACTCTTAAATATGTTAAGTGCCAGTGGTAGTTGTAGTAGTCACCCTAGTGATATCTAAGATGCCTAGTAAGGATCAGCAAATTCACTTTACCAATTTTTTCTAATACCACTCATTCTTGCATAATGAATGATGATTGTTTGTCTATCTAATTACACAGTAAACCTCATACATAGAATCCATAATTTCACTTTTTCACATCATTGTACTTCGTTGCTACTGTGCCAAAACTTTTACTGATAAAATTGCTTTCGCTGTTACTGTCGATGCTGCTGTTACTCATTTTCTGCATCAGTTGCTGTATATGGCGTTTGTTTGGATACATACGGGCATTTCTCCGAAAAGGTCAACGAAATGATAAAAAATTTAATTAAAAATGAAACTAACATTTCTTTAAATATTCAATGATAAAGTTTAAATACTTACTAACTTACTTACTTACTTTAAAATACACAAATATTAATATATTTAGTAACATTATGGATGAGTAAGGTCAAGAATTACAGTGGTGCTACCTCATCAATATTAATATATTGATATATGGTATATGATGAACAAAAGGACCTATTGTATGTTATTGTATAGATTATAAATATAATATGACTCTCAGAAAGTAGGCTGTCCATATACATTTGTCTTTAATTCAATATAAATTATTCAATGAAACTATGTAAATACCACTGTTTTTATATTGCAAACGATTTGTATTGCGTCTATAATGCCACGTCTGCTCGTATACTTGTATAAAAGACACTAAAGATAATCTCCTGATAATAAAAATATAGTACTTAGTTAAGTTATTTAAACTTTATTTGGCCATTTCCAAAAAAAAAAAACGATTTCAAAAATATATTCTTCAAAATATCACATATATTTTTGTATATTTTAAATGCATCTCTGAAAGCACATCCATATATATTTGTGATATCTGAAAATCACACACTGGACTGCGACTAGATTTTAGTTTAAATATAGTACACATTAACTCCATTAAAATACCAAAAATTTGTATCACATTCTTCCATTTGTGTTAGTTCACTTTCAATTTTTTTTATACATTCGAAATTCGGCATAACCCTGGAAATGCCTACATTTAAAATCTCTCTTTAAATAGTGATGTTTTTGGCGATTTCAAACATCTTCAATACGAAAAAGTTATGCCTCAACACATGCATACACACATTATACATTAAGTAATCCTTAGCTCCAATGCTCTATGAAGGGTAGTGTAAAATGTATTTATTAAAAGTAAGCACCGCCAATTTTTGTTTCTTTTCTGCACCAAATACACAGAGTCATAGAAGAAGAAAGTCCGGTGATAGAATCCTTGCTTTATTTATACCAGGTTAAAGTACTATATAATATTTACCAAGCTGCCAAGACGAAGACCAAAGAAAAATTATTGACAATTTGGTGTGGTTCGATCCCGTACTATAGAATCGTAAGCATACCCTATTTCGGGCGGCTTCTTTACAAAAACTTCTGAGCTATCATCATTCATAGATATCACAGATATTTTTGTGTTCATTAGAAAATATTATTGGTTTTATAGAAGAGATGAAAAGTAGACTTGAAACTGCATCATGAATACGCAGTATCGCAACCAGCCCGATCGCGGAAGGCCTAAGTGTGTCCTTGCAAAGTGGTTGCCTTAAAAACTAACTTAATTTAGACTCCCGTGGTGATATATGGCATACTGTACCGGAAAATTTGAAAACACTTCAGAGTATCATATTCTATAGTTTTTGTTATATTTTATTATCAAAAAGTTATGAGACACAAGAGCTTTATTTTAACTTCTTCATTAGAGATGAATAATTGTAAGAAACTTGAATGATTGCAAATTGGCTAAATTTGGGAATTTTTGAACAAACTAAATCAAAATTCACATTAATTATATCTTAACTCAAAGACTCAACGATATATTGAGTTTGTGTTTTCGTTTGTAACAACCAAAATGTTATGGAATTGATCAGAATTGCCATCCAGTCATCGATTTAGCCATACCTGGCTGTTTTACTATTGGTAATTGGTACTGTTAATAACTGCAGTAATTGTTAAGCGATTTCGTTGAAAACTGGCATATATGATTATTTTTATCAACAGACAGACAAGATCATAAATAAAGGGAAATGGAAGAATACCAAGCCTACTTCCCATACAAAATTATGTTAAGGATATTCCATACAAAAGTATATTTCTAAATTAATTTTTCGCACTTTGCGCACGAATATATAATATAAGTAATATTAGTATATTAGTGTATAGGTAGTGTATAGTAGTATAGGTGAGTACAAAATAGGAGTAATTGGGTAAAAAATACACCTACCACCAAAAAAAGAAGTTGGTTTTCATATTAAGTTTTCGCACTTTGCGCCCAAGTAATACCAGTTTTAGAATGGACAGAATCATATGAAAATCACACTTACCTTTCATACAAAAGATGGAGTATGAGTAGTAATTACAGTCAAATTTAAAATCATCTTTAATTTAATATTTTTGTTAGTGTTCTCTTTTTCAATTTGGACTTCATCCAAAAGCCGAGTTACATTTTGTGTTTTATTATTTTATTATAAAAATATCTCAATTTATATACTATTAATTCAAATGTATATATCACAATGTAATTACATCAAATTCAACTTAAAATACCAACCAATTTCCACCCAATCACTGTCAGTCATACGAGAATACTTCCTTAAGGGCACAGTGAACAAAACGCCAGCAAGATTAATAACAGATGGTACAACTATTATATCGAAGCAATTCAATATGAAAGAAACAAAAAAATATATTAATATTTAAGCTGCCATAGAACAATAACAACAGTAAGAATCATCGCAAAGTACAGTAGCGTAAAACAGCTGCATTTGACGCATTTGTTGCGTTCACAATGCATTTCTCTTCCACCAGTTCTTTTTCGCTCTCGCTCTCTCAAACTCTCTGTTTCTCAGTTTGTCGTAGTACAGGTCAAAGTATATAAATATACAGGGTGGACTATTTAGTCATTTTCTTAAATCATATGTTATTTTTACCGTGACAGCTCATACGCACTGGAAATCTTCACAAATTAATTAAATGAATGCAAACTCCAAAGTTAATGTTATGTAACCCAAATAGTGCGTTTATTGAAAAGAAGTTTTGGCCGAAATGAGACACCCACTTGGCATGCGAGTGGACAACAGTCACGGTTCACGTCGTCGTAGGGTGCACACTGACGAGAATGTGGCTGTCGTAACTGAGAGCGTGCGACACAGTCCTGGGACATCGACTCTCCATCTATCTCAACAACTCAACATATAATACATTTCTATGGTCGGAAAATGAAGACATGAACTTGGACGATATATGGTTTCAGCAGGATGGCGCGCCAAGCCACACAGTCGTAATAGTGTTATCAGCCGTTCCCGCGATGCCAATTAACCACCTCGGAGCAACGATTTGACGCCGTTAAAGTTTCTTTCTTAGGACGACATTATGCGTTATGCGAACAATTAATTAGCTATTCCGCCCCTCAAGGTGAATATCGAATATTCGTGAGATAGAGCTAGCAACCGTTACCAAAGTCTTGAAAAACTGGGTTAACAAGAAGCGCTATTGCGAAGCCAGTCGAGTCAACCACATGAAAAAAGGCTTGTTCTATAAATAATGAGAATATTTCCTCTCTGGAATAAACCAATAATATACCGAAAAAAAATATTCTCGTTCATCTTTTTTTGAATTCTTAAAAATAAACTTGTACATGGACCATCCTGTATGTATAACTGTGTGTGTGAGCTGTACTGACCCTTATATGTGGCATAAGGAAGGCGGCAAAGAAGGATTACATTGCATTATCACCTGTAAATCCTTATGGGCAATCAAAACTTTGTTACAGCAAGACGTTAATGTGTTCAAGGGAGAAAGAGAGCAAGAGATATAGAGTGAAAGAGAGAGAGAGTGCGTGATGTTTTTATAGTCGGTCGTGTTTTTATTGCCTTTTTTCACCCTTTTTTTAATCTGTACAGAGTTTATTGCTTTGAAACGTGTTGCATATTCTCGCATATACCATATGTACGTACGTAGTGAAACAGCATACGATAGTTCGAAAATATATAAGTGCACATGGTATTGAAAAGTTTTCATTTTTGTTTTTCTTCGGTTTTTTTTTTTTTTTGCTTCTTGCCTTTTCTCTTCAATGCGAAACTTTTTCTATTGTTCATTCATATCGTTTTGCGCAGTCACATGTAGTTGTTGGAACAATTCTAATGAATTTGTTAGAATGAATAATGTTTAAAAATGTAATGCAGTGGGAAAATACTCAAGAAATTGTTTAGGGCATCCAAACTGTGTTTTTCTTTTACCAATTGTTTTTTAATGACCTTAAATACCTTCCAGCTTCATGTATGAATGTTTGTTTGAATATTTGGTGTTATTAGCAAAATTGTCGTTTAATTATTTATATCAACACAAACAGATAAATACTATATTTAAAACATGATAAATATCTGGAAAATATTCTCAGTTGAGAACCTGTTATCATTTAAAATGGCTCTCATCAAAGGTTGGATTGGAAGAGACATAAAATATTTGTTATACCTTCTCTGTTTATAAATTTATATATTATAATTCTCATATACTTTAAACAAAATTTACAATAAGACGATCGATCGATTTATTATAAGATGACTTACAATAGACGCTTCGGTTTAGCTATGATGTTACATTACAGGAGTCTGTATATCTTAATAAAGAAACTGACTAATATCTTCTATAATAACGTCTATGGAACCTTAAATGGTATTCATTCCGGATGATGATTGCACGATAAGATCAAATACTCGAACCTGCTAAAAGACTGGAGAAATTTATCCTAAAATTCAGTGGGAAGAACCTTAGGTTGCTGATCGAAGTCACCACAGAGCACACCACATGGATGGCACCACAGGTCCAACTTGTCAATCTTGTTTGCAGGATGCGAACACTCCAGAGCACTTTCTCTGTTAATGTCCTGCCAGAAAACAGAGTTTAAATTTTTGGGTGGTGATGTTATGAATTTTAATACAAGTCATGCTCTTCCTCTATCCGAGCTTGTTGAATTCATCAAAAAAATTAAGAAGCTTGAGGTAAAGCAGAGTAGTTTTCTATCCCTTCCTGTTCTTTCTAAACCATCTTGGTAGTTCTTTAGCTTTAGGGCTTTGGTACAAGGGTTCACTGGCTGAGTGCTTGGATCTATCCACTTAACTCTTAACTCTAACTCTAGTGTTGAGAATTCTTAGCTTGCGTAGAAAAGTCCGAATCAGTTTTGCAGCAACAATATCTTAAAAAAATAAAATAAATATGTGGCATTTATAAACCCCGAAGAGCTCTTTGGTCGAGCTTTTCTTCCATTGCTGTTATGTGTGTTAAATTGTGGACAGTTTTAGAAGGGACCTACTTCTTTTAGTCAGTTCCGAATGGCAGAACTCTTGCCACATCACTTTTTCTGAGCCTTGTCACAGAGTTCTTTTAGAAGCCTTCCCATGGGAAATTACAGTCGGAAGAATTGCTTGCCGACAGGTGGGTACCGCTCGAAAGAAAAACCGTTTCGATATCATATTTGTTATGATTCAGCCGGGGATTGAACCCACGACCTACAGATCAGAAGGCCAACACACTAACCACTGAGCTACGGCACTCACATGCAACACCACGCAACAATATCTTACATCACATACATTTTCACAGTATCGATTGGTTTGAAGATGGCTCTAAAATGAACCATAAGTTTTGCATGAGTATATTTGGTCCATATACCAAGATCTTCGAGCCTCTGGGTTCTGATGGAGGCTCAAACCTTGTACTTTAAAGCAGAATATGTCTGCTCTGAACAGAGTCGTCTTTGAAATTTGAGTTCCGAAATAAACCAACTAATCCGGGGAGAATAAACACTCTTGGAAGGAGAGGTTTTCGCAGGAGTTGCGATAGTAAGGTGTTGCTATCCAGTATTAACTCGAAATAGAATTGAATAATTCAATTCATTAAGTGGCTATTGAACGGCTTCCTCAGCGAAATCAGATGATCAATAGATGTCATAGCATACATTAGAATAGCAGACGCTCTAATGGCTCAATATTGTTTTTATGATTATAAAAATGATCCTAATAATTCTAATTTAAAATACAATCAATTCGATTAAAAGGAGTTTGGTAAAGTCTCTGAAGAATGTTGGCAGAGCAAATTAATTGTCCTTTTTTTAAAGTTTGACCACATTGTCGAGGAATTAATATTAATAATATTAGTTGATCCCTAATGACAGAACTCCTATGCAAAGTTATTGTCGAAGGAAATGATAACTGCTTGCCGACAAATGGGCACCTTCTAAAAGAACAACTTATTTGTATTCCTACAAAAAAATGCTGTTACTTCAAACGCATGACCTTAGCGCAGAAATCCAACTCAAAAACCAAAACATTTACATATTGATTTCAATTTTTAACAAAATAAAGCAATCAAGAGCAAAGCACACACACAGAATTATAAATTGTTTAAGACATTCATAATATAAAATTGCTCAATCATTCAATCAGTTCTCTTTCTTCCTACCACATACCGTTATTATCGCAACCATTTATTTTTGGTTGTGGCTCTTAAATTAAAACGCACATCGTATCATACTGATGGTGGGCGGAAAAAATTCCTATTTGGAAACATATGTATGCCATCAATAAATCATAAAATCCTTTTCAAAATTACTAACAAAACATTAAAATTTTGAAATTATTGACAAACGTAAGAACAAATGGACACACGTATTCATATACAAACACATTACAATACAGACTGACAGCCTAACAGACAGACAGACAGACAAACGGAAACAATTGGTTTGAAATCTTTGCAATACTTTACAAATGTGATACTGTATAGAAGACATGAGAATTCTAGCAAAGAATATGAAGACACGAAAATATGAAACATGGCGCGCTGTTGTTAGCGTTATGAAAAAGGCTTACAAATGTTGACTTTCGACGAAATCAAGAACGTGACTTTATTTCTTTATTGCCCCTTACGCTAAGGTCGTTATGTTACGTTGCATTAAATGGCATCATATGGCTATCATGTAAAAGTGGCAGTTTAAAATAGAACTCCGTATAAATATATGTAGGTAGGTAGTTATTTGATATCGAAGAATACTTATGTTAGAACGGAAGTGGAAAAATTCACAAATCTAACCATAACTAATATAATAATCTAATGGTCTCCAATACTAATTTTCTAAAATTCTTTAACATCGTTGTTCTGCCATATTCGTGATGTTCCCTTTTATTTCTTGTTTACATACGTATGTGCGGGGGAAACGTACAGTCTAAGACAAAAAGGTCGTGTCAATAAAAAAATATGTGATTTTTGAAAATAGTCTTAGTCTTATAATACAGGGTGATTTTTCGGCAACACCCTTTTTGGCAACACTGTTTTTGGCAGCTCGACCGTTTTCATGTAACATGTTACTGTCAAACATGTTCAGTTTGGTCTATAATTTAACCATGAATCGACTTACAAACAAAGAACGCTTGCAGATTATTGAATTATATTATCAAAATTCATGCTCAGCTAAGAAAGTGCATCGTGCATTTTCTTGTGTTCAGCGACAAAACTCATTTCTGGTTAAATGGATACGTAAACAATCAAAATTGCCGTATTTGGTGTGAAGAGCAGCCAGAAGCATTGCAAGAACTGCCAATGCATCCCGAAAAATACACTGTTTGGTGTGGAATAGGGGCCAGTGGCATCATTGGACCATACTTTTTCAAAGAAGACGAAGGTAGAAACGTTACTGTGAAGGGCGAGCGCTACCGTGCACTGATTACAAACTCTTTTTGCCAAATATGGAAGAGCTGCACTTGTCTGACATGTGGTTTCAACAAGACAGTGCCACATGCCACACAGCACGCGAAACAATGGCCCAATTGAGAGGCGAGTTCGGTGAACAGTTTATTTCACGTTTGGGGCTGGTCAATTGGCCGCCTAGATCGTGCGATTTAACGCCTTTAAACTATTTTTTGTGAGGCTATGTCTATAGCGACAAGCCCGCAACGGTTGACGCACAGGAAGCCAATATTGAAGAATTTATTCGACAGATACCGGCCGATATGTTGGAAAGAGTATGCCAAAATTAGACCCAGTGTATGAAATCATCTTTATGCATTGAATTTTGTGTTTTTTTTTAATCAAATCCGAAGGCTCTTAAAAAATCACCCTGTACTAAAAAGAAAATCAAATTGCTTATATAAAAAATAGATTTTAACGATTTATTATTGCTCCTATCTTATGATTTCATTACTAATAGACCATAAAATTTAATGTATAATCGAAAATACGATATTGTATGCAAAGAATTACATGCATTCACATTATGCTACCAAGGGGAAATGTTTTCCTTATGACAGCCATTAAATGTTGAATATGTTTTTGAATTGTTTCTTTCAAATAATTATATATACATATAATTGTTAACAGAATGAAATATTCATAATAATTTCGATTTTAAATACAGCATTCATCAGTGCTTACTTGCTTCTAGGCATTAGTTTTAAAAGCTTTTTATTAGAAAACATACTTTACAACTTATTTGTGTTGGTTGTGCACTGCACTAAACAAGAATGGTCACGTAAATTACCTATCTGGTCTAGACAGCTATTCAAACTTATTCAGCCCAGTCCCAAAATCCGATTTTGTTCGGAAATGGATTTGATTCCTACGATTGGTCTTCAGTATTTCGATCTTCGAAAACGTTTTCCGATGCAACGCTGTTCTGAAATCCGCATGAGTGCGAACAGTTTTACTTCTAATAAATTGGTTTTAACTAGGGAAAGCATTAAAAATTGAACCAAAATGCAATAGTTGCAACTTGCAATAGTGATGGGTCATCAATTAAAATTATCAATAAGTAGGAAAAGGTTAGAGATGAATTCGAAGGAGATTGAGTGTAAAGTGATTTCTCAAATACAATATTAAACAAAACTTTTTTTGTTGAAAGTGTGTTGTCTGGAAAAAGTACTTAACAAAAACGAGCCATAGCGACTAGTAGAGGACCCTTTAAAAAGCACACTTTTCTCGTTATGTAGGAGAATGTGGCAAGAGTATGTGACCTGTACGTACTCGTAGATGGAGTAGCCTAAGAAACTATATATCAGGTTAACGAGGAGGCTAACTGTGAAGTTGCATAAAATTTCACTGGTGATGAGATGCAGAGCAACACGAGCAGAAGCCAATTACTTGACAGCAATGTGTAACCAACCCTAAAAAAAGTTTTCAAAAACCTTAATTGCAAGTGAACTAATACAATTCAAAGTTATTGTTCAATAACCTAATTTTTTTCTAATTTTAAACATCCCATAAATCACATAGTGATTTTTATTATATTTATTATATTTATATTTTATATATAAAGCATATTTCAAACCAAAACCCATAACTAGTTAATAGTCACGCCGAAAAACGTATAAGAATCACAACAGCAGAAAGGTAGTAACACAATTTGTGGAAAATAAACACTCCAACTAGTCATACAGTTCACATGACATCAAAGTACTTACTTTTGTCGTCGACCCACCTGATCATCAGCAAACTAAACTATTTACCAAGGATGACAGGCTGTCTAGACCAATTGAATGCATCACAAAATTAAGCTTAAACTTTACTCTTATACCAGTACTATCCCACAATTCAAGTAGATCAAACTATCCATCAATCCACACTGAGCCATTCTGATAATTACAATGACACAAGCGCAAGCAATTGAGTAAACAGAAAACAATATTGTTTGCAGTAAGCATTTTCTAATTTTTTATTTTAGCAAGTGCAATATCAATTTTGTGGAAATTTACATATAATAAATAGTCGAAAGCATTTCAAAGCATGCTTACAAAATGCTTACATATTGCTTATAAGACAGTTCATATACGCAGCAAGAATTACAAAGTGCCTACAATAATTATTTACAATTAAATTAAATTATTTACAATTAAATTACAATTAAATCTTAGTATTCAATGTCTTCAACTTAATCCATTTCGTTTATCCCATAATTGTTTTAATTCAATCGACATTAATTCAATTAAGCTTATTCGAAGCACGAATTTGTTTGACTAGGTACATAAAGGATACCAACATATATCAGTATTTATATATCAGCATTCAATAAAGCCACGAGTGCCACAAGTCCTACAAAGCGAACATCCTTAAACGTGTTCTCGGTAGATTTTGTTGCATTTTGGATTGCAGTACCAATGTGAACATATCATGGTGAAGATAACAACAACGCCACAACAACAATGTGAATTACAAAACCAATAACAATAAAAAGTGAAAAGAGTCAAAGAATCCAAGACCAATCATCCAGCAAGTAAATCGAATCACCGAATTGGTGACGTATGCGTATGTGCAGTCAAGTAATTGGCTTTGTGTCACTGTATATTTCAATATGTGTTTGTGTTTTTGTGTGTGTGTATGTATGTGTGCATAAACAATTATTACCAGAAATTGAAGACAACAAAATGAAATGCCACCGCAAATGTATGTACAAATGCAAAAGATGGCAACTGAAAACACCTACTCATACGAAAACAAGCAAAGTGAACAAGTTGGCGTAGTAATAAGCTAACGGCAGCAACACTAACAACAATAACTACACAACTAAAAGACTAAGGAGATGCAACTGCAAAACTGCTGCACCATCTAAAACAATTGAAGCATCAGAAACAGCATCAGTAGCAGCAGCATCAAAAGCATCAACATCAACAACAGCTGCATAAGAAGTGACACATCCAAACACATACAGATACACACGCACATATGCAAACACATATCAACAGCAATCACGACCATTCGCGTAAGTATGTTTTTGGAAATTTTAACATTTTGCACTTTTACCCAAAAATACTTCACACACTTACACTATTCATACTCTCTCATACAAATACTTCGAATAGAAATACAATAGATTCGTAGAATTCGTTCTCTTTTTGTATAGCTGAGCATACATTGGTATGCATTTTATGCAGACATTTCCCAGTAGTAACAGTATTTCACCAGAACAAAGAAAGTGGATATGTATAAATGGAACACTGGCAATGACAATGTTCATGATGGTGGCATCATCATCACTGAAGCGTATGAGTGTTTTGTTCACCAAATTTTATATTTTTCCTTTGGTAGTAAATTGTGAAATTGAAATTATAATTGCAATTGCTACTGCTGCTACTGCCGTTGTTGTTAGTACTTGAATTTATGCTATTTATAATACACTCAAACAAACACACACACAATAATATAAGTGGTTCTTTCTAATGCTGTACAAAATTTAACACGCACAATAGTACTGGAAGAGAAGCTCGGAAGAAAGGCTCGAAAGCCTTTCGGGCCCACATATTAATTTTTTTGTTAATCTGATTAATCAGTACTTTGGATTAAACGATTAATTGCAAAGCACTAGAAAATATATGAAGATAACCTGGTGGATTTATTTAGTATTTCAAATTGAATTGTGATTAATTTATTATATGAACTGCTTTGTTGAAAATTATAATTATTGTTTCTGATGTTGATCGACTTCTAAAAATTGTGTTGGTTTCATGATGGTTTGCAAGCGTGCCAAGCAATGCTTTGTTTGTCATTCTAAATGTCAAAATGTTCAAGAATAAAACCACTCACATCTTTTAATGGTTATAAATTTTTGTAGTTGGTATTTCCACATATAATTACTTACTTATGTCATAATTACAACCGAATATCGATTTAGACCGAATATATTTTGCTTCGTCAGCCATATTTTTTTCGCTAGCTGGTGAAAATTAGAAATTCCAATCACCGTCAAGTCCTCCAATACTTGCTCCTTTCACCGGAATTTGGGTCTTCCTCTTATTCGTCGTCCACATGCGGTTTCGAATATAACTCCGTCGACTTAAGCTAGCCAGCCTAACCGCTGAATTTTACTCTTACACTATTTAATTACACTACAAAAATCCCTGCGTGCAAGTTCTACGCGAGCTGTAAGGAGTAGTACTGAGAGAGGAAGCATGTGGAGAGACATTTTTTCAGCCGCAAGAAGAGAGAGCACGAAAATCGCGAATGTAAGGAGATGTGGAAAGACAGGAATGAGACTTGAAATTCTTCTAAAAGATCTAGCGCCTGAGTGGCGGTTTAAGTCCCGGAAGCTCTTCCTATCGTGACAAAAATTGAAATCTAGTTACAGATGTACACTATGTACTGAGCTTATGGAGGGAAAACATTTCGCGTTAATAAATGGCGACGCTTCGAACAATTCCGGCAGTGGAGGAGATTTCCCGAACTCCCCAATCACGGATGATGGAGTAGATTTTCCACCATCCGTGGTCAAAAAGTCCAATTCTAGGCTGAAAAACAACAAAGTTGCAGGTGCTGATGGCCTGCCTGCCGAGTTATTTAAGACCGGTGATGATGATCACCAGCATGTACCAGCTCATAAACAGAATATGGTCGGATAAAACATGTGCGATGATTGTGTTCTCTGTCCCATATATAAAAAAGAAGACCCCATAATTTGCGCCAACTACCATGTAATAAGCCTTCTTAGTATCGCATACAAGGACTTACAGAGATTAACGTGTCATATTGAAGCCTATGCTTAACAACCTAATTGGACACCGACCATAGTTTCACACTGCGCCAAATTCTAGAGAAGACCCAAGAGAAACATATCGAGAAACACACACCATCTATTTGTTGATTATAAAAACGTTTTCGACAGTCCGGTAAAGGATTACATCTACATAACAATGTCGGAGTTCGGTAAACTTACGAAGCTCATTCGTCTTTGTAGAATGACATTGTATAACTGTCGTTGTGCAGTGAAAATTGGGGAGGACCCCTCTTCGTCGTTCAATACTGAACGGAGTTTCATACAAGGTGATACGTTATCGTGTGACATCTTCAATCTTATTATGAATAAAATACTACGAGCTCTCAGAGTTGGAAAAAGAGTCCCATTGAATGGGTCTTACGGTGAACGAGGGCAAGACGAAGTATGCATCTAGTGCCAAAAAACAAAGAGTCTCGGCGTCTTGGACAGCACGTTACTGTTGATAACTACGTTTTTGAAGTAGTGAGGGATTATGTCTATCGTCAGCCTGGAGTTATTATGAGGGATCACTTTTGCCCAATAAGCAATTGAGAAGTTGGGCCCTCTCCCTAGAAATGAAAACCACACTCTACAAGTCTCTCGCCATGCCTATCCTTACATATGGAGTCGAAGCTCGGAATGATCGAAGTTTTCGAGAGAAAAGAAATATTCACCTATTTGTGTAGGCGGTGAGTACCGAATAAGGTACAATCATGAGCTGTATGCTGACACGGGTATAGTGAAGCGCATTAAAATTCCGCGTCTGCACTGGCTAGGTCATGTCGAGCGAATATTAAAACACGCTCCGACTAAGAAGATGTTATATTGGAACCCGCTGGAAGACGACGCAGAAAAGGCAGACCTAACCTCCGGTGGAATGACCAAGTACTAGAGAACTTGTCAGCACTTGAGATCTCTAACTGGCGGCAGCTAGTGAAGGAAAGAATTGGCTGGCGAAGCATACTAGATTCGACCTAAATCGATTTTCGGTTGTAATGCCCACATAAGTAAGTAAGAAGTAGTATTTATATATTATTTATATTTCTATTTAATTAAATTCTATCCTAGAAATACTGCTGCTATTTCTAAGTCAAATTTGGACATATGAACATATGGATAATGCGTCAAAACTGCCCCATCATTTTTACAGCCTTTACATTTTTTAACGAGTCAGATGCGTATGGTCTGACATTATCTTTATATAAACCAGCGTTCTTTTTGTATTCATCAGATTCGAGCATTCTAGTAGTTTATCATAGCATATTAAAGATTATCCTTACATTTTCGCACCACATTTTGTTCCACAGAAAAAGAGTTTGCAATTATACAGACAATGAATGATGTTATAGAGGCGTATAGTTAGCAAAAATTGCAAATAAATACGTAGAAGCTTAAACGCATTAAAACATAACACAAACTAAAACCATTAAAACGTAACATATCCGGGTATTATTCACAGAATAAGCAAACAAGCTAAATGATTCATTGTTGACATATGCGATTAATGAATACACAAGCTGAATACCATGTATTCCAAAGCCACTAAATTGCAAGAGAAAGTAACACCGGGGGTGTGAGGCTTTATATGTAGAATGAAAGCTTGTTATAAAGCATATTGAATATCCTTATTGGGTATAAAATATCATAATTGGAAATAACAAGTGAACAAATGTTGAATTTTTAATTTTCCAAAAACGAATACCTTCTACCTACGATACGAGTAATAACAGTAAATGCAAGAGAAATTCAAAACGCCTGCAGCAAGGTGCTAGCATACTAACATGTACATATTCAATCAGATGCAGACGCATATTTGTACGCATGCATTTACCATATATATACACAAGCACCAACGCCATGGCTAAAGTACAAATGTACAATACATACATTAGAGTGATTAGATAGCAATGCAAATAACGATAGTAGCAATAGCACTAGTTGGACGTATGAATACAAGATTGCAACAATAAGAGCATTATTAATAGTGCACCGAAAAACATTGTGTGTAAGTAGTACTATAGACGTAAACAAATAAATGCTCACTGCATGTAAATTTGCACTATGTTGTTCAAAACTTTTGGTTTGCTGGGAACGTACTTATTAATATACTCATAAGTATAAAATATGTATATGCAAATATTCATTGTGACTGTCTGCTATCGGTACACTGTTTCGGTGTCCTCTCTCTCCGTCAATCTCACTGCAGGGCTATTCTAATCAGCATAATTTCCGGTGGCTATTTGATTATATCCGCTTCCGATTCTGCTGTAGAAAGGATTTCGTAGCATTGCGTATATATAATTATGATTGTATAAATATATGTATACTTACATGTATAATAAATTTATGCACACCAACATTAGTGGTACGTACATACGATAAATATTTGTTTTGATTATGCGTGCATTTTGATAGACTAGCATTCGGTTTGTATTCGTTTGGGTAGTAAATATAAATGTTCCCTTTACGTTGCTAAATTCATCTGTCTATCCGACGTATAATACAACAAAATACTTAAATCATTCCAGGATTTTTCGTTAATCCATGATTAGCATCTGTAAGTTCATTTGGTATCAATGTATGTAGCTAAATTCAACTTTACGTCCAAGGGAATATATGCAAAAAGGTATGTCTTAAATTATGTATATATGTACATATGTATATATGTGGGTGCCGTAGCTCAGTGGTTAGTGTGTTCGCCTTCTGATCTGTAGGTCGGTGGTTCAATCCCCGGCTGATGCATAACAAATTTAATATCGATAAGATTTTTCTTTCGAACGGTACCCACCTGTCGGCAAGCAATTGGCAATTCTTCCGACAGTAACAACTTGCCATGAAAAAGCTTCTTAAAGAACTCTGTGATAAAGCTCAGAAAAAGTGATGTCACAAGTGCTCTGCCGTTCGGAACCGGCTAAAATAAGTAGGTCCCTTCTAATATTGTCCAAAATTTAAGACGCACAACAGTAATGGAAGAGAAGCTCGGCCAATGAGCCCTTTGGGGCTTTATGTGGCCACATATTTATTTTATTTATGTACATATATCTAAATATCGTACCTAGGTTTTTTGACATAATAGCTTGACTTTCTACGTATAAGTTCCCCGCCTCAAATATCGGCTCGACCAACCGAATAGGATTTTTTGAGACAAAAATTTAAAATTTCAAACTCTGGCTACCTGGCGGCAAATGACAATTAATTCTTACGACACACAGTGGACAGAGATGGAATGTTTTATGCAAAGAATGTATATTCAAAAAATTATAATATATATGTAATTTATAATTAAATTGAAATGATTATAATTGCGATAAATTAGCCGGAATTCAATTCAAAACTAATTAGTATTTTCAAAAATATCTTTTGAGCAAGCCGTTGAATTCGTTTACTTACTTACTTACTTATCTGGCCATAACAACCGAATATCGATTTAGGACGAAAATAACATGCTTCGCCAGCCATCTCTGTTCTTCGCTAGCTGGCGCCAGTTAGAAATTCCAAGTGCCGTCAGATTCTCCAGTACTTGGTCTTTCCACCTGAGGTTTGGTCTTCCTCTTCTTCGTCGTCCTCCAGCGGGTTCCGAATATAACACCTTCTTTGCTGGAGCATGTTCTTCCATTCGCTCGACATGACCTAGCCAGCGCAGCCGCTGGATTTTGATGCGCTTTACTATGTCAATATCGGCATACAGCTCGTACAGCTCATGGTTGTACCTTATTCGGTACTCGCCACCAACGCAAATAGGTCTAAAGATCCTGCGTGGAACTTTTCTCTCGAAAACCCCAAGCATTCGCTCATCCGAGGTGGAAATTGTCCAGGCTTCAGCGCCATATGTTAGGACAGGCATGATGAGAGACTTGTAGAGTTTAGTTTTCGTTCTTCGAGAGAGGACTCGACTTCTCAATTGCTTACTCAGCCCAAAGTAACACCTGTTAGCAAGAGTTATACTACGCATGATCTCCAAGCTGACGTCATTACTGCTGTTAATACTGGTTCCAAGATAGACAAAGTCCCTTACTACTTCAAAAGCGTAGTTGTCAACAGTGACGTGCTGTCCAAGACGCCGGGACTCTTTGTTTGTTGACACTAGATACTTCGTCTTGCCCTCGTTCACCGTGAGACCCATCCGACGCGACACTCTTTCCAACTCTGAGAATGCTGCACTGACTGCTCGCGTGTTTGTGCCGATTATGTCAGTCGGCATACGCTAACAGCATGATACTTTTGTTGAAGATAGTGCCATTATGTCGTAGATCAGCAGCTCGTATTATTTTCTCCATAATAAGATTGAAGAAGTCGCACGATAACGAATCACCTTGTCTGAAACCCCGTTCGGTATTAAACAGTGCGGAGAGGTCCTTCCCAATTTTCACTGCACAACGGGAGTTATGCAGTGTCATTCTACAAAGTCGAATGAGCTTTGCAGGAATACCGAACTCAGACGTTTAATTCGTTTAATTCGTTTAATTCAACAAATTCGATCGTGACGCGTTTTAAGCGTTATGTGTTAAAAGCTTTTTTAATGGAACTTTCAAGTATGGAAGTAATTGTAATTGGAAAATCATAACTTCCCGTGAAATATTAAATAATAAATATTTTGTTTCAAGAAATATTTTTTCAAAAAATATTTCATTCCTTTACCAAAAAGTAATGCAAAAATACTTTTAATGGCCCAGGAAAAAAAAAGCCGCTCCTACTTTCGCCAAAAAGAGTGTCGGCAATTTTTATTTCACTTGACTAACTGTAGCAGCTGTTGCAAATAACATAAGTATGTACTTGTATATTAAAACATTAATGATTAATGTAATTTATTCTACGTTTAACATCATGTAATTTACAAGATGTGCCTTAACAAAGCTGGAAATATTTGTCATTGATCTCTGTTTTGCTTTGATCTGTCTGTCGTTCGTGTTTTGCAGTATTTGCCTTTTTATATATTGCAATTACGAACGAGTGAAAAATGGTCACAAATTTAGAATGCTGTATCATTTCAGAAAAAAAATAGTAATGCTCCTATGTAGAAGAATGTATTTTGCTTGAGACATATTTAAATGCTTAAGTAGTATTTCATATATACGAGGGCGGATTGATAAAGAAGCTACCTAAGTACGAAAAATGCATTTTTTTTTGAAATTGCGATCTGTCAAACGTCAGCTATTAAAATTTCACCCAAATTCATCGATTAGTTTATTTGTTGTAGTCGTTTGAAGTAACCAACTTTTGTGTTTCTTGAAAAATGGAAAAAAGCAAATTTCGTGCAGTGATTAAACACTATTATTTGAAAGGTAGCTTCATTATCAATCCGCCCTCGTACATACATTCTGCAAAAGAATTATCTAGTCAATATATGTTCTCGTCTAAAATTTTAAAGTCACATTCGCCGGCTGAAAGCTTTAGCAACGCTACATGACATTATAAACCGTAACTTGGTCACAAACTAAAATTAATATATATATATAATATATATAAAATTGAAAAATCGTTTTGAAAATCAAATTAATTTGCTTTAAGCGTACGAAATAGTATTGCAGATCATTTATGTAAAGTTAGGTATCTTCTTCGATTAACGATGTTAGATGTCAAATCTTGCAATCACCTTACAGATACAAAGCCAACCCAACACTCTTTTTGGCAACACTATTCTTGGTAGCTCGGCTGTTTTCGTGTAATATGTTACTGTCAAAAATGTCAAGTTTGGACTATAATTTAACCATGAATCGACTTACAAACGAAAATCGCTTGCAGATTATTGAATTATATAATCAAAATTCATGCTCGGTTAAGAAAGTGCATCGTGCATTTCCTTGTGTTCAGCGACGAAACTCATTTCTGGTTTAATGGATACGTGAACAATCAAAATTGCCGTATTTGGTGTGAAGAGCCGCCAGAAGCATTCCAAGAACTACCAATGCAAGCCGAAAAATGCACGGTTTGGTGTGGATTATGGGCCGATGGCATTATTGGACCGTACTTTTTCAAAGACGACGAAGGCAAAAACGTTTCTGTGTATAGCGAGCGCTACCGTGCGATAATTAGAAACTCTATTTGTAAAAAATGGAAGAGCTGGACTTGGCTGACATGTGGTTTCAACAAGGCAGTGCCACATGCCACACAGCACGCGAAACAATTACCCAATTGAGAGGCGAGTTCGGTAAACATCTTATTTCACGTTTGGGGCCGGTCAATTAGCCGCCCAGATCGTGCGATTTAACGCCTTCAAACTATTTTTTGTGGAGCTATGTTAAGGCTCATATCTATAGCGACAAGCCCGTAACGGTTGATGCACTGGAAGCCAATATTGAAAAATTTATTCGTGAGATACCGGCCGATATGTTGGAGAGAGTATGCCAAAATTGGACCCAGCGTATGAACCATTTGAGGCGCAGCCACGGTCAACATTTACGATACATGAAATCATCTTCATCATCCACTCAAATAAAGATTTCATACATTTCTCTAAATTTTATGTGTTTTTTTTTAAATCAAAGGCTCTTAATAAATCCTTCTGTATTTGTCACGTCTTTCAGCGTCTGTCAATCTTTTAATCAGTCTTTTAAAACGAAATACAAATTCCGTAGCGTAAGAGTATGGAATATCTTCATTACAGTGAAGAATGTTTGAGTGCCTCTTTCATATTTCATATAAATTAACAATAGGAAGTGGTAGTGCAAAAAAAAAAAAAAGACGGAAAAAGAAGTAGTGGGAGAAATAAAAAAATATTCAACTTAAATTTAAGGAGAAGATGCGTTTAAGGGTCGATGTTGTTGTCCATGGATCTGGTACCTCTAATACAGAAATACTATGAGCACCTTCTTCGAGAATGCGGAACTATCAGCTGAGTTTTTTGGTTTGGACATAACTTTAATTTAACGTCTTTCAACAATATTACACGCTAAAAGCAGTGGATGCCGTAGCTCAGTGGTTAGTGTGTTCGCCTTCTGATCTGTAGGTCGTGGTTCAATCCCCGGCTGATGCATTACAAATTTTATATCGATAAGATTTTTCTTTCGAATGATACCCACCTGTCGGCAAGCAATTGGCAATTCTTCCGACAGTAACAACTTGCCATGAAAAAGCTTCTGAAAGAACTCTGTGACAAAGCTCAGAAAAAGTGATGTCACAAGTGTTCTGCTGTTCGGAACCGGCTAAAATAAGTAGGTCCCTTCTAATACTGTCCAAATTTAAGACGCACAACAGTAATGGAAGAGAAGCTCCGCCAATGAGCCCTTGGGGCTTTAAGTGCCACATATTTATTTATAAAAGCAGTGAATATGAAATAAACATTGACGTATTTCGGGAATACGCACAAGCTGCAGCTGAAAAGTATGTGAGGTTGTACAAAGAATACCCCATGAGTCTATCCCTCCATAAGCTTTTACTTCATGGAGCTGACATAATTGAAGCACTACCTCTGCAAGTAGGGCATTTTTCTGAGGAAGCTCATGAGTTTCGCAATATGGTATCGCGAGCAAATGATCAAAGAGGAATCTAATAAAGATTTATTTCACATGCTAATTATAGCATCTGATCCAGTAATATCCACTATAAGACAGTTTCATCTTCGAAAAGCGGATACAATTTCCGAAAAAGTTATCATTATTTTGCGGGAACCAAGTCAAAACTCATCAGTTTTGACAGATGATGAGTCTGTTTGACAGCTGTCAACTGTCAAAATTTTAATTTGAAATAAAGTTCGTGACTAGCGTGTCTAAAAACATAATCAGTCGCATTTACAAAAATATTTTCTTATTTTTAGAGAAATTGTAAGTTTATTCGACAAGCTGTAAGTTTTGTGGCATATTCGAATTTAGCATTATAAGAATATGATCCTGCAGTTTCAGTAAAATCGTAATTCTACTCATAATTTTTAGCGTAATTCCTTCTCCAACCACTGTGAGATATTTAACGTATCATAGATTCTATTTCCAAAAAACTTTAACGATACGATCCGTTACGAAAGGATTGGCGTAACCGCTTATATGCAGTACTCATATACTAGATATCATATTAACGTGAAAATTTCTATGATACAAAATTATTAGATAACTGGATCTATTCAAGTACGCACCATAAGTACCATGTGAATGGCTTGAACTGAAGCTTGTAAAATTCACAGTTCTACGTTACAACTAATGGCAAAGGAAAATATATCATTTGAGTTTAGTGCGTCACTTTTTCTCTATTTTTCAAAGTTTTATTTATTTATAAATTTAGGGATTAGCCGAATCAGACCACTTATATGGGTCCCTTTTCGTCCCTCAAATCGTGTGTTAATTATTTGTTCGGTTGCAGAATTCTTCTACTTCCTTCCTCATAATAACATCACGCGTTATTTCAAGCATCTCTTTGTGGGGTATGTTCCACATTTCGAGTTCATCAATAAATTGGCGACCCAGTGTGGACATCCTCCTGCTTGCCAATGCAGGACACTGGCACACTATGTGCGCCGCTGTCTCTGCCTCTTCCATGCATAATCTGCAAATATCAGCATCCTCCCCATCAACAACACCCATCTTGCTGAGGTGGTACCTGAAATTGCCATGCCCAGTTATTAATGCAGTCAACCAGCTTAGAGTCATTCGTCCTAGACTGAGAGCCCTCCCCGATTCACTGCCCTTTGATAGCCTCAACGAAGCCTTTGCCTGTCTACAAGTAGATAAGTTCTCCCATCTCGTGAGATGAAGTTTCTTTATCCACTCTTCGACCTTTGCCTTCACCGTCCCGCTGCTGAGAGCAACTACTGGTTCTGGTCCATAAAATTCAGCTTCAGATCCTTGTCTAGCCAAGAAGTCTGCAGCTTCATTCTGTTCTATACCAATGTGTCCCTTCACCCACATAAGAGTAATCGCATTACTACGAGCACACCCATTAAGTTTCTGAACACATTCGAGCGCCAACTCAAAAGATACCGTAGGTTGTTGCAGCCGCCTGACCACCGCCTGGTTATCGAGTGCTAGCAAGATTTTCTTACCTTGCACCTTTCCATCCAGTAGATGGTCTAGCGCATCCATTAGACCTAGCATTTCTGCTTGGTATACCGATACGTATCTTCCCAGATTCAGAGTGCATGCCAGTCCCAACTCTTTAGAGAAGATTCCAGCACCCGCTCTGCCATCCATTAATGAACCATCTGTAAAAATACTGATGTCATTTTCCTCACATACATCATGTGTGAGGCCGTCTTCAATGAGTGTTCTGTGTGACTTTTCATTCATCTTCAACCTACCCATTCCCTCCATTGGCATCTGCGCCTCCTTTACACTGCTATATAGCAGTGACAGGATGCCCCTGTGCCCCCTCTCTGTGCCGAATCCATACCAATTATTGGTTGTCTTCAGACGTAATGCTGTTAATGCCGCTGACTTCATAATATGCAAGTCCAACGGCAGCAGCCCGAGAAAGACTTCCAATGCTTCTACTGGGGTCGTCCGGATAGCTCCGGTAATCCCAATACAAGCCATTCTTTGTACCCTATCTAACTTGCTTTTCCCGGTCTTTTGGGTGACCTTAGGCCACCAGACCACAGCAGCATATGTTATTAAGGGTCTGACCATCGTTGTGTAGATCCAGTGCGCTGCTCTGGGAGTGATTACCCACATGAGACCGAACACTCTCTTACACTGATGCAATACCCGCTTGCCCTTCTGAATCTTGTCATCGACGTGACTATTCCAAGTCAGCTTGTTATCCAGGATGACACCTAGATACTTTACTTCCTTGGATACGTTGATGTTCGATCCAAAAAGCCTAAGAGGGTCTATTGATAGTCCAGTCCTCCTTTTAGTAAAGAGTACTGTTTCCGACTTACTAGCATTTACAGAGAGACCTTGTTCCGTGCACCATCCTTCAACCATTTTGAGTGCACCTCTCATGGTATCATAAATAGTGTCCAGGAACTTACCGCTCACCGTTACCGCTATGTCATCTGCATACCCGACGGTGTGTATGCCTTTTGAGTCCAGAAGCTGAAGTAGGGAATCGACCGTGATGTTCCAAAGGATGGGCGATAATACTCCCCCCTGTGGACACCCTTTGACTACCCTACCTCTGAGTCTGTAACTCCCATTTTGAAAGTTTATTGCCCTTTTCCTCAGCATGCTGTCCACCCACCTTATAATGGTTGGGCTGACTTCACGAGAAGCAAGGGCCATCCTTAGCTTATCGAAACCAATCTTATCGAAGGCACCTTCTATATCCATAAAAGTAGACATAGATATCCCTCCACAAGACAGTTCCCTCTCCGCTACGCGAACGAGTTCGTGCAGGGCCGTTTCAGTGGATTTGTCAGAAGCGTTGTCCTTTCCATGTAGTCCGCCAGTACTCCTTCCATACATTTAAGCAGAAAGGAGGTCAAGCTAACCGGCCGGAGAGATTTAGCCTCTGAGTAGTCCCTTTTTCCCGGCTTTGGAAGAAAGACAACCTTAGTCTCTCTCCATTGAGTCGGGATATATCCTGTACCCAGGCAAGTAATAAATATTCCCAGAAGCCTGTCTACCAGAGCTACTGAAGTGGGGAGCAGAAGTTTTAAAAAATTATATTCTCAAGGCAAGTTACAAAGTTACAAAATCATGTGCATCCATAGTGATGAAATAGTGATACTTTTATGACAAAAAATGTCCTTCGAATTCCTATCTGTGTAAATTTTCGACATATTATAATTTTAATCGCTTAACCTGTCTTGTTGGCAAATAGTGAGGCTTTAGGAGATTCAATCTTTGCAATGATTTCCAGTTTCTCTTTCTGTAAAAAAAAAAACAATTTACCAAATAGATCGAAATGAGTATCAGGGTGATTTTCGAAAAAGTGAAATATTACCATTGAATACGCACAAAGTGCATGAGAGATTGACATCTGGTTCTTTCCTAGCTAGCTTTGATTAAAACAATTTATAATTGTTGAAATACATTATATTTAATATTTTCTATTAATATAAAAAATGTTTCTCGAGCTTTAACCATTTTATAAAAATTTTATAAACAAAGTAAATAACACACCACTATGACTTTTAATATGGAATCACTGTGTTTCAAAAATAAGTAATATATATAATTTCAAACATCGAATTTAAAAATACGTTATGAAAGTATGGACCCTAATTTTATTTAGAATGCTTTCGTTCAAAAGTTTATTTACAGGCACATACAACAAATGTTACCTCAAAATATGTTCTTCTTTAACTTCACATACGATGGTGTTTCTTCTGGATAAGATGGATGGATTAGGATTTGTTGATCGTACCACAAATCCTAATCCATATCAGATTTAACCTATACACAAACCATACAAGTGATGACTCAAAACGAATTAGTAGTTGGAATCTATTGAAAACAGATTTACAAAGGAGCTCTTTTCTTTCATTCGAGTTTCTATTTCACTATTTTCATTTTTAATACTCCCAGCTATTTCTTCCCAACTCATATAGCCTAGACTGAATTAACAGTGTTTACTAATCACAATCCATGTTTCATATTACCTTACTTTACTTTCTGTTAGCTCTAAATGCTACGTTTAATGTGCATTTAGCCATACAAAATTATCAACCTAAATGCAACTTAAGTAGTAAACAAATTCACAGCGGCTGCAACACTGCAACACGACAACAAGATGGCGTCTGCAACAAAAGTTATGATTATGTTTACAACAGCAACGATCTGAACTAGGTGACGGCAACATTAAAATTTAATTAAAATACATTTTCCAAAAATAAAACAATTACTTTCCTTAAACATTTCACAAATAAATACATTTTTAGTACATCAACTGAAAAAAAAATAAGCTAGATGCTTCCACATAAGAAACCTACGTTATCTAAGTGTTGACAGTTGTTGCAATGTTGCAACCGTAGTCAATCTGTTTACTATTTTAAGTGCTATTGTAACGAGTAGCGATGGTTGGTTACTCATCACTAATTGGGAATGACACGAATATTGCCAGCATCGAAACGAATGTCAACAAAAAGAAGTAGGTGATAACCTATTAGACAAGCCAACGAGAAAGAAATCTCGTCTACGATAAAGGAAGATTGTGGAATGTTGCCACAGAGTGTTAATAGGGCCAGTTGTTGACATATGAAATCAATCAAATCATGAAAGTGATCGCGCAAATATTGGTACAGTATCAGAGGCAAAAGTTGCAAGTACATTAATGTGTAATTGTAAATAGGATTGATTAAATAAATTGTTGCTGTGTATAGTTGTACAAAATAAGTGTTTCAATTATTATTAACAGAATCCATTAATCGAACAAGGTTGATTCAAATAGAATTAAACGTTCACAAAATAAAAACGTAACAATATATTCTCTGTATATCGCGGCACATATAGAAATTTGTAAGTTTTAATTAATCGTAATAAGCTCCAAATTCATATAAATGTGAAATTGAGGAAAACGAAAAGATTGAGGAGCACCTGGAGTGCGGCAGCAGAAGAAACGTTCATCCAAATTTGGAAAGAAAAAATAGATGAACTGAGGGGCCGAGAAAAATAGCCGTGTTTATCAATTATTAAATTGACATTTTCATAGGAAGTGGAAGGCACCCGAGCCTCACGCCACCTTCACACCAAATACTTGGTGGATTTGTCATAAAAATGTTGAAGGGTTGATAGAAGAGAGCTTGAATTGAAAGAAATTCTCAGTAGATTGCACTCTCCTTCTCCCTCTACGGCACCGTCGGGTAGACCTGAAAATAAAAAAGGAAAGACATTGAGCGGTTAGTTTCCGTTTGTGAAATAATGGAAACTAATTTGGAGAAATTTATGGAAATTTTCACGGAATCGACGGAGGAGTCACTGCAATGGGAAAAGGCGAAGTTGTTGGCAATCCAGGAATTGCAGAGAGACAATAAAATAGACTGACTGATGGGGTGTTAAATTTTTTGCAAAATTTCAAATAGTTTAGAATTAGGAATTTATGAATTACGTTTTAAGGAATGTGGATTATTTTATTTTATTTTTTTAATTTTAATTTCCGTAGAATGAAAATTTTATGTGTTATATTATTTATCAACATTTAATTTTTTTATATAATAATAAGTAATATGATAATATGTAATATAATGTTTAATATATATCAAATATATGGTATAAACTGTTACTGATATATGAGCAGAAAGCTTGCCTTATTGATTCAGCTTCTGTTAGGTGGTCATATGCATTGGTGTAATAGCGCGCATAACATTCTTCTCAAAAACTAAGAAGGATTAACCGCTTCGTCTTATGCTATTAAAAAGTTGTGTAGGACACAGAAAACTTTTATAATCGAATTGGCATTGTCAATTCTATTATCAATACCTTTTTCTACGCGGCGAGACCTGGATGTATGATAGGCAAATGTTATATAGTTTGCGTGCTTTTTTTATTTGACATGTATTTGCCTAATTACCTTGCCTTCAAATGTCCAAAAGCATATTCAACTACTCTGCGAGATTTGGACAGTTGATAGTTCAATACTTTCTGTTCTGGTGATTTGTCAAAGCTGTATGTAAATGGTTTCATAATATATTTAGATAAGCGGAACGCAGAATCCCAAGAATGACATCTGAGACATTGCAATTTTCTAAATACCTTCTTAAGCTGAACATTTCAAATATCTTTGAATCGTTGCATATTCTAGGACCACCCACATTGATATTCATAAAAAGATATCTTAAAAAAACAACATTTAAGTGAGAGTTACTACAATAGCATCATGTTTAATTTACTAGGTACCTGGAATCAACAACCTAGCAAAACAATGGAATACCACCCTTTATAATTTATATAATCCACTGCTTCTTCGCATTTGGGATGAATTTCTATATGACAGCCGTCTACGAAATAACATATATTTGACAACGTTAACACTCTATTAATCAGAAGCTGCTTCTCCGATCCTGTAGAAATACAATTACATACATGTGTAAGCAAAAACTTTGTATACATACCAGTCGCTTCGCACAAGTTCAATTATTAATTAAAAGAGCTACGTTTATTGATTCCAAAACGGAACAAGTGCAGAATACGGACTCATAAGGGAAAAAAATAAAAAATTTCCTCGGATAGAGCTTAGTTTTGTGAATATAAAAAATAAAAAATTTGTCTCCGCAAATGCCCATACAAGGCGTGGTTCAAGGTCAAAGGTCAAAAGAATTTTTTTTTTACAAGCCTTTTTATTGGATCTTTCTAAAATTACTTAGAAACTAACAATAAGTAATCAAATCTTACAAACTAAATAAAATTATGTGATATTCCCAACGTTCCATCACAATTTGTTGAGTCACGAGGTATAGCAATTTCACTGCATATTCAGTGTCTTTTCTTTTTAATCGACGATGCCCCGTGTTCAGCAACAATTGCCTAGCAAGGGGATTCGGATGACTGTGTAATTTTTGAATGTAGCTTCTGCAATACATTGCAACTTCCTCAGAAATTGTGGGTACATTTAAATCTCGATGGATGTTAACGTTCCTCATATACCAAGGCGCGTTTACAATAATTCGCAGACACTTGGATTGTATTCGCTGCAATTTTTCTATATTTGAGGGAGATGGGTGCCCCAAAACTGAATACCATAAGTCCAGATTGGCTTCAGGATTGCTTTATATAATAGCACTTTGTATTCGAGATTCAACTTTGATCTTTTGTGTATCAGCCACCATAACTGATTAATTTTAAGCTTGATCTGAGTTTTCTTTGCCTCTATGTGATTTTTCCAGGTCAGCCTTCTGTCGAGGTGAATACCCAAGTACTTTGTTGAGGAACATTGTGGAACTGATTGGCCATTAATTTTAAGTGGGGGACATGTATCTGGCCTTAGCGTGAAGGTTACATGTACGCTCTTTGATTCATTGACTTTTATACGCCATTTTGCTAGCCAGATTTCGAGAGAATCGATATGAGTCTGCAGGAGTTTAGTAGCTTCTATGGGGTTAGAGCGAGTGCACAATATTGCCGTATCATCTGCAAATGTCGATATAAATGTATAGTTATTGCTGGGCATATCTGTAGTGTATAAGAGATACAGTAAGGGGCCCAAAACGCTTCCCTGAGGAACGCCAGCGTGAATATCCAATGGATTTGTTGTGTAATCCTTGTGATGTACGAGAAATTGTCTTTTCATGAGGTAGCTACTAAGCAATGAGGAGACATTTGCAGGCAGTAATAGTTTGAGTTTGTAAATAAGGCCATCGTGCCATACTTTATCGAAAGCTTGAGTGATATCAAGAAAGACAGCTGAGCAATACTTTTTTTCTTCAAAAGTGTTCCTTATCAGAGTTACAATGCGGTGGACTTGTTCTATTGTGCCGTGCTGTTTTCTAAATCCAAACTGATGTTGAGGAATCAGTTGGTTGAGATTAATAAATGGAGTTATATTCATGACAAGTAGCTTTTCGAATACTTTAGAAAGTAGAGGCAGGAGGCTGATAGGTCTGTACGATGCAACTTTTGTAGGGTCTTTTCCTGGTTTTGCTATCATAATAATTTTTGAAGTTTTCCAGCATTTGGGATAGTGTTTAATACGAAGGATAGCATTGAAAATGTGCATCAGATGAATTACTGAATTTTGATAATAACTTTTAAAATGTGAAAAATAGGTATTAAATTATATATATCAGTAGAAAGGTATTTAAAAAACCTTTCCTATGATACTCATATTGTAGAAAAAACTTGCTTGTCTCTCGAGTAATCACGACCTCAATTTTGAACTTTGACCTTGAACCAGGCCTTGTGTATGTTCCTTATCGTCTCCGTCGCACAACCGCCTCGCTTCACTGCTATGTCGATACTGGTAGCTTCATCTCTCTCGAACATCCTCCGGCCTTGAGACTCGATGTATCTCGAGGCTCAACAGATTCTACTGGTAGGATACAAAGCCTTTGTAGAGGGCGACTAATGGTGTTGTGACCAGTCCAAATAGATACATTGCGGACTAACCCTTAAGGACTGCACTGATCTCTGCCAGTAATGTCTATAGTGCTTCGATGGTCAATAGTCGAGCGCCCATAACCCGACGCAGATGATGCTTGGTCGCCTTGACTGCCACTTCCCATAGACCTCCCTGATGTGGAGCAGCTGGAGTAATGAAGTGCCACTCGGTTTGTCGCGCTGAAAGTTGCTCAAAGAGGTCTGAGGTTCGCCAAGTCTGTAACATTCGACCCAGCTCTCGCTCTGCACCTACCAAATTGGTGCCAAAGGTGCTGACAGTGACCATAACGTGAGGTAAAGCGAATGAATGCCATCAGGAAGGCATTGGTAGACAAATCTGATACAAATTCTAAGTGTACCGCCTTGGATACCATGCACACGAACACCGCGATATAGCCCTTGATGATCACATTTCCTCTTCGACGATCTGAGCGCACTTGAATGGATAATGCATAAACCACCCCGGAATGCAGAAATAGGCGTGCTGGACGTACTCGGCAAGCCGAAAGGTTTCCCATCATTTGTTCGCTCATCTTTGCCCTCAACCTTTCGACATTATACAACTCTTGATCAAAGACCTTGCTAGCGCTCGTACACCGATGACCCAATAATTTCGTCTTAATGTCGCTATTAACTGCTGTGCTCCGCAATGTAGTAGTTTCAAATGTATTGAACGAGCTATGAGCCAAACCAATCTTCCCTTTCCTTGCAGTATCGCGGGATTCCGCTGGCGGTCAGGTAAATCTGCTTCTTGTAAGCGCCCACTCATACGCAGTATACCATCTTGAAGAAATGGAGCCAATATTGCAATCGCGTTCGATAGTCGAGCACCATCAGCTGAACCTTGGCCCTGACCAGAATGGTTTAGCCGTCTGATATCATCTTCGAAATAGTCCCATTGCTCTTGTCTGATCCAGAAATTCAGTGAGTCATCAAGTTCCTTAACGCTCAAATGTAGTTTACATCTGTTTACGAATGATGCTCGACAATTTTGGGCGAATCTAAACACCCAAGCCGTTACTCATATTAAACGAGTGATCGACGAGTATCGGTGCACTAATGATTCATCTTTTATAACTATTGCACCGACGTTTGCGATAAATTGCTCATCACTATCTGTCTTGCCTTTTGATTGAAGTCTATTTCCTCGCCCGATCCTTACCAGGCGGCATTCCTTTTTCACCTCTAACTCAATATTTTCGTGTACCCCTTCTGGCAGCTTCGGCCACATGGCCTCCGGCAGCCGAAGGAAATCGGGGCCACGCCACCACAACTGGGAAGCGATCAACTCATCCATCGACATTCCTCTGGAAATCAGATCGGCCGGATTCACGTCGGTGGGCACATACCTCCACTCGCATTTTGCCGTGTTTTTATTTATCTGACGTACTCGATTCGCCACAAATTGTTTTATGCTACCGCTGTCTCGTTTCAACCAGCACAGTACTACCATAGAGTCAGACCAGCAACTCGCCGAACTGACCTTGATGCTAAGCTGAGTTTCGCAAGTGGATAGCACGCGCTGCATTAATTCGCTGAGTAGCGATGCTGCACGCAATTCGAGTCGCGGAATAGTCTCCGTTCGTAAGGGCGTCACTCTAGATTCTGTTAGCAATAAATTGGACATCACTACTCCATTGTCCTGTATGACCGCATATATGGCCGCTCCGAATGCTTGGGTAGACGCATCGGAAAAGCCACGTAAAGCTATATTTAGCCATCGTGCATATCCTATCCAACGCTGTATACTAAGGCTACTGAACTGTTGTATTTGAGAGAAAATACTTTGCCACGCCATCCTCAGCGGTCCAGGTAATCTTGTATCCCAACCTAATTTTTCCTGCCAAATTTTTTGGAGCAAAACCTTTGCTTTTATTATGAATGGTGATGCGAGCCCGATGGGGTCATAAATTCGCGCGGTGATGCTTAAAATCATCCGTTTAGTCCAACAAGTAGGTTCCACCAACGGCAACGATTTCACTGCGAATGTCAGCTCGTCCGCTGAGGGAGACCATTTAAGACCCAACACTGATGCTTCCATATGTGTGTTCAACCAAGCGTCGTCTACATTCATTTGTCGGCCTATAGGACGGTGCATGTTATTCGAATTTGATCGCCATTTAGTAAGCTCGAAGCCTCCAGCTGCCAAAAGCTGTCTTATCTGCTGGCATAAGAGCAGCAATTCCTCTTCCGTGTCAGCACCGGTCAAACAGTCGTCCATATAAAAATTATTCAATACAGCCTGAGCACCTCGTGGCCACCTAGACGCGTTATCTCTAGCACACTGCTGCATTGCCCTAATTGCACAAAATGGTCCTGACGCCATACCTAATGTCACTTTAGAGAGCCAATATTCGGCTATTTTTCCTGTCTCATTTCTCCAAAACATTCGCTGCAAGTCCCAATCTTGCGGTGCTATTTTTACCTGAGGAAACATCTGCTTGATATCAGCCGATACACCATACGCGTAGAGACGAAATCCCAAAAGGATATCAATCAAGTCTCGTTGCATTTTGGGCCCGATCATTTGGACATCGTTCAACGAAACTCCGGTATCAGTTGAACATGAGGCATCGAACACTACCCGAAACTTTTTCATGATTGAATGATGAGGAATATAACAGGATTTGCCTTCTGGTGGTCTCGTTGCCAGCCTTAGCCAGTCATTCGCTATATATTCGTTTACGAAGGTCTGGTATTTTTCTTTTAATTCCGGCTCTCTTTTGAATCGTTGCTCTAAGCGTAAGTATCTTTGCAGGGCTGTTACACGATTAGAACCAATGCGATTCCAATCCCGTCGTAGGGGAATTTGAACAACATAGCGAGCTTCCTGTGCGTCGAATGTGTGAGTCTCCAAGAAATGGGTTTCGCACTCTTGTTGCTCTGCTGTCCAATTTGATTCATCGCCTGGTAAGCGCTCTGAATCAAAAAACCGTCGTACTAAATACTCAAGATGACGATCGTCCTCCGCTCCATCCATCTCCTTCATTATGTTAGCCACAACAACGCCTGAGTTTGTCGGAATCTCGCCAAAAAGTAGCCACCCTAAGCGAGTCTCTTGCTCGACAAAACTCGAAGATAATCGCCTTATATTTCCCTGAATCAGTTGAGCCCATATACCCACCCCCAACAGCATTTGTACTGGTGCTGGTTGGTCGAAAGTGGGGTCTGCTAGAAGTTTGGATATATCGCGGGGTAAGCTCTGCCTCAGTTGAGGCAATAACATTTTCCCTAAGATCGATGGAACTACCAGGCATTTAAGCAAAATCCGAAGCTCGTCGTTGTAAAGTGACATCAAATGTGCCGAAATTGATTTGTTGCAGACATGAGACTCCACTCCAATAGCAGAGGAAACGCCAATTCTTGTTCGGTACATATGGATTTGATTATGCGTGGCGATATCTTTACTGATCAAGTTTACTTGTGCACCAGTGTCGCATATTGCACGAATTCTAACCATCATTCCATTATGAGCTACAAAACGCACCTGAGCGGTAGCCAATAAACTAGAATAAGACTCGCCAGCAACTCCTTGTATCATCGTAGAACCGTCTACTTGCGCGGATGGCTCTGACGCATTGAAAGTACTGAAAACCCCGAGGCCGGTCTCCACTTCGGTCACTGATTGCTATTGCTCCTCACTCGGACCCGCCTCCGCTGCTGCCAGCATCGACATCTGAGGGACCTCCTCCTTAGGGTTCGTTGATAGCTTCGAGCAAATAATGCTGTTGTGGGGTGCCCTTGCGCACCTGGGGCAACGATTTGACAAACAGTTTCTCGCAGTATGACCCTTTCGCAAACAATTTTGGCACAAACCCAGTTCAAAAATTCGTTTAATTTTCTCTTCACGACTCATGCGTCCAATCGTAGGACATAGGCGGAATGCATGATCTCCGGAGCAGTTGAGATAGGGCTTGTAATTAATGGTTGATAAAACGCTCGACCTCATGCGCTGATTCATCGAAAATGAGTTCATTCGCTTCTCGCTGTCATTAGTGACAGGATGTGTTGTACGATTTAATAGTTCGCTACTGCGACGCTCAAACCAAGAAAAGAAGTCTCTTTGCAATTTGGAATTCGATCTATGGCCCGTACCATCTCCCACTAACTACGGGACACGCTGTCGAACCGGGACTCCAGAAAGGTTAATATAAACAAATCGCGTTGCTCCTCGACTTCAAGTGGTCTCGCCACCATACGCATGCTGTTGCGCGTAACATCAAGCATATTCCGAATCGAGGCATGGGTAGCCCTTGGCCAAACTGGCAAATCATAGATTGCTGAGCAATGCACAGCATGTCACAAATATTCATTATCATATGCTAAACACAGTGTTTTCCATGCGTCAACGAAGCTGTTGTCTCGCTGCGGCCAATAACCTAATGCTCTAGCTGCTTAACACAGCTTTGGAGCCGACGAAGCCGCTGCAGATTCGTAAGATGGGGATTTTGTATCACCTCAGTCGAAAATACGTCTCGAAACTGAATCCACTCTCGATGGTTGCCGCGAAATATTGGAAGCCGATCTGCCAATGACAATTCCGCAAATTGAAGTTGTAGTGAATGATTATTAGCGTGATTGCACGATGCTGTAGGAGGTGTTGGTTCCATTGCTTTTATTTTCTGACATAACTCTGCCCGGACCTTGACGTAGACCTCCTGCGCACGTGCGAGATCATC